>CM053749.1:616106-774971 GCA_028658305.1 Pachyuromys duprasi
ACAGCCAATCAGAGGCTGACACATCCTAAGCGGAGGATAGTTTTCTATATAAGGGCTGGGTTTCTGCCGCTCAGGGTCTCCGTCTCTACTCGTTGTAAGCTTATGCTCTCCCTCTCAAGATGCATTAAAGCTTTACTGCAGAAGGATCCTGTGTGTGCCGCGTCGTTCTTGCTGGCGAGACGGTAACGCGCGCAACAAAGCACCATCATTTTCTTCCACTGTGAATTTCCAGTATCTGTAATTATAATTCTACATCCTGGGCATACATATCTTGTTTCAGGCCACAACTGATCTCTTCAAAGTCCTGTCAAATCACAATGAGTGCTTTTGTCACTGCCCAACCTGCTGCCCTTAATGCACTAAGTACATGTTTCTTTTTGTTGCATCTTTTTTATTGTTACTTTTAAAAAATGTGTAAAATTAACCTGCTTATATGTATTACTGTCAGCCAATTTCTCACCTTTTAAAATGGTAACTGCCAAGAGAAAAACAACAGGAAAGAATAAGTGCTGGCAAAATGTCACAAAATTAGAACCCTGGTGCTTTCCTAGTGGCACAATAAAATGGTGCACCCAATGTCTGCTTTTCAGAAATCTAGAATCAGAATTGTCACTTGACCTTTTATTTATTTATTTATTTTTGGTCTCACTAGGGTGCTCTGGCTTCCCAGAACTTGCTATGTAGACCAAGCTTGCCTCTACCTCGTGAAGATATGTCTGCCTCTGCCTCATCAGCACTGGGTTAAAGGCATGCTCGCCATGTCTGGCAGCAATTCTACTTTTGTGTATGTGTTAAAAATATCTAAAAGATGGGATACAAAATGAATAAACTGTAATTAATATATAAAAAATAAAAATTTTAAAAAATATCTGAAAGAAGTTGGGCGATGGTGACGCACACCGTTAATTCCAGCACTCAATAGGCAGATCTCTTGAGTTCAAGGTCAGCCTGGTCTACAGAGTGAGTGCCAGGACAGCCAAGGATACACAGAAAGACCCTGCCTCAAAAAAACAAAACAAACAAAAAACTAAAAGAAGAACCACCACATTTAAAACAGCTTAAATCACAATAGCCAAAAATATGCAACTAATCTAAATGCCCATCATTGGATAAACGGAACGTGGTACACCATAGCTAGGCACTACACAACATTTTTCTTTTATTTATTTACTGTGGTTTTGAGATAGAATCTCAACATGGGTAAATAACTGAGGCTAGCCTCAAACTACTGATACTTCTGCTTCCTCCTCCCAAGTGCTGGGAGCATATTACCATATGAGCATATTGCATAGCATTCTGTTTAAGTATACATTAAATGTACATTAGTAGAGAGCCTATGGTCTAATTGTGTAATAGGCTATACCATTTGATCTGGGAAAAGCACATTCTGATATTCACAGAATGATGAAACTTGTCTAAGGATGCATTTCACACAATGTGCTCCCACTGCAGTGCAATACAGGACTATCCATCATTAATGGTTAGTCAGCCTTGAAAAATAAAATTCTGACACTTGCTACAAGATGGTTGAATTCTGAAGGCCTACAGGAAGGAAATAAATCAGTCACAAGAGAAAAATCCCAGGTCCACTTAAATGAGGCACCTGGAATGACAAGTTAAATCCTCAGGACTAGGAGAATGGTGGTTGGGAAGGGATGGAGAAACAGTGTCAGTTCATGGGTAGAGTTGTAGTTTTACCAAGAATTGAATACATAGTTAAAATGGGACATTTCTTTAAAGTTATTTTGTTGTTGCTGTTTAGAATTATTTGTTAATTATGTATACAGTGTTCTGCCTGCAGGTACACCTGCATGCCAGAAGAGGGCATCAGATCACATTATAGATGGTTATGAGCCACGATGTGGTTGCTGGGAATTGAATTCAGGACCCCTGGAAGAGCAGCCAGTGCTCTCAGTCTGAGCCATCCCTCTCCAGCCCAAGATGGTACATTTTTAAAATATATTATCACAATTAAAAAGTACTATTTGCATAGAAATATGACTATCGTCTCATAAAACTGTAGCAACATACTTTCTCAGGAACCTTAAAAGAATTAAGGTCTTAAATGTTTAACATATCTCTGTTTGGAAGATCATGTAACAAACATGTTCAGCATGTGATCTATTGTGGCTGAGAATAGCTATGAATGCAGCCTGATAAACAATCATAAACTTACCTAGCACATTTTTTGTAAATTTTTTTTTTTTGGTGTTCTTTTTGTCGAACTTGACAGCATGGTTCTCAAGGGTGAAGTTTGTAGATAATATTTTACAACATCAAAAAAAAAAAAAACTAGACAAACCTGCATGCATATGTGTCAACTATTTTCTCTTACAAGTAACTCAGCTTTTACACCTGGCTGTCCACAGACTGAGGAGAGAACAATCTGATAAGAGGTCATCTGAATACTGCAGTGTAATGGAAAGATCACTTAGAGTCTTGGCCAACAGGGTCTCCAGGTTGACTCTGCCATGCTTAGTGTGTTGACTTATTTGACTGGACACCATGTGACACTCTTCGGCGAGAGCAGACTATACATCTACCTATGATCTCACAGAGGCACTGACAACATACAGAAAAGGGACTTAGGCCTCTGATGCTTCTTCAAAGGAGCACATACCAAATTATCCCACTCAGCTCTTTCTACTGAAAGGTTCGTTTACTCTGGAGATGTATGGAGTAGATGCTCTTCAGAGGTTCATGCTAAGTACTGAAGAGGGTTAGAGAAGAGATCAGCAGAAAAGTACTGATCACATTTTAGATACATTTATTGTTGGAGAAGCAAAGTACGTGTGACTATTATATATTATGTGGCTCAAACAGTACTTTGGAATGGTCATTCTAGCTGTCAGTCCTCTTGTCTATGAGAGAGTGAACAGAGTGTTTAAATTGTACAGATATTTGGTGCCCTAAACCTGTGACAGTAAATCCTCACTTTTGGCTTCAAAAACCATATAGGAGCTCAATAAAGAAAACAAGATTCTCAGAGAAGGTATCAATGAGGTACCTTGAGTACTTTATCTTATGAAGTATAAATACTCATATTTTCAAAATAAAAAATATTCAGAGGCTGAAAACCCAGCCTGGACTACTAATGTAGGATGAAAACAGATTCCAACTCAAAACCTCCTTGCTAACGAAAAACTTGCAATGAAGTTCTAGCTTCACATTTATAGAAACATCCAAAACCTAAAGGACACAAAGCTGGTAGAAAGTTGAAGTTAATCCAAATCTTTTCTGACAAAACCACCTGAGATCTGTCTTCTCCACTACAGATGTGATCTGCATGTAGACAGAGAAAGAACTCTGGCAGAGGGTAAAAAGAAACCCAAGACTGAAGACAAATGAGGAGCAGCAAACTTTAACATAGCTTACCAGAAATAAAGTTAGAAGATTTTAAAGAAAATCAGAATTCAGGTGGCTAAAAAAACATGGGCTTGATTTTGTAGGCAATAAAATGAAAGTGAAAATTGTAAGCTGGATATTAGAGGATAAACAGAGCATATCTAGAAGGTGAACTTTAACAAGGCAAAAATGAACTGAAGAAAATGTATGACATAATGTCCAAAAGGTTAATAGCCAAGCACTTCAATGTTTAGATAGTTATATACCAATACATCTATAATAAAGTCACTTTCTTTTCTTTCTTTCCTCTCCAAGACAGGGTTTCTCTGCATAGCCCTGGCTGTCCTGGAATTCACTCTGTAGACCGGGCTGACCTCCAACTCCCCTTGCCTCTGCCTCCTGAGTACTGGGATTAAAGTTAAGTGCCACCACCACCCAGCAAAGTAACTTTTCATATGGCTCTTTTTAGGCATTTTTTTGAAAGTGGCTACTATATCCCACCATTCGTAGATATGTCAGCAACTCAACCTACAAATACCTCTAAAACAAAATATTCTTTGATCAAGGGTTATATATTAAAGTTTGTAATAGGAGGGCTAAAAAGAAGGGGTGAAAACAGGTTCTAATTTACAAATCCCGTGCTTAAAAAACAAACAAAAACTTGCGATGAAGTCCTATCTTCACAATTAAGGATAAACTTCCCTTCTCTTTTACGTTCACATTAAATGGTGTCTGCCTGTATTGAAATCTGGACTGGAGAGGATAGTGAGGGTGAAGTATGAACATTCATATTTTGAAAAAGTCTTCCTAATTCTCAAGTTATCCATCTCAGTCATTCTCCGTTGCAGGAAAACTCAACGACACACTGTAACCTAAGGCGGAGCTGTTTCAAGTCAAGGCTTCAAATCGCTTAAACACACCTGAGACCTAGTATAGGATCGTTTTCAGCCCTTCAACAGCTATCAGGTGGACAATAACCTATTTGCCAGTAAAGTACATGTGACTCTGGCACAATATAGACCAAAACACTTTTGCTTCAACTGTCACCAATGAAGTGATTGCTCACTTTGCAAAGGAAAAATGGTTAAAAGAAGAAATGTGGAGGAAAAGTGTGCAGGTGGGGTTCTCAAGGACTGAATCAAGTGGAAGAGGCACAAAGGATGAACTGAAGGAAAACCCAACGCTTTAGATGGCCTCCCTTCTAATTCTGGACTGTACTTTTCAGTTATTCACAAAGAACACCCAAACTACATCTGTTTCTCTGCAAACGAACTGGGATGCCTATATCTATGTAACAAGATATTTTAACTTAGCTTTTCAAAGTTATATGTGTTCTTCTACTAAACGCATTCCCAGACTATGGTCCGTGACTTTCACTCTCGAGGCAAATTATTAAAGCGATTAAGGCGAAGTTATTCCCCAACAAAAAAGAGTGAAGGTTTTGAGGGTTACAGCAAGATAAACAGCCTCCCGCCGTTTAACCCAGGGCGAGCCAAAGAGCTTGTAAATGTCTATTTTATGCACGCTAAACAACCAGAAGCTGGGTCTCAAAGACTCAAGCACCTGGACTCTGTTTAAAAAGCCAATTTTGTTGTGCCAAAACTAGACGCGAGCCTCTCGCTGTCAACGCAGTCTGCTGAAATACGCACAGTAAATTCGACCAGCCCTTTGGACGACTACTTTCTGCTGCACCCCAAGAAAAGGCCTCGTCATAGCGGCTCCCGGGCCCAGACAGCCCAGGACCAAGAGGCAGGTTTGCTCTGCCAGCGGACGCCGAGTCAGAAAGGCCTCTCCGGGAGGCCACACAGGGGAAGCTGGCTGCAGCCTCTCCCGGTGCACGGCTCACGGCTCCAGGCCCGGCGGCCGGCGAGGCTGCGGGACGGCAGGCCCACGCCGCGGCCGGGCCGGCCGGAGGAAGCCCAGCGGGCGAGCGTGGCCAGCGCGGGCCGCACTCGCCCCTCAGCCCGGCCCCGCCAGCGGACTCACAGCTTCAGCTGCTCGTAGGCCGCCGCCGCCATCGCGCACCAACACCGCCTTCCGCCTCGCTCCACGCGCAGCGACCCCGACGACACCGCGGCCCCCGCGCCGCCGATCTCCGGGTGCCGTAGCCAAGGAGCCTCCGCCCGGCCCCACCCCCTCCCGGGGCCGCCTCTCAGCGCAGCACGGAAGCCGGCAGCGGACAAACCAGTGCGCCGCCGGCCTGCGAGCCACGCCCCCGACGCGCGGATTGGAAACGCCCACAGAGCGCCGTGACGTCGCCTCTGGCAAGTGGTGTGGCGCGTGCGGACAGGCGGAGTCCCGGTAGCATTGTGCTGGGTTGAGTTGCTCAACGAACCGCAGGAACATAGAACTAGAGGCAGGAAGCCTGCTGAACCTGCGCGGTCGGAGATCAGTCGCCGAGAAAAACTCTCTGCCAGCACTGGGCCAGTGGCGCAATGGATAACGCGTCTGACTACGGATCAGAAGATTCTAGGTTCGACTCCTGGCTGGCTCGGTATGTGCATCTATTTTACTCTACCCTTTATAAAGTTGGATTGAAAGTTGCAGAAGCCTAATTGAAAAGGATCATAGCGAGAATGATTGCAAGGTCAACTCTTCTAATTTTAATGTTTCTTTGCTCAAAATAATACCTTTTTAGTTGTATAAAACGGTTGACAGCTCTCCTAGCGTCCTTGTTCTTAAAACTGCGCCGGAGTCTGTAAACTCGTACACTTTACGAAAACACTCCCGAGAGCGGGGTTTGCACTCAGGGACGTGTGTGGCCCTTGTCTTCCTACCCGGTGACGGAAAACCTCAAGGATGACGAAGGCTCCTTGCAGGCGGCACTGACGCGAATGGAGTGACCGGGCTGCGGACCTGGAGCGCTAACAGGCGGCCTTGGCCGAGCCGACCTGGCCTCCATTTCACAAGGAAGCATTAAAACTCGCGGATTTCACAATAAGAGGTCCAAAAGCGAGTGTATGACCATCCATTTAACGTGAGACCCGAGAAAGCCAGAAACAGAAGTGACAGAAGGGGACAGTGATCAAGTTGTCCTAGATAACATAACTTACTCCCCAAGTTTATTAAAAGTGTGTCCAATGCAGAAAATTACTGGGGACAAGGAGTGCAGGGGTGTGACTCACTCTTGCAGTCCTGACTGTTGGATATAGACCAGGCTGGTCTGGAACGCAGAAAGATCTGTCTGCGTCTGCTTCCACAGTGCTGGAATTTAAGGTGAGAGCACCATACCCCCCTCCGTTTGTTTTTAATGAAGTTATGGTGGGGTTTTGTTGTTGGTTGGTTGGTTTGGTTTGGGTTTTTGAGACAGGGTTTCTCTGTGTAGTTCCGGCTGTTTTGGAACTCGCTCTGTAGTCCAGACTGGCCTTGAACTCAAAGGTCTTCCTGCCTCTGCCTCCCGAGCACTGGGATCAAAGGCATGAGTCACCACTAAATTAAAGTGTTTTTGTTTGCCCTTTAATTTTTTTGTCTGAGATTTAAGGTCATTAAATATTCTTTGAAGATATTACATAAGAAAACTAGGTATTTTAAGCATAACTTTTATCTTGGAAATATGAGCTGTTGCCGGTTTTAACACTTAAAAAATGACAGTTTGATTTGTTTTGAAGGGGAGTGAAGTGGAGGGAGAGATGGGTTAGACAAGACAGCAGGCCTTTACTTGACTATGGACTTGAAATTCTTGATTCTCCCAAGACAACAAGCATGTACCACAACTGGCTCAAATGTTCTTACTTTTAAGACTGGGAAGAGAGAAGGAAGGGAACCCCCTTGGGATGTACGGCAAATAAACTGAAATTTATATTTACACACACACACACATATGCACAGACCTATGCAAGTCTACAGGGACCACAAAGAATTAGAGAAACGTGATACCTCCAAAGTGAAACAATAAACCAGCATCTAACTCCAGAGAGATGAGACTTCACAAACTGCCTGACACAGTCAAAATAATTGGTCTAAAGAAGTGCAGTGAGCTCTCAGGACATAGCTCTTTGTCAGTCAGAATTCCAGAATGGACAGGGACAATGTGCATGAGCTCAGACACTTAGCAGAGAAGCTACTGAGAACTGACAGCTGATGGGGAAAGAGTCCTTTTTCTTCGGGGATATTGTCACTGGTAGGTTGTGCATGCTTCACACTCATGTGCATATGGGTAACACTAATTGTGTGTTATTGAAGAAGAGAACATGAAGTTGGGAGGGAGACATATTGAGGTTCAGGAGGAGCTGGAGGGGTCGATGAGTGTGTGTGTGTGAAATTTTCAAAGAGTAAATAAAATTGTTTTAAAAGTAAAAGGATAGAATGGTTTGGGCTAGGTAGACTGTTTTGTTTTGTTTTGTTTTTCAAGACAGGGTTTCTCTGTGTAGCCTTGGCTGTCCTAGACTCACTTTGTAGACTATGTGAACATTTTAAAGATCCATTTCATGGACATCTAGAAGATTTTTGATACATATTTTCACAATGCCCTTTGCTCAAATTGTTATTTGAATTGTGGAAGAATTAAAACACTATGCTATCTGGCACCAGCATGCTTCCACACATGCTAAGTGACGTTAAACATTTATGTATACATGCAAATTAGATATCCAAGTCAAACGCAGTGGCATATACCTATAATCCCAGAATTAGAGACAAAGAGGCATTAATTTGGGGACCCTGTATATATATACATAAATAGGGCATCCGCATACAAATATAGAAATAATTGTAGTTTCTTTGCAGTTTTCATAAAGGAAAAACACAACTTCCTTTTTACTTTTATTTCATGACCTATTATTTTCTCTTGGTATATTCAATTTTTTTCTCAAAAACTTGACCTTTAAAAAATATTTATTTCTCATTTTGTATATGTATGTGTGCGCATATGCACTTGGGTTCAGGTGCTTTAGGAGGCTAGAGGTGTGAGCTCCCCCTTAAACTGGGTACACACACCCACAGCGGAACCTCTGCAAGAGCATATTAGCTCTGGTTGTTACACATAACTTTGTTCTTTACCCTTTCCTTAGAATAGTTTAACTTAATTTTCACTCTTATATATTCACATTTACTATTAGTATATAGATCCTTCTTAAAATTTGTTATGTGTTGTTTTAAAAAATGAAAATCCCAACCACTCTATTTTACCAATAAGGACTCAGGAGCCAGATGCTGGGGTGAAAACCTGCTAGCTCAGAAAAGCAGAGAAAGCTCCCAGCTGATCTTCCTTTTAATCTCCTGCCCTGATGGAAAAAGCCCCAAAGGCTCACTAGCTCAACTGACAGCCCAGTAGGGAAAGGCCAAAAACCCCAAGGCCAGAGGCTTCTTAGCTCAAGGCCAAAAAGTCTGGAAAAGCCAAAGAGCTAAAGCCTAAGCAAAAGGGCTAAAGCCAACAAGCCAAAGCTCAAAAAGCCCCTCCTCCACACCTTAACTACTCCTCAGCTCAAAGTCCCTCCTCCTCTTTAAACCCTGTCAACTGGTTTCTTTTTCCACCTCTTGACCCAGGGTTAACTTTTATTAAATCCTGTGTACAGAAAGCTCTTGGATTAAAGGTGTGTGCTAACCACATGTGTGTGAACCACATGATAGTCACCTGTTTACAATAAATAGAAAGTTCTTGTATTAAAGGTGTGTGGTAGGGTTCAACCACACCAAACAAGAAATAGTGTTTTACAGTTCACAATTTTGGGGTTCACAATGGGACCAAAATCCTGCAAGTGTTGTGATTGTATTTTTACCTTAATACAATTATATTTTATCTTGATGGTCATCCTGATGTAAATATCTTTTTCTTCTTCAGTTTTTTTTTATGTGCATTGGTGTTTTGCCTGCATATTCATCTGTGTGGGCTGTCATATCCCCTGGAACTGGACTTACAAGCAAGCATAGGCTGCCATATGGGTGCCAGGAATTGAACCAGGGTCCTCTTCTCCAGCCCATCAATATCAGTTCTTACAACTTGTCAAACTGATCAGTTACTTCATGCTTCCCTAAGCGTTTTATTTAGACAAATAAAATCAACCCATACAATTTCATTAGGTAAATTCAGTTGTTATCCAATTTTTCCAGAAAAGGAAACTAAACTTGCTTAAAATCATGAGCTCTTTATTCCGAAGCAGGCCAGTAGAGGCTGAGGGAACTCCCAGAGAACCTCCACAGTGAGCAGAAAGGTGGTCATTTCCAGCCCTCGTTCACTGGCTCCTTTAATAAAATGGGATTTAATTTGTAGCCTTTCGCATAAGGCTTTAGCAAAAGAAAGCTTCCATGTGATTAGCCACTGGTCTGTAGATAGTTCCTGCTCAAGATTTCTAAATGGTAAAGACTCAAAGTCTGGCCTTTCTTCATCAGTTAGGAATATAAACGAAGGCCTTTGTGAACACCCAATGAGACTGAAAAATAAAGCATAATCCAGACAGAATTAGGCATTCTCACATGTGTGTTATGTGGGCATGTGCACATATGTACATATGCATGTGAAGGTCAGAGACTTCTCTGTTTCTCTTTTTCAGGTGATTTTCTTTTTCTTTTTCTCTTTTGGTTTTGGTTTTTCCAGACAGGGTTTCTCGGTGTAATAGTTCTGGCTGTCTGGCCTTGATCTCACAAAGATCCACCTGCCTTTGCCTCCCCGAGTGCTGGGATTACAGGCGTGAGCCACCACACCTGGCTTCAGGTGATTTTCTTAGTTGCCATCTATTTTTCTTAGAGTATTCTTATTACAAATGTGCACCACCATTCCTAGTGTTTTAATATGAGTTCTAGGGATCAGACTCATGTCCTCATCTTGTATCAAGGCTATTTCTCCAGCCCTCTTCTGAGATTTTTAAAAACAAAACAAAACAAACAAACAAAAAAACCCACCATGTTCTAAAACAAGCATGTTCAGAATAAGAGATCCTTAAAGATGAGTAAATACAAATGGCATCTTTATCCCAATTTCCCTATAGTGTGTAACTTACGTGCATATAACATTAACTTTTTAGGAAATTTGCCTTCCCAGGTCAGGTAGACAGTCTAATTTACAGATTACCAGCATTACTGCTGCCCATTTTATGCTGCAGGGTTAGGATCAGGTTTGAGCACATTTCACATGACATAATGTGCCCTAGCCATTTGTCTTTGAAGCTTTGTTAGCAGTGACAGACTTAGACTCTGGCACACTTGGAGGAAACCACATTGCCAGTGCTTCTCTAGGAAGTATCACACATGGAGCCCTTCAGGACCAGACCTTCCTTCAGTATATGATCGCTGACCGTTTTCTACACCCAGATTCCACTCATGTTGATGTAGTATGTGGGACCAGGAAGCCACAGGACTGGGGAAAGCTGGCCAGAGCAAGAGTGGGGTTGAGGGGTGTCCAACCCCTACCCATCCCCATAGGATTAAGTGGCCTTTGTCATAACCCCCCCCCACATACACACACCCAATAAAATGAGCTGTCTCAGTGAAGCTGTGTCCTGAGAGTCTGTTCTTGTGGCATTCACAGCTGCCTGAAGTCTGTCTCACTCCCAGTGGTTGTGCTGGTTGGCATTGCAGGCTGATTGTACCAGAATGGGAGAAGCAGAGCTTGGAGGGCAGTGGTACATATCCATTCAATTTTAGGAAACTCACTGTTAGCACCACCTGAAGAAAAGGCGTCTAATACGCCATGGATATTACTTCATTTCCACTGCAGTCTTGCCCCTCAAAAAACTTGTTTTAATCTAAAGTAGGCTGAACAATGGTCCCTTCCAAAATGTGTATAATATCCAAGATCCAGGAATATATTATTGTGCAAAGCAAAAGGGGATTTCAGATTAAGGATCCTGAAATAGGGAGATTATTCTAGATTATCTGGATGAGCTCAATGTAATCCCAAAAGTCATTAATTCATTACAAGGAGGCTCAGAGAGATACAGACCCAGCCACACCCCGCCCTGAGCTGAAAACTCATTTGTTTGAACAGTTGGTGTCCAGTAGGTAGTGCTGTTTGGGAAAGTTGTGGAAAGTCTGTGATTTAGCTAATGGAAGTGTGTCTGTGGGAGCAGGCCTTCAAGGTAATCCACTTCCGGTTCCTCCCTACACTCTGCTTTCTGATCTGCCAGGATACAAAGAGCTTCCATCATCGTGATTCCACTGTGCTGTCTCCATCATCGTGATTCCACTGTGCTGTCGCCAGTCATCACGCCTTCTCTGTGTCCCTTGAAACCCTGAGCCCAAACAAACCTCTCATCCCTTCCTTCTGCCAAGCACTCTGTCACAGCAACAAGAAGAGTACTACTGGAGACAGAATGAGTCTTCCCTAGCATCCCCGAAAGGAGCCATTTCTCCAGAACTAGAATACATTTGTGTTCTAAGCCATTAGGTTTGAGTAACTGACTAGAATAGAATAGGAAACCAATACAAACCCAAGCAGAGAAAAGTGATTAGGTCTTCCTCACGGCTTCATAATGAGGTTAATAAAGTTTAACGGACAAGCTTTAATGAAAAACACCATAAAACATGACTTTCTCCCCAGCAGCTAGAGTAGTCAAGACATATGTATCTGGATGGCTGCTTGGAATGGGCCTGGTCTTGTTCCTACTGTTTACTGATCACTCATTTTTGAGGGCTTACTTTCCTTTCCATGTCGCAGGTGTCTACAAAATGATGAATGATTAAGAGCATAGAGTGTGTAGAATAATCTGGTCTGACTGATGAAGATGCAGTTACTGTTGCTACTGTTTCAATCATGGAACTGAACAGGTTTCTCCTACTGTCTTGGCTCCAAGGTGTTCAAATGCTCAAGGGTGGTTGGTATTCCCAAACTCCAGAGGGTCATGTGACAGAGTGGAATTGACAGTGGTAGCAGCATTTATGAGATGGAAACCAGCACACACTTCTTATCAGAGCTTTTGTTTTCTCCCCAGAGAGCTGATTGACAGTACATCACATGTCCCCACTTTCCCATCCTCACCGTCAAGCAGAGCCTGTGTGTAAAATCTGACTAGCTGCTCTCATCACAGCACTGTGCTCAGCGCCTTACTGTCAGCTGTCTTGTGTCCTTATAGCATCAGACACGGCAGCCATGGAGAAGAAACCAGAGAACAGTGAATGACAAGTGTCTGTATCACCTGTGTACCCCAATGGTTGTAGTCACCCACTCACTGCACGCTTCCCCTAGCCCCAAGATGTGGCTGCTTCAAATCAAAGGGTCACTCACCTCTAGGATCCTTTGGCTGAAACCTTAGCAATAACAAACTCAACAAAGAAAATGACTACTGTGATGGCAGGCATTTGGAAGAACTAGTTAAGGAAGCTTCAATTCTTGGAATAGGATTCCCTGAGACCATTTCTTATATCTAGTGAGCATAGGCAATGGCTACCTTCATCCCAGAGCCAACCTTTTGACATAACACAGCCTCATCTACTACAAAGTTCAAGGCAAGGAACTGAGCACCTGAGTTACAAATAAATAAATTGTAACACAAAGCGCTTAATGTGTTAAGTTTACCGTTTTTTATGTTTGGCAGCATCCATAGCTCTTCTTACCGATACCCAAGGATGGCAGGTTGGACATGCCTGCATCTTCAGCCATGTCAGTAGAGTGAATAATCTTGGATGGTAGTGTTAGGGTCCAAATCTCACTGAAGAAAAGACCCCAGACTCACCTACTATGCAAACGGCAGAGAACATTTACTCCAGCATGATGGGGTCTCCACCTTGACACAGGCCTTATATATAGATAGTCAGGGGAACTCCAAGGATGAGTAGGTGAACTTTACCATGATTGGTGGGCAGCCAGTCAAAGGGTACGGGGTCAATCCTGATTGGTCAGGGGCTTAGGAACTTTCCCAAGCAGCTATGATGTCTGACCCAGCCAGATGTTAGGGCTGCCCTTTCCCTGTGATTTCTCTTTTTAGAAACCAAAACCAAAACTGAAACTCAAGCCTAGTCAGGCAAAGTTAAGACTAGGAAGGTCATGTCGACAGACTGGCCTGATGGTGGGTCAGTAGGAATTAAGCCCTTTTGGTTGTGGGTTGTTTTGTTTGTTCACTTGTAGCAAGCCAGGCAGACATAGTGCACACTATGAAGACAAGACATTTTTTTGTTTTTTTGAGACAGGTTTTCTCTATGTAGGCCTGGCTGTCCTGGAACTCACTTTGTAGACCAGCTTTCTTGAACTCGGAGATCTCTTGCTTGTGGCTCCTGAGTGCTGGGATTAAAGGCTCCCCCCATCACCACCCTAATGCAGCCCCTGCAGTACTGGCACTGGCTGGCTCTCTGCAGAGAATGTAAGGAGCCTGGAAGACAGCAGAGCTGTCAGGAGCAAAATTAAGAGACATTTTTGGTGACAGTGACTGGGCAACGCCCTAAGGCATTAGGTAATGAAATTAGGTAATGTCTGCTGACTAGCAGCTGGTGCATGTGGAAGAGCGATAAGCCAAGCTATACCCCCAAAAGTGTATAAAAACCGCAGCCTGAGCCCACACAGGTGCGGCAGGCTAGACTCTTTGGAAGCTGCAAGACCGCCAATAACCAGCCTATTCCCGAACGGCTGCTTAAAAAGCCCAGACCACCTTAACAAGCCGGCCCTGGAAGGACCACCTTATCAGACTGGCCCTGGAAGGCGGCTCCTGAGCAACCGCAGCTTCCCTTCTGAGCCCCGGCTGGAGCTGAGAAGCTCCGAGGCCCATCAAGTCATCAGAAGACCTGTCTGAAGCCCAGTGGGAACTGCAAAGTTCTGGGACCTAGAAGACACTGAAACACCGGTGGCAAAACTTGTCCAAGCCCATACCTGTGGTCAGGTTGTATCCCCTATAAGATGTGTAAACTATCTGTGAGGTATGTTTTGTGTGTAGAAAAAAGTAGAGAGAAGTAATGAGGAAAAACAGACAAAACAGTGTACCTTGTATTGGTTTCTTGTAATGTGCTTTGCAACCCTTAGATACTTGTGTGATTTGTGTGATTAAAGCAGCATTCAAAAATCATTCTGGTGTTGGCTCTTATCAGATACCTTGCCGCCCTTTGTGGTGTCTCGGTTAAAGTCCTCCAGCATAATTAAGCACTCGTGACAGAGAACTGGTGGAAATGCTGACAATCTGCCTGCTGCTGTTATCACTAGCAAAAGCTGCTCTTTGTCCACCTGAGTTCCCTAGCTGCTGCCAGGATCTATGAAGCCACAGCATGCTAATTTACAAGCCAGTACTGAGGGGCTGGCACTCTCCATTCTAAGGGCGTCCTGGAGCTCGGCCTCTGGAGAACCAGGGGTTTGGTTTCTCTTAGGGGCAGCTAGAGCCTTTAGGTTGAGGTCCGAGTGTGGAAAAGGTTTTCCACAGAGTGTTGCAGTTTAGGCTGTTTTAGAATGAGATCCCCAGTGGCGATGGAATCTGGGGCGTCCCAGAGCCTATGGCAATACCAAAGTGTTACAGCTCTTGGCTGAACTGCTGTGCTGAGCACCACAAAGGCCAAAGATCGACCTGAAGGCAGATCCGGTGAGTCCCAAGTCAATGGCTAGCTGCTGACCACTGTAGCTGGCAGCACGGGCAGTCAAGTCCCGGGTGCTTAAAGAACTTACAGCAGTGGCCAGGTAGTTGTCTGGACAAGTAGCCCAAGTTCAGGTGGTCAGCTGCGATTCTTCCCTCTGAATAGATGAGTCTTAGCCATTTTGAATCGTACCTTTATTCTTGTGAAATCAAGGGCCATGTAAACCTTGGGCAGAGGGAGGGATTTTGAGTGTGAATGTGTTTGATTCGCTGGGGACAGGGCGTCAGGGATACTTAATGGTCCTATCACAAGAAGGAAAATACAGTATTTAATTATCCTATAGGGTAGGGGAATCTCCAAGCACAACTGAAGGTCATTGCTGGACAAAGACTTTTAACAGGGTGGGGCATTTCTAGGAATTCCCAGATGCTAGAGCAGTTTCCTTATCAAGAAAGGGTCTGGGCTGTAATCTGTCCTGAGGACTGTGATGCTCTTTAGCTCCGTACAAGACCTGGGGTTCCCCAGATCAGGGGAGCCTTTTAGAACTGAGTCTATCATCATAGACCAAGTACAAATAATTGGCTATCTGGGTTCAACCTTATTCAGCAGAGCCCCACAAAGAGCAAAATCTCAGATGTTTCCCATTTGATTCCTGCTGTGATTGTACTCCGAAACTCTGCAGGTTCCTGTTTGATTGCTGTTCCCCGGCTGATGGTGCTCATGTTTGATTGCTGTTCCCCAGCTGACGGTGCTCTTCTGAAAGGCGGTGGAGCCTTTAAAAAGGTTCTGGCATGGCATCTGGTTCTGGTGTGCTTGCTCTGCTTCCTGGTTTACCATGACACTAAAAAGTACTGTCTCATGCCTCCTTTGCCAAGCATGAAGCCGCTCCAGCATGCCTCCCTGCTATGACAGACTTAAGTCTCCTGAAACCAAGAGCCAAATCAATCTTTCCTCCTGTTTCTGTCAGCAATTTGGCCACAACAATGCAAAGCTAACTAATACAATACCATGGATTTTAGAACACTATGCTAGGCACAATACACCTGTATTTTCATCATATGGCGTAGAGGCAGGTGGATCATAAGTTCAAGGCCAGTCTCAGCTACATACCAACAAAAATACTGTCTGTTTACCCTAGACACGAAATACCCACTAACCACCATGAAGAGATTTTCAATAGCCTACAAACTCATGTAGCTTTACTGTCACACCACCTAGAATAATTTTATGTAAGAGCGAAACTTTCAATAACTTTTTTAAGAGATAGAAGAAAATAATATCCCTTTACAATGAGATTTTCATACACACTGGAGACACAAGTCCCATCTGTCCTGCTTGTACCCAGAATGAAATATAGCTTAGTACATTTTATTTACTTTTCTGTTAAAGTTACTTCAGGCGCTAGCCGTGAACAAAGTTAGGACTGATTCTTGGCAAAGAAAAATACAAAAAAATAAAAATAAAAAATTGGTCTCTTGGAAGCTTTCTTAATTTGTGTGCCCTTGTATGTGCAGGCATGTAGGCATGTGGAACCCAAAGGACAACCTCAGGTATCCACCTCCTTGGAAACAAGGTCTTGCAGCCTAGTGCTCAGTAATTGGGATCAAGTAGTTTGGCCATCAAGCCCTAGAACTGGTATTAAAAGAGCACATCACTGCATCTGGTGAACCAAACTGAAGTCCTCATGGAAGCACTTGGCTGACTGAGTTCTTTCCTGAATTTTACAAGTAAACAATCCTGTTTTTTGTTCTGTATGACTGCAGGCCATGCAAACAAAGCCAAGCAGTACTTGAGGGTGTTCAGAACATTTTGATTCTTCTGTCAGCCACCTCAGATTCAACCCTCACATGACTCAGCTGGAAGGTGGTTCACTTAGGCACTAGCCAGAGGAATGGAAAGTCCAGTCATGCTTAACATGTAGCCAATAACTCTGTTAAGGCTGCAGTTCTTCTGAAACCTAAGGGTAGAATGAGGAAGGTGATGGCAGAGGCTAGCCCTGGATCGCCTGCCACCTCCTTTGTTTTCTCCAATGTACAAGAGTTGTACAGGAATCTTGAAAAAGCTATTTGTTTTAACTATGGAAACACAGTCCCTCCCAAGTCGCTGTGTTTTCTTCCTACATGCCCATAAGAATATTCTCCTTAAAGCTCTATCTGGCCAAAAATTTATAGTACATGTGAAATTCCAGAGAAGTGAACATGTCTTCTCGTTAGTGCACAGGCCTGAGATGGAGAGAAACAGGAAATATGAGACCCTTAGAGGTGCCTTCTCCAGAAAACAGCCAGAGAAAACTGTCCTAGGGGTTCTGGGAAGTCTGTGAATTCCTTTATTGTTCTTTTCAATAATATAAAATATAGTATTTGCAAACACATTTGAATTACCTCCATCAGGAATTTCATTCAAAAAATTAATCAGAATTTTAAATTATTTAATTTGCAAACAAATACCTTCTACTTCTGACATTGATTCCACTGCAATTTTCTTTAATCATCTTGACTTAAAATTAGACTAGACCAGAACATCAAAGATGGCAAAGACATACTGGCTCATTTTTTCTTTCCCTACTAGCCTCACCAAAGCCAAGCTAGATAACTTGAAGGGAATAAACAGGACTGGCCTCGGGGGTCTAGCTCCATGGCCCCATGTTTTCATAGGTTTTAAAGGGGTCTCTGTCTAGAACAGGAAACAAAGAAGTACTGTCTGGCCAAAGGATCCCAATAGCATGAACCTTATAAAAATGAAAATGATGGTCCTGGTCCACAGAAATAGTTCTGACCTTCTCACAGGCAATGGAGGCCAGCAGGATTAAACAGCCCACGGGTAGAGCCGGGGCCCAGTCAGGGGTCCACACTCACATGCGGCAGGGCTCTACTGACCGTGCTCCATTGCCTAGGTCAGCTGCTGGTACCCAGCCCAACTTCCTGCCACAGGCCAGATGGCACTCCTTGAAAATAAGAGGGCAGATAAAAACCCATTTTGTTTTTTTGTTTTTCCAGTTTTACCCATTGGAACTACCAAGGAGACACTGCCCTTTGGCCTCAGGAAATGATAGGCACAGTTAATTATGTTCGTCAGTGCTGGGTAGGTTTTTGTTGTTTTTTCTTTCTCTTTCATTTCTTTAATTTTTTACATGGGTCAGTCTCCTGTAGTTGAGGACTGCCGTAAACTCCTACTTCACAAACTTCAGCCTCTAAAATATTGGGAGGACAGGTGTGCCCACATATCCAGCTCAGATGTGGTCTCTCTCTTAGCCCAGATACCCTAGGCGCTACTATGTAGAGGTCCATGGGGCCAGACTGATGATTTCAGTTGCATCTGGTCTCAGATGACCTTGCTTTGCAACTGCTTAGCTGCAGTCAAGAGTGGGAGACTGGCCACAGCTAACATACCAACAGTCTCCAATATGATGGGTGAATTCCTCTTTGATCTGTGATCTGGTGCAAACTATCTGTGAGGTATGTTTTGTGTGTAGAAAAAAGTAGAGAGAAGTAATGAGGAAAAACAGACAAAACAGTGTACCTTGTATTGGTTTCTTCAAACTGAATGCATGTCTGCTGAGAAGATACCTCTGACACCAGTTTGGTAACCTCTTTGGCACTCCTTCTGGTGCTAGCTTTGAGATTTCACACACAGAAATTTTCCTTTCAAAGGAGCCCTCTCCCAAGATATGGACTGTGATTCCCAAAGGTCATGCGCAAATACACTAAAAAAGGTGTCAGGGTCAGGGTGACCCTGAGGTCACCTTGAGGAAACAACTCCAATGCCACAGACTGGAGGAAGCGATGAGGAAAACAGCACCGAGCAGTGGACAAGAAGCCTGGTGCCTGCACCAGTTCTCTCAAAGCTGATGGAGTAGGAGGGGCAGGCCTCTGCCACAGCTCTGCTGGGAGGAAAGGCACAACAGGGAGACCCAGCCTCCCAGATGTCTGAGCTTGGCTCTGGTTTACCAAGCAATCTCCAAGGGTACAAAGCATGTGCAATGCTTCTTTCTTGCTGTAATGCAGTTAAGGGTTTGCAGCACTCTCAGAAGAACTAAAGCTCTGAGGTGGAAACTGTTAAATCACGCCATAGGGTGTGTGAGGGTAACCTGGGTGCAGGCCTTTTCTAGGGGAAGGAAGTGCTGCTCACTGCCATCACTATTTCTCTTTAGGGACACTGTGAAATGTGCTCAACACAATCTGAAAACCTGTCCCCATGAAACATGAACTTTTTCCAGGGAGTAGAATGTGTCCAGTTACAGATTTACAGTGACACAGTTACACAAGTGTCGTGCCATGTTTGAGCTAGGACATCTTCCTGAGTGATTTGGTGAGGGTGCAGCAATGGGGAAAAGCACTTGAAAAAGACATGGACTGAACGGGGCGTGCACACTGCTGTGGTTAAAAGAAAGCTACCCTTCACACACACAGGAACTTGACCTCCTGGCCCTCTTCTTCCTGTGCACCAGCTCTGGGGGCCCAGAGTGCTGCACAGATAGCTCCCTGGGCAGTCCTGGCCTGCTTTCCCACTTTGTCTCTGGCTAGAAGTGGTGCTGGGGGAGGGCTGCAGGTGAGGGCCCTTCCTCCAGTCTCTTGACATGGCAGGAGTGACAGAACAGGTGGTCCTCCAGTGGGTAGCAGCGGCGGCCATCCTCATCATTGAGCTCCAGACCACAGTCCTACAAGGAGGCAAGAATGTTCCATGAAGACAAAACATATTGCAAGAGCAATATGAAAGCACAATTCACCCAATCAGCAAAGGCTGCTGTGTGGTTGTGGGCACCTCCTGTCCAGTGGAAGAACCAATGGCTACCTGCCCCACCATGAAGCTCTTCAAATGGGATTGGTTGAAACTAAGATGTAGCTTCAGAACAAATACATAACAGGCTTTCATGACAGAAGGCCCAAAAAAGATAGAGAAATATCTTATGAATATTTTTTATATGGACTACAAGTTGAAATGATAATATTGCGCATCTTTTGGGTTGGTTAATTAACCCCACACATCTCCCCTCTTTTGAGATAGTGTTTCATGTAGCCAGGCCAGATATGCTCTGTAGTCAGTTTTGATCCTCCTGCCTCAGCATAATAAGTGCTGAGATTACAGGTGTACGTTAACACTCATAGTTTTTGTGCTGTTTCATACTGAGCCTAGGACTTTGCAAACACTCTACCAACTAAACCATGTCACCAGCAGTCCCAAGCTGTTTCTTTCACCTGTTCAAATGTGGCTACTAAAAAAGCAGAAGGACACACATAATTTTAATTGTGGCACTTGTATTTTGTTGTTGTTCTGTTTGTTTTTCAAGACATCCCTGGCTATCCTGGAACTCATTCTGTAGACCAAGCTGGCCTTGAACTTAGAGATCCACCTGCCTTTGCCTCTCCAAGTGCTGCGATCAAAGGCGCGCACTACCACTGCCTGGCAATGGCCATCCAGTGTCATAAATGTGAAGAGAAGCTTGTTAAGGCTTCACTCTCTTCTCCAGACTCATGATGTACTGTCAGCCATGATGCCCACTTGCTTTCTCAGTGCTGGCTATGAGACCAATCTTCATACTCTCTGCTCCCCCTACCTCCAAGATCACAGTGAGTCTGGCCTATTTCTATGCATACTCAGTATGCATTGAAGATCGGTGCAGTGACCACTGGCTTTTCTGGCAGTCATGAGGGACTTATGGTTCCTTCAACGTTGGTCAGAAGAAAGGCCCCCGACACCTTGATACCCACTAATTGATGTGCCTATCCGCAAAAGGGGTTTCTCCATGATTTCCAAGGCTCACTTCAGACAAAACATTCTGCACCCAGGAGGGAAGGACACCTCCTCCCTCAACCCTCATCACACACTTAAGTGACAGAGACTCTGAGGCCCCACACTACACATAATCCTCTGAGCTCTGCAGCTTCAGAGTAGCAGTTGGAAGCTTCAGAACTTTCTCAATTTGAATTTGTAAAAAATGGCCCAGACCATCACACCAAGCATCTGTTACCACCCCCACACAATCAGCTCTTGAGGACAGACCTCTTGATCACCTCAGTCCCAAGCCCCAGGAGGCCTTCCGGGGTAGGCCTTAGGCCTCAGCAGGGAGGAGCCTACCTCACAGTGGTAGCACTCCACATGGTAGTCTCTGTCCATGGACACCACACGGATGGTCTCATCTGAGCCCTGGGGCAAAAGAAGAGCAAGACATGCAGACAACCAATAACAGGGCAAGCCGGGAAGAGACTGTGGGGGACAACAGGATGCCTTGGGGGAGGAATAAGAATCAATGGTCAGTATTAAACACTCGTAGGAAAAGGAATTCCGTTGATGTGAGAGCAGGTGGGGCAGGGTGATCTTCTGAGATACCAAAGACAACACTGAGAAAAGGACTAGTGGGAGCATTTTGTTTAATTTTATTATTTTTTCTGCATGTGTAATATACACATGACCATATGTGGGCAGGCACACACGTGTGTGCACATGCATATGATGTGGGCAGACATACACGGTATGTACATGCACATGAAAGCCTGTATTTTATTCACTGAGGCAGGGCTCACAGGAATTTATTTTTAAAAATGAATAAAGGAAGACCAGCTTTCTGCCCTCTGTTAATCTTAGACAGTTTGGTCTGGTTATTGGGACAAACAGGCACAAGAAGAACATGGGGCTAGGAAGCCAGCCCAGGAGAAAGAGACAGTATTGGGCATTGGAGGGGTCTGTGGAAAGGTTTAGGAACAGATTACACATCTTCTGAGTGACTCAAGGAAGATAGCCCAGTCTTTAGAGGCCTAGGGCAGATCTAGAAAAGCATCTTACCTCTGGGGGAAGGATGGGAAGTCCACAGGCTGCACACTTCGGGGCCAGCACTCTAGAAACAAAGGGAACACAGCGCATACCTGTGTTGTTACCAGCACAGACATGGCAACCTGCCTGCCAGGAGCCAGCGCTCAGGGTTCTGTAGAGTGGGGTCACTCTTTAATATGAACATTATTGCTGGCTGCTACAGGGACATCTGGCTGCCTCCTCCTTCCCTAGGAATAAAGATGAAGCTCGTTTGCTCCCTTCACCACTAGCTGGGCTGGTCCAACATGAGAGCATGGTAGGTGCTAAACCTGACTTGGTGTCTGGTAAAATTGGGTAAAGCTGGAGATTAGGAGGTTGGATTCCTCTGATTACCATTTTGTGTTCTGCTCTATCACTAAACAGGTTTTTAAACAATGTCTACATACTTTCCATTCTGCTGAGCTCAGTGGGGCCTAGCTACAGGTTGTCATCCAGCCCCTCCTCTCCTTACTTGTGATAATCTCGGACACAGTAGATCTTGTTCTCTGAGTCTACGGTGAAAGGCACCCCATCCAGACATTCATTACAGATGACGCAGCGGAAACAGCCAGGGTGGTAGGACTTCCCTAGGGCCTGCAGGATCTGAGGACACAAAGAAAACTATTCGTGAAGATGAAAGGAAGGAAGGGACATGGAGAAAGAGGAACATACTGGCAGAGGCTCCACCCAGCTCAGAGTTTAACCTGGACAAAGGTCAAAAGATGGCTAGTCTGCTTAAACACACCAACAGGAGGGGATCAAACAGGGACCTATGCAAACTCTCAGTTACTGACTGGGAGGAAATAAAGAGACTTCTGTCTAACCCTCCTTTATAGCAGGAAACTTGTTCTTTCCTAAAAAGCAATGCTAGGTTTAAAGGCTAGGCCTGTCCTGGGACCAGAACCTTGGGAAAAAGCAATAAACTGTTAAATCTGGTCACAAAATCATCTACACCTGATATGGAAAGCAGCAGGTGTATAAAAGAATGAAAGCAAATTCCAGATGGAGCTAGAACTTGAACAAAACCTTCTCACATACTGAGATCCCTTCCATTTGGCTTTGATTCTGCAGTATGACAACCCAGAAGCCTGGCTGGAGCCCTGATCATCTCAAATCCAAAGAAAATAGACAAATGCCTTTGTTGTCATCCTTTATTTTAGAACACAATGAAGGAAAAGCCCCAAAGGCCTCCTTGCTTTCAATGTCATTTGATTTGGATGTGGTAACATGAACTACTAGGGCCCTTTCAAAACAAAAACCAAGAAACAGAGGGAGGAGAGGAGGCAAACAGAAATGAGGAGAGGAAAAAAGGGAAAGGAGAAGAGGGAGGAAAGGGAGGGTGAGGGGAAAGGAGAGGAAAGAGGGAATTGAGGGGAGAGGAGAGGAAAGGAGAGAAGAGAGGGTGTTGAGGGGAAAGAAGAGAGAAGGGGAGAGGCGATGAGGGGGTTATGAAGGAGAGGGGAAGGGAAGAAAGCAAAGAGGGAAGAAGGGGGAAGAGGACCAGGGAGGGAGACAGGGAGGAGGGAAGAGGGAAGGAGGGTTAAGGGAGTGGGGGAAGAAGGAGAGGAGGGAAGGGAAAGAAGAAAATGAGGAGAAGGTGGGGAAAGAAGGGGAGGGGAGAGGGAGAAAGGGAAGGAGAAAAGGCATTGTGAAGAAAGGGAAAATAGAAGAAAGGAAAAGAAACAAGAAGGACAGCGTATCTTTGGTGAGGTCAGTGGGTCACAACTGTCGTTAGGATGGCTGTGAAGTCCTAATCTCAAAGTGTGGCCCCTCAATCTGCAACTTTTAGAACTACCTGGGAATTTGGTAAAAAGACAAAACAAAACAAAAACAAAAACACACATTTCCAATCCCCACCCCAATCTCTTTATTCAGAATCACCAGGGTGATGTCTAACAGCTGATGGCTTAAGATAATTAGATGCATACTATTAGCGTCAGAGACCTCTGTCATTTGTAGTTGAGAGCATACTTGCTCATTCAGTGGGAGATTTACTTCTGCAATTACCTGGGCCATGAAATGGCAAAAATAACAGAACTGTGACATCACCATGAACAGGAGCACCCCACACCAGTCTGCAGGGAACACACCGGGCAGTCATCAACAGCTGGTATTAAGCCAAGAAGAAAGCCTTCAAACAGGCCTAAGGAAGGGGACCTGGAGCTTATGCAAGCTCTGTAGGGCATGGTGAGGCTGTGGAGGAGGTGCTAGGACCCACGTCCTTCCACTGTCTGCGCACAGGACTGCAGCAAGGGCTGCTATGCTGCTACCCCAGCCTGATCTCAGACTTCCTCGTGCCCTACTGGGTCCACTACCTCTAAAGGCCCTCTCTCCCTGCAGCAAATTGCCACAGAGGAACAACTCCCAAAGTCTAGTTGGCAACGGGAATGCACGTCCTCTTAAAGGCAGAAAGAGATCCTTAGATTAGGTTAATCTTCACTGGGCCACAAGTCAAAATGATAGAAAATGCCATTTTGTTACATCCTGGCTAGCTTTTTTTTTTTTTAATTTATTTATTTTTATCTCAATCACAGGTTAGGTACTTTGAATCCCAGGCGTAGCCCCCTCCCTCATTCCCTCCCACCCTCCCACTCCCTCCCTCATCTCCCTCCTCCCCGCCCCCTCCAAGTCCACCAACAGGGGAGGACCTCCTTCCCTTCCATCCAACCCCAGTTTATCCTGTCTCCTCAGCTGGCTAGCTTCTTAAATTCTAGCATTGAGGAATAGGACTTATTTCAGAAGATACCCCCTTATTAACAGTGTTTTCAAACAGGCAGTTTATACAGGTGGACAGCATGGGGATCTGCTACAGAGTAAGTGGATGTCGGCAAGAGTCTTTCTGGGGTAAGAGAGCTGGCTCATCAGATAAGACAGAGGACCTGAGTTCAGTTTCCAGAACTCACAACTGGTGACTCACAGACACTGGAACTCCAGCTCCAGGGGTCCTGTCACCTTCCTCTGGCACTCACATACATGTACACATACAAACACACAGACACACACATACAAGGACAACTAAACTCACATGTTCATACCACTTCACAGACACACATGCACATACATAATTTTTAAAAAATAAAAATATTTAGAATATATATATTTTTAAAAGGACTCTTCATTTTTAGAATTCTTGCCAGCAGATGAGAGTTCTGTTTTAAAGCTGGGAGTTACTCTTAGACAGGTGAAGGGATATGGCTCATGCCTGTGCACACGTGCGCGCACACACAGGTAATATGTGGCAGAAAGCTACATTGCTCAGTATGATTGTTTGAATTAGAATGGGCCTCCTAGGCTCATATATTTGAATACATGGTCCCTAGTTCATGGAACTGTTTTGGAAGGATTTAGGAGGTGTGTCACTGGGAGTGGTCTTAGTTACTGCTCCAGTACCATGCCTGCCTGCCATGCTTCTTGCCAAGATAGTCATGAACTCGCCCTCTAGAACTGTAAGGGCCCAGTAAACTGTTTCTTCTATAAATTAACTTAGTCGTGGTGTCTTTTTACAATAGAAAAGTTTTAGACTCTTTGGCTAGCATTGAGGCCACAGCTGTCCTAGGGCTAAGCTCTGTTGTGTTCCAGGCCTAGAGGACAGCAGTTACTCCTCATGAGCAGGGAGAGTTCTGCTCACTCTTGCTTTATAAATGTTAGTATAGAACCAGAAATAAAGCACATCTATCAAAGACATGTACAAGGACTGAGAATGTAGCTCAGTTAGCAGAGATCTTGCCTAGCATGCAGGAGGTTCAGGGTTCAATACCCAGCACTAGGCCAGCTCTGAGAAGGCAGAGACAGGTGTATCTCTATAAGTTTGAGCCAACCTAGTCTACATAGCAGAGCCAACCTAGTCTACATAGCAAAGCCAAGGCGACAGAGACCTAGTTTCAAAAAATTAAAACAAACAAAAAACTAGCACCACATACAACCAGTGGCGATTCACACCTGTAATCCTACCATTCTGAGGCAGAGGTGGAAAAATCAGAAATTTAAGGTAATTTCAACCACTGAGCAAGTTTGAGACCATCTCAAAACAAAACAAAACCATATGAATAAGAGTGCTCTGAAATGGTGGAAGCTTTGTGCACAGGTAGCTCAAATATAGCAAACACGCAAATTCATATGACATATAACAGAAATAAAAACAAAAAATACGAATATAAGGAACAATGAATCTCATAATGACATTTTTCTTCTTTTTTGGTGGGAGGGGACAGGCTTCTCTGTGTGGTTCTGACCATCCTAGAGCCCTGTAGATCAGGCTAGTCTTGAACTCAAGAGATTTACCTACTTCTGCCTCCCAAATGCTGGAATTAAAGGCACGTGCCACCACCACCCAGCTTAGCTCTTAAATTCTTAAAGGCCAGTTTCCGATGATAAAAAATTCATTAACTTAGTATGTGATTCCATAGGGAATTCTCACTTAAGAAACAAAGACTCAGACCCAGACACCCTAGAAGAGCCACTGGCTGAGCACAGTGGGCCAAGGAAGCCTGGGCCCTGTCTGCATGAATGCCAAAAGCTTTCTTAGGAATGGTTTGTGCTGGAAGGAAAAACAACTGCATTCATCTGACTGCACCTGATTCCCAGGTGGCTGAGGTTTCTGGAAGTAAAGTGGGCTGGTCCTGTACCTCGTTGGGAAAGGCGAAGATCACAGAGGTTGGCGGTGCGAGCAGGGTCACCACAGTGTGCATGTTTAAGATTGCAGTGGTCAGGCCAGTGGCAGCTTCTATTAGAAGTGGCTGCACTGTGCAAGGACTTATAACTAGCCGTGACCACAACCACAAAGAAAACATTGTGTTCAGTTGTTAATGTCTTTTTAGCCTCCTTCCAAGGTGCTATGATCTTGCTGAATACTCACCATGTCCATGATCAGATGTCCACAAAGAAAGCACCTGTCTGCAGACTGCTGAAAGCCAGAATACTGGAGAGAGAGAGAGAGAGAGAAGACGAGTCAGCTACCTCCCCACACAGAGAGAATGACGGACTTCTGAGAAATCCGTGATTCCCCGGAGGGTGTGCAGCTGTGTGCTGAGTCTGCATAGTGCTGGGCCCCCCATTCTAGTAGCTGCATCTGGGCCCGTCTCAGTGCTAGGCTCTATGTGACACACTAACACAGAGGCTTTGATGCCCGTCTTAAAGACTCCCTGAGAATCTTTGAATCTCAGGATCCTTAGACTTGGAAACTTGAAACAAATGTAAGTTTACGGGTCCCACCTCAGATTTACTGAACTGGAGGCAGGGCTGGGGCTTGACAAGCACATGTACACACACACACACACACACACACACACACACACGAAAGGCACATGCACACAAGCATAAAGCTGTGGCTTGTCTTGTCTTCCAAGAATCAGGTTACCCAGGAATCCATGAGGAAGGGATGGCCCTCCTGAGTGCAGAAAAACAGTTTCCAGGCCTCTCAGGAGCCCGTCCTAGGCAACCCTCCCTATGCAGTCTGCATAATATACTCACCAAAAAGTCTTCCTCACAGAATACTTTGCCATTGACAAAATAGAAAGCTTTTCCTCTTAACTTCCTGCCTGAAGTAAAAACAGGAAGATAGGGTAAAAGGAAAAGGTTACTATATAATAAAGACCGCACTGAAGAAAGGGCCCCTAACTCTAATCACATAGGAAATGCCAACTGTTTTATTATTTTTAAATTAATTTATTTATTCAATTTCCATCCCCTCCCTCCTCTTCTCGAAGTCCCTCCCTCCTGCATCCCCCTTCCCAGATTCCTCAAAAAAGGGGAGCCCCCCTACCCACCCACCCTGCTCATCTGTTCACATGAGGACTGAGTCCATCTTCTCCCCTGTGACCTGGTAAGGCCGTCCTATCAGGGAGAAGTGGTCAAAAAGCAGGCAACATAGTCCATGTCAGGGACAGTCCCCACTCTGCTTACTAGAGGACCCACATGAAGCCTGAGTTGCCCATCGGTTAAAAATATGTAGAGGACCTAGGTCCAGTCCATGTATGGTCCTTGCTTGGTGCTTCAGACTCCACAGGCCCATCTGGGCCCTGGTTAGTTGGCTGTTGGTCTTGTTGTGGAGCTCCCGTCACCTCTAGGTCCTTTTATCCTTCCCCCCACTTTTTCACTAGATTCTGTGTGCTTCACCCAATGTTTGGCTGTGAGTCGTAGCATCTGTTTCGAACTGTTGCTCAGTGGAGCCTCTCAGAGGACAACTCTGATAAGGTTCCTGTCCACAAACACAGCAGAGTATTGTTAATAGTGTTAGGGGTTGGCAGAAATGTCAACTGTACATGACAGTTTTTTAAATTAAAGAATGATATTAGCTGGGTATGGTGCTGGACACCTGTAATCCTAGCATCTGAGAGGCAAAGACAGGAGGCTCACCACAAGTCTGAGGTCAGCCTAGGCTATACAGTGAGTGAGAGTGAGGCCCTCAGCAAAGAACAAACCAAGTCCCGGAAGGTTTCCTGGTTGGTGTTGTTTAATAGGCAGACTTGAAGTCAACTTGAGTCCACCATACATCTTCTTAGAGACCCATCAATGAACCTCCGTGACAGGCTAGAGGAGGCACACCAGCACAGGGCACTGGCAGAAGTCTCTCCTAAGGCACTAAGGACAATCACCTATGACAACCTACCAGCTTGCTACAAAATGGTGACTATAACAAGCCACAGGGAAGGATGTGTTGTATTTTCTCTTGGTGTAAATGGTGTGGTCTGGAGCATGGTACTTAAAAGCATGAACTCTTAGATTAGACTTCTGATTATATGAGGCTGATACATTGAGTAGAAAAACATTCCCAGCGTAGTGGTACACGCCTTTAATCCTAGCCTCTAGGGTTAGGGTGCAGAGGCAGGCAGATCTCTGTGAGTTCCAGGCCAGCCTGGTCGGCAAAGCAAGTTCCAGGACAGCCAGAGAAACCCTGTCTCGAAAAACAAAACACCAAACAACATCAATAACCAAAAAGTAAAGAAAGAACAAAGAAAAACATAATCAACATCTTTTGACACAAATGAGTGAAGAGCCAGGACACATCCTTGGTCAAGTTCAAACACAGCACCTCTCTGGAGCACGAGATGAGACTCTACAGTGCTTGGACTCCTTGTATTTCTGGTACCCAACTGCAGACAACCCACAGGCCCCTGGAAGTCCCAAAAGCCTAATGAATCCTTGGCCCTGGATGAAGTCAAGATCCTGGAGTTAAGGACCTAACGTGACCACCATATCACTGATGTTACAAAGCGCGGTGGCATAGGCCTGTCATCCTAGCACTTAAAAGGCTGAGGAGGATGATTATGAGTTCGAAGGAGGATGAGAAAAATCAGAAGCCTGTTACATCATCTCCATAATAATCTTGGTTATTAAAAGCAACCTAATATCTACCAGGTAATATAAAGATGTTAATCTACCTGTAATCGAGATAATGTAATACAGAACCACAATAAAATTCTATATTCCTCTCATAAAGTAGTAAATCTGGCTGGGCATGGTGGTGCATGCCAGTAATTCCAGGACTCAGGAGGTAGAGACAGGCCTCCCCATGTGGCCCTGGCTAGCCAGCAACTTAGTTTGTAGACTAGGCTGGTCTCTAACTCAGAGAGATTCTCTAGCATCTTCCTCCTGAGTGCTGGGATTAAAGGTGTGGGCCAGCATACCCAGCAACAAAAGAAATTTTACTAATTCAGGTGACCACAGAGAAATATCCAAGGAAGTAACTACCATGGGAGTCATCTGTCAGTAGCCAGGAGCACTGAAATCCATGTGCAAAAGGACACAAAATGGTCTACAGACAAAACAGAAGCACTTTCAATGTCCTGGAGATTAAAGAACTGGTAAACCAATAAAGAACCTAGAATTATGTTAACTGTGTTGTTATAAAGAATGAGAATTCCAATCATTCGATTTTACCAAGAAAGACTCAGGAGCGAGATATTGGGGTAAAAACCTACTAGCTTGGAGAGGCAGAGAAAGCACCCAGCTGACCTCCCTACTCAGCAGACAATCCAGACGCCTCTTCTCTGTCTTAAAATACCCTTCAACTCAATGTCCCTCCTTTCTGTTTACTTCCTGTCAGCTGGTTTCTTGCTCCCCCTCTTGACCTAGGGTTGACTTTACTTAATCTTGTTTATAGAAAGCTCTTGGATTACAGGTGTGGCTAGGGTTGAGCCGCAGCAAACAGACAGGTTTTTACAATTCCCAATCTCAGGGTTCATGATGGGATCAAATATCCTGAGACATTTCTTTAAAATAAAAGATAAAGACATCTTCTCTAACATCAATAAACTATATCCTATCAGGTAAAAATTACATTCATAATGTTCAGTCCATATGTATTTAGCAACCTGGACTATTTATCTTATCTTGGTATTTTAAAGTTCTTTACCTCACTCAATTTCCATCATGACTTGAATTATCAATCAAAAAACATCTTTTTAGACCTAAAACATCTTATTGTACTATCTAGTTTTCAACACCATCAGTGACCTGAGAAGGATAAATATTATCTGAATAAATAGGAAATGGAGAGCAAGCAGCTTCCAAAACCATAGAAATGACAGATAGTTGGCTGCCTGGACAGTCCCCCAAATTTCTCTATAACGTTGGAGCATCATCTTCAGTCTTCTGGCTCAGAATATCTGGCAGACTTTTCTGTGAAGCAGATATTATAAAGGACTTGCCTACGTTGTCCTTGCAAAGCTCTGCAGTCCACTTTCCTGCATCCAGTTTGTCCAGTAGTCTGTTGCAGTTGAAGCAAGGGCATTCCTTGTCCAGTGACTAGCTTACCACATATAAAGCAAACCCCACATGGAGGTTCTTCGGTACTCTTTGGAGTGGAATAGGGATTCTGACAAAAGCTGAGATGTCTCATTGTCAAAAAGTCTTAAATTAATAAAACATTTTAAAATGCCATATTCTATAGATCTGAGGCTTCTGAAGACCATCTATGTATCTCAGTATATTTGAATAGGCAAATGTTGCTTCTCTAGCTATTTACTATCTGATTAACTTAGAAAACACCTGTGATTAACTAAACTAGTACCTAACAAAAGTACAAGTTTGATTGACTGAATATTAACTTGCATTTCTTACTTATCCTAAACAGTTTGTGATAGTAGCTTTCAAAAGGACTAGAACTTCACATAGCATTTCTAAGAATTACATAGGCACAATACCAAAATATAAACTTAATTTTGTATAAATATACAAAGATCTATACCAATGTGAACAAATATAACCATAATTTTGTAACAACATAAAAAGATCTCTATTAATGTAAGCTTTGGGCTCGTAGTAGCTCTATAGTTTAAGAGTAGATTCAAGCCAGGCATGCACAGGTCTGTAATCCCAGCACTCAAGGAGGCAGAGGCAGGTGGATTTCTGTTGAGTTTGAGGCCAGCCTGGTCTATAAAGTGAGTCCAGGACAGCCAAGGGTATACAGAGAACTCCTATACTAGGGCTGAGCCACACCACAATCACCTGTTTACAATAAACAGAAAGTTGTTGAATTAAAGGTGTGTGTGAGGGCTAAGCCACACCAAACAAGAAATGGGTTTTTTCAGCTCACAGTTTCAGAGTTCACAATGTGATCAAATATCGTGGAACATCAATGGGTATGACGCTAAACATTGACCAAAGTAGAAGAACTGGATCTATCCATATCATTTAATTTCACATCCAGAGTTTGACACTTGTCCTTCCATCAAGTCACACACTGATGACTGAGTTCTAGTCCAATCTAACCTATGGAGCACCCATGTTTCCCTGAGGATGAACCAGTTAGAGATTGAGCCAAAGGCCATATGGGGTGTGGTTGCAGGTAGAACAGTAGAGGAAGCAAAGGTGCCACCAGAAACAGGACTTCCTCTTCAGTATGAAAAAACCAAACACCAGCTCTGCTTCCAGGAGTGGGGTGGAAAGTGAAGGGGAACCTGAGCTAAAACCAATGCTTGGTTTTAATAGGGGTAGAGGAGCTGGGTAGATGGCTCAGCAGCTGAAAGAATTTGCTGCTCTTAAGGAAGACAAGAGGTTGCACTCCCAGGACTCACATGCTGGTTCACAGTGAGCAGTAATTCCAGTTCCAGGGGATCTAACACCCTCTTCTGGCCTCCATGTGCACAATGCATGAAGGTGGTATACATGGAGCACTTGGCAAAACACCCATGCACATCAAAAACAAAAAACAAAAAACAAAAACAAACCTTAATAGGGGAAAAGAAAGCTCTATCCTAAAACCTACAAAGACCATTAATACACAAAAATATTAAATCTCCAAGCACGTAAATACACACAAATGTTACACAAAGAGCTGTAACATCACCAAGGACTGTGAGGTGTTCATGATCCCTGTCACTGTGTATTTCCCTCAGCTACTGAGTAAGTGTAAAATGACAAACTCTTCCTGGAAAGGAAATCTTAAGATGTTTATCTTGACATGAGGCTGACTTGGCTTTGGGAAAGAATAAAAAAATGTTGATAAATATTTACTCAAAGAAACAATTACATAAAACAGAGTGCATCTAACTGATGAACTGTTACATAGCCTTTTAAAATACCACATGAATTGTGTTTTAATGGTACCATAAAATCCTTATGCTTTAAAAAGATTGTCAGAACACAGCAAGTAAAGAAAGCAAGCTAAACATGTGTGTTCATAGCACAGCTCCATTTTGGCAAATGTCATCATACCACTGACACAAAGCAGGGAGAAGAGGAGGAGCGGCCAGCGATGGTGAAAATGAAGCAGATGGAAACTCCAGTCCACTTTATTTATTCTAACATGCCTGACAAACGGTATTAGAAATTTCATTTTTTCACTTTGTACATTTGTTTGTTTTTTTAGAATTATGTATAATATAAAAATATTTATTTAATTTTCAAATGCTATGCTACTACTTTTTAAATGTAATATAATGTGAAAAGAAAAAGAAAAGTAATATCTAAATGTTTCTAAGTGTTTCAACCATGAGACGGTCCCTGGATGACGGTGCCCATGAGCGGACAGGTACAGACCTGCAGAATGAAGGCAGGTTTGCCTTTTTCTTCTTTCCTATAGGTCACCAAACGCTTAATAAGAGCAGGCACTGCTGGGATTTCTTTTTTTTTAAGTCAGTGTCTTACCTTATAGCCCAGGTTGGTCCTGAACTCACTATGTAGCCTTGGATGGCCTTGAATATTAAATATTGATATCTTAAAAATTACCAGCTGGGTTGAAAAATATGTTCTTGCTGCCAGCCCTGGGTGGAGAGGTTTTGTGCCCAGACAGGACGGTCAGGGAGGTGCTCACAGGGTACATCTGCTTGTTCTCTATTCTCAGGTTACATGCTAACCATCCGCAGAGACCCAAGAGGATGGGAAAAGGTCTGCGCCAAAGAACTTAAACTTTAGTCCTCACTTCAGGTTAGAGACTGTTTACAGCCTTCAAGTTTATTTGCTTTATTTTGTCTGAGTGAGAAAAGACAAAATACCACCTCCTAATTGTCCTTCATGTTTCACAGTTTGTCTGGAGTCTTTGTATAGTCTTTCTAATGTTTAAAAATTTGTTTTTATTTTTTAAATTTACATGTACATGTATGTGTCTATGTATATATGTACAGGGAGGCCAAAGGATATTAGATCCCCTGGAGCTGGAGGTGCAGGCAGTTGTAAGCTGCTTAACATGAGTGTGCTCTTTACCCTGATATACCTATTTAGTCAGGGCTTTGTATGTATGTGTGTGTAATAGTTAAATATACACACATATATATATAGAAATACATATATACATACATATATATTGGTTTTCGAGACAGGGTTTCTCTGTGTGGCCTTGGCTGTCCTGGACTTACTTTGTAGACCAGGCTGGCCTTAAACTCACAGAGATCTGCCTGCTTCTGCCTCCCTGAGTGCTGGGATCAAGGTGTGTGCAATCACTTCTGGCTGGCTTTGTATATATATTATTTTAAGATTTATTTTTTTATGTATATGAGTGTTCTATCTGCATTTACATCTACCAGAAGAGGGAATTAGTTCACATTATAGATGGTTGTGAGCCACCATGTGGTCACCAGGAATAGAACTCATGACCTCTGAAAGAGCAGACAGTGCTCTTAACCGCTGAGCCATCTCTCCAGCCCTGGCTTTGTATATTTCAGGAACAATTTTAAGCCCAGTGTTGACTCTGTCTTGTCACCTGCCTTTTAGGGAACTCTGCAGTCATTTTCTTCTCAACATCATCTTCTACTCTAGGTTTCAGCTTGGCAAACAACTCAGTAGATGAAGCAGAAATAAAACACATGCCTATTACTACCCCTGACCAGAGCAGTGCAGGATTGATTAATTATCAGAGTAACATGTAACCATACCTCCAGAGCACTCTCAACTTTGGGGTTTCCTTTCTTCCCATAAAAATGTAATTCCCCCAGTAATAGTATAGAACCGGAACCTTGTATGTGACAGGCAGGCACTCTGCTGCTGAACTATAATCTCATCAAAAGCATCATAAATGGGGAATCCTACATTCATCCAAGTAACAAGTGGGCAGTTTCATCTGGTTCCAAAGGTGCCTGAGCAGCTGCTTCTTTCGGCCCCCTCACAGTCCTAATTTTTGTAGAACACAAATCTACATTGTCCTTTCCTCAATGAATGCAAATGAAACTATCACTATTTACAACATTGTTTACACTTTGGGTCCTTTGCTACACTCTGTCACAGGTGAGTGTAATCAGAATTCTCCAATAGTACATATTTGCACAGAGCAAGACTAGCTCTACCTCATACTTGTAGGCAACCTGTTTAGAGCAAGCAGACATGAAGGGAGAAAGTCAGGAAACAGCAAGCAGTCGGTCTTGAGAGCAGGAAGGCAAAGAATGCTTAATCTAGGATCAGTTACTCCACATCAGGCCAGACTCACCTGGAGATCCAGGACCACAGAAGCTAACGGCTAGAGCACAGAGCTACCAGTAGGTGGTGCTAAACCTAGGCAGGCGCAGGACAGACTGAGGGAATCCATTCCAATGAGAGCCCCAAACTGGCAGAAGTGGTAGGAGGTAGCATAGATTATTTCATTTATCTTGCAAAAATGCAACCCTCCACTTCAGGCATTTGAGCCTAACTTAACTGCATTTTTACTGAGTCTTACTTTGCTGATGGGTAAATAAATACTAAAGAAGTCAAACTTAAAGGCTGGAGTTGGAATTAGAGTTGAGATTCAAATACAGGTCTTCCCAGGGCAAATCAACAGTCTCTTCACACTACACAATCTCTCTCGTTTCTGTTCTATAAGGACTTTCTCTCAGAGTAGGGAACATGGCGAGGAGTAGGTAGCTACTGCCATCCATGGCTATCCACACACGAATTTACTTAAATAACTTTAATGGTTAAGAGTCTCTTCCAAGTACTTGATGGGTACTGAGACCACAAGGCTGCAGGACGTCTGAGCTACTTCTTCAAGCAGCCTTTGCCAGGGGCATTTTCCCAAGTGCTGGGGGTGAGAAGGTTGGGCTTCCAATAAGGACCCTTCGCTAGTTTGTTGATGGCTATCTTCTTGCTTTGTCCTCATGTGGTGCCAAGAAAACTACCTATCTCTCTATTCTCATTGAAGGGTACCATCTCTGCAATCCCTTACCTCAAAACACCATCCCACTGGGATTAGGGGTCAGCATAAAATTGGGGAGAATACATACTTCATTCCATTCCAGGGAAGATGCTAGATTTCTTGCTATTGCCTGCAAAATTTCATCCCCACTCTGCTCATCTTGGAAGTGAGATATGCCACTGTTTTACCTCCTTCCAGAAGTTCATCCTTAACAGCATGTCATCAAGGAGCTGCTACTGCTAACACAGACAGAGGACAGAACAGCACGATGAGCAAGTTTCATTCATGTTTTGAAACCACCTATACGGGGGCTTCTGGAGCTGCCTCAGGGAGAAAGACTATGTGCTGCACTTGCATGCTTTAAAAACAGGGTAAAAGCTGGTTCTGCTACACACACACTGGCTCTACAATGGCTGAAGCAGGGGGAAGACAGGAGGAACAGTGGGGCTTGGTGGCTACCAACCTAGCTCCAAGTTCAGTGAGAGATCTGTCTCAAGAGAATCAGGCAGAACACAACAGCAAGGCCATCAAATGCCCTTTATGGAGTCACACTTGTAAACACACGTATACATACAACTCTCCACACCCACATACCACCACCTGTGGATCTGTTAGTGCTGGCCCATCCCCAAGTTCCTGGTTCTAGTATGGATGCAAAGATGCTGATGACCCATGCTCCTAGTAAGTTCCATCTACCAATGAGGGACTTATTTGGGGATCACTGAAAACTACTGGGGCAGAGGATGCCTCTGGCCTTGTCTCTGAACTAGGATTCCACCTGGTGCAGTGCACTGTGGTCAAATAATAGGACTGGATGACAAGCATCAAGTACACATACATCCGGATAGGAGTCAGTGCTGAGACTTTAGAATTCTAGACTTGGAATCTCCTGTTTTCCATCTAGGTGAGATAACACATTCCTACATTCCAAGCACTTAGGAGGCAGAAACAGGAAACTCAGGAGTTCAAGACCAGTCTCCTTACTTCAAAAGTTTTAGGTCAGCTTGGGCTACATAAAACCCTGTCTTAAAAGGAAAAGAAAAGTTTCCATAAGAGGAATTCCCCAGGTAGGACACAACTAAAGGTATGGACACTAGCTGTGCACCAAATAATGAATACAAGTCAAAGAAGTTCTTAATGTTTCTATTACCACATAGTTTATAAAATATCGACTGATAAATGTTCAGGAAAGCCATTCAAAACCATTTCCTGTACATGTAGTAAATAAATATTTCACATTTGCCTTCAGAGTACTTCAATAGATAAAAATAAGTATAGATAAGTGACGGGCAGCACTGAGGGGGCATAAAGAGGACAGTCATTTAATCTGACAAGGAATAACAGCATCCTCTCTTCTAGAAATAGGAATGAGAGAAAAAATTCTAAAAAAAATAGTTGGCTATTGGCTACCTTCCCTGCAAGTGTTTCCTTGGAGATGAGTTTCTCATTAAAGGAAGTAAAAATTAGCAGTCATCTAGATTAGTTTATGTCTGTGTTGTCCACAGTGGCTAACAGGCCCATGAGACTTCACATATAAATGTAATTAAAACTAAGTAATAGTAAAAGTTCAGTTCTGAGCTGGGCATGCCTTTAATCCCAGCACTCCGGGAGGCAAAGGCAGGCAGATCTCTGTGAGTTCAAGGCCAGCTTGGTCTACAAAGCAAGTCCAGGACAGTCAAGGTTACACAGAGAAATCCTGTCTCAAAAACAAAACAAAACAAACAAACAAAAAACAAAAAAAACCCTAAAAACAAAACAAAAAATAAACAAGCAAATAAAAAAGTTCAGTTCTGGGCCAAAGAGATGGACTAGTGGCTGAAGCCAGCGACTACACAATCATGAGGAGCAGAGTTCAGGTCCCAGACCCACACAGGGAGTCAGGCACAGCTGGTTAACTGCAGCTCCAAGGGATAAAAACAGCCCAGTTCCAGGACAGGTGTGGGGTTCACATCTACAATCCTAGCATTCAGGAGACAGAAAAATTGCCAGAAAGATAAGAGCGGACTTGCATAGCAAATTCAGTTCAAGCCCAGTCTGGACTAAGTAAGATCCTGTCTCTAAAAATGAAAGAAACTTAGTTGAGCTCTAGGCTGAATGAGTATATTCCGAGGCCCTGACGGTCACCTGTGACTGGGGGTTGATAACAGCTTTTCCAGAAGAGGTTAGCTCTCACAGCGAACTGCTAAAAACAAAGTAAAACAGGAGAAATTATTTTGTCGCTGCTGTTGTTGGAGACAGCACGTCAGTCTAGCTCAGCTAGCCTGGAACTCTCACTCCTTCTGCCTCAGCCTTCTAAGTGGTAGGATAACAGGTGAGAGCCATGATGCCTGACAAATCAATAACATCTGTGAAGCTGAAATGAGCAGATCTTACTTGCACTTCATAGTCTCACTGGCCTTGAAATCTCACCCGGCCCAGGACAAGAAGGTGGAAAGAAGAAATATTCAGGCCTCCTCTGGAGTCATCTTGCTCTTGTCTTTTTTCAGGAAAGAGCCCTTACCTAGCCTCTGGGCTCCTTAGCAGATTTCAAGAAAATGACAGAAGTAGGGATCCTGGCAGACAGGGGAGCCTCGCGCAGCACCAGACCCCGTTAGGAGATATGTCTGCTTAGAGAAACCCACCTGAGGAAAACAGTTACCCCCCACTACTACTCTCTTGGTCTCTACACCCTTCTCAGTGTTCACGCAGTACACGGCTGGGCAGCGTCTGCTGCAGGGAGTGTTGTTGCTGATGTGGGGTGGCTTTGCTCTGGCCACTGGGAAGGACCTATGGCCTCTGTCCAGGAGTTGTATTTGTCAGACTCCCAGGCTGTTCAGAGACCTGAAAGCATATCTTGCTCCTGAATGCTAGGCCTCAGGGCCCACACCCAAACTCAGCCCTCCTGCTGCTTGGAGTACACATGGTGATCTCTCCCCCTCGACTTTTTAATCTGCCAAAAAATAAACCGAGGGTTCACCAAAGTCATAAACAACAGAATCTTGTGTAGCAGGTGATTCTGAAGATGATGAAGCAAGAGGGAAAAGACGTGGGATGTCTTAAGTGGAAAAAAATGGGCATAAAAGCAAGCACACATCACATCAACCAGGACACTGTCTCCACAGTACAGGTGAGTTGATGTTTTCCTGGTACTAAGCTACATGTGAGTTTCCACGGTCATTTTTTTGTTTTTTACAATGTGACTATACTGAATTTGTGATTTAGAAAACACATAATTTATCACTAACTAATGAACTCTGGTTAGAAAAGATGCAAAATCTAAAGGTTTCCCATGCACTGTTCAAACAGTAGCCACTAGCTACATGTCACGATTTGAGTTTGATTACGTAATTAAGTAAGATAAAATATTTAGTACTTCAGTTACCCTAGCATACGTGTGGCCAGTGGCTGCTGCTGTGGACAGTGTAGGTCTAGAGAGGAGGAGGAGCCTGAGGACTGGAAATCCACAAGACAGAGGGATAAGTAAGGTCAACTCCAGGAGCACAGACCAAGGTTCCAGAAGCAAAGCGTTTGGTGAGCCCTCAGGATGCTGGCCATGGGTGAGCCCCTGGGCCATGTGTCAAGACCCATCTCTGCAGGGAGCAAGGAAGCTATGCTCTAACAGGCTCCTTGAGGCTGAAAGCCACTCACAAAGAAGGTCAGGACCACAAATGCCGGAAGTAGAAACAAGACGAACTGTGGACTCGCGCTCTTTCTAACTCCCCATCGCACTGAGGCCCATGTCCTATTGTGTGAAGTGAGTATGGCTGGAAGGCAACAGACAGGCATGAGAAGATGGGGTGAGGGCTTCATGGTGACACATATTACAACAGTGGTAGCCAGACAGACATCACCACCAGCAGGTGCAGAGCTGATAGTGAAGGAACCAGGAAGGGAGAGCAGAGGAAGAACAAATCTTTAAGAGGACATCTTAGCGACAGAGGGAGAGGACAGTTTGGACAACTGAGAGAGCCAAGGACTCCTAGTAATGGAACCCCAGCACCTGGTGTGACAGCTGAGACACAAGTGGCTCCCCTCAAAGCTGGAGAGGCAGATGAGACACCCAAGGTGCAGTCCCTGTTTCGAGCTGACAGGGAAACGATGACAATTTCCACACAACTGTGCAACATGAGGCACTTAGAATGGGGATGCAGCGGTAAGTGGGGTCACAGCAAGTACACCTTCTGGATACATTTCCCAGGCTCATCATGTAACAAGCAGGAAGAATCTGATGACCTCTCCCAGTTGAGGACTTCATGGTCCCTGGGACATCTTAGTCTAGCCTGGGAAACCATGCATGGTCATCTAGCTTAGTATACCCTTGAAATGAGCATTGGGACTCTGAAAACACACCAGGTTCTGGCCACCTCTCTTAGGTTTCCTGACCTGTACACTTTCTGCCCAGCTCCAGCCTGTTTTGGGTTCTTTCTGGCCCACTCCCTTACTGTTTCATCTCCTTTCTTTCTCATATTCTTGACCTTCAGTGTTCTTAGATCTAGCTAACTCACTCAACTCACACTTAGGTGTTGAACACAGTGAAGAATACCACTAGTCTAGGCTACCTTCCACACTCACTTGAGAGGGTCTGCACACTGTGCCTGTTATCACAAGGCCCTGCCCAAGTCAGCAGCTTGACCAAAAAGTCAAGGCAAGATGGCCACTCAGTACCAGCTCCCTCCTCTGGCTGGTATACTCTCTCAGTAAAGGGAGTTGAGCTCAGGGGTGATGAGGAAAGGCTAAGGATCCACAAGATTCTGAATCAAGCTGTTTGGGATGACAGACTCAACATACCAGGCTGGGTTGTAAAATGAGAGCAATAGTAGAACTCCCTGGATCACAACAAGGACTCAGTGAGGCACTTGGAGCATCACACCCATGGTAAGCCAGATGTAACGCCTCAGAAGTACCTGGAATGTTATGTTATGGTGCCTTTATTGAGAAAGCAGGCTTGCCACAAATTTGTTGATTCAAGTTCCATTAATTCAGAATATACGAGTGTTTCCAAAGCTGTGTTGGTAAGGTCATGAATAAAGTCAAGGAAAAGGGTTCTGGATCCCAGAGGCAGATTGAGACTTGGTAAGGAAAACAAAATGGCTGACTGGAACCTGCTTAGGCTGTGGAGATGATTAAACTGGGAAAGTACTTACTGTGTAAACCTGAAGACTGAGTCTGGTCTCTAAATCCACATTAAAAACAAACAAACAAACAACAACAACAACAACAAAAACAGGCACTGTGGAGTATGTTATAATCCCACTGCTGGGGAGTTGGGGACAGACAATCCAAGGGGCTCACTGGCCAGCCAGTCTAGCCTAATTGGTGATCCCTGGGCTAATGAGAAATATTGTCTCAAAAGACAAGGTAGATGGGCCAAAAAAAAAAAAAAAAAAAAGGCTCAGTGGGTAAACAATGCTGGCCACCAAGTCTGATAACTTGAGTTTGATCTTCAGAAGGCACATGGTGGAAGAGAAAGAACCAATTCTATAAGTTATCATACAACTCTCCAAGTTGTATAACAGAATCAAGTCTACAATAGAACCAACACTGCAAGAGAACCAACTCTACAAATTGTATAACAGAACCAAGTCTACAAGAGACCCAAGTCTACAAGTGTACTTGTTGAATTCACTCACCCACACAAAATAAATATAATAAAAGAAGAAAATCAAAATGGACAGTTCCTGATAGACAGTACCCACAGTTTCCCCCTGGCCTCTACATCTATTCCCACAGATGTGCACATACATTCCGACTCGGACAACAACAAAAATCTTGCTTTTCCCGACACAAACTGCCTGGGATTATATAAGGCCTTGCCTACTCTCTCCCTTCTAACCTGTCCTAGAAAGTGCCAAAGGAAACTCCACGGACCCCCACGAGTCAGCACACTCCTTCCTTCTCTTTCTAAAGCCACCTCCACCAGGGATGAATGCTTAGCCAAGTTTCTTGAAAGTGTACACCAGCACTGCCGAGGTGCTCCTGCTTTCTCCAATAGCTTCCTAAGAGCCTCCTGTTGGGGCCATAGCCACCACAGGTGCGTAGGACATTAGGCGCAGAAGTAAGATCAGGGCACATGTCTCCATGGCAACCAAACACTCAAAGGCTGAGGAGTTCATCAAGAAATAAGAACAACCCAACGCTTACACTTCTACTCCCGGAAAGCCTGCTTACAGGAAGAAACTCCAAGGAAACAGCTCAGTAAAGGGAAAACACTGAATGAAGACGTTTAATAACTCATAAGCCAGAATGAGCTGAATACCATAGACTGTGCAGTGACTAAGGGGGGTTATGATGTGAGTACTGGTGTGGATGCACTATGATTATATCCTGGTCACAACTATAAAAAGTGTATAGATTTGGATAAAAACTGAAGGGGAACACCAAAGTGGAGACAGATGCACTACAAGGCTAAAGCAATAGGTTTATTCTGTCTCTAACTTGGCCTCTGTGGATCTCATAACTAAAAATAAACACAGCTATTCATCAAGGGCTAGGTAAATGTGCAAATCTGTGCATGGGAACCCCTCGTTATGCCCACACCTAGACAGACAAAGGTCTGCCTTAGTCTTGGCGGGATGCCTTGTATGTAGCTTCCTAAACACAAAGGAGGTGAGAGGGAGCTTGCTTCCATCCTCTCGTTTCTACAAAGGTATGAGGCCTTCTGACTAATGACCAGAATAGAGGGTCCACTAAGGCTCCTTGACCACAGTGTGAGACTGTTTCTCAGTGTCCTCCATGCAGTCCTGAGTTCTCCTGCATGTGTCCTTCCTTTAACGTTAGGACAAGGACCCAGCAAGGTGGCGCATATAACATGCTCTTTTCAGTTGTCAGTGTGTCTTAGTCTGTTTTCTATGCTATCACCAAATAGCACAGTCTGAGTAGTTTATAAGGAAAAAGGTTATTCAGCTCACAGTTTCAAATGTCCCAGGTGGAAAAGTAACATCTGCTAATGGGTTGCCTTCTTGCTAAAGGGGACTTTGCAGAGGCCAAAGGCAGTAAAGGCGCCTAAGAATAATAGAGATCTGTTATCTTCCTATAAAGCAATTGGGGAGCTCCATCCTAAAAACCCCAACAAAGCCTGTCCAAGTGCCCCTACCTCTAAATTCTATCAACACTGACTCTGGCCTTGGAGGTAAAAGGCCCTCAAGCCAAAATACAATGAAAGTTATATTCAAAATGTAAAAGAGCCCAGGTTCCACCTTAGTCCATAAGTCTGTGTTCTACCATTTGAGGAGTCTAAATAGTTCATTAAGGAATAGATGCTCTCACACAACCACAGTAAAATGGTTGATGCATCTACACAGGACTGAAGTCTGTTTCCTAATATTCTTATGCTGAGATGCCAAGCTCCAAAGTATTCATGCTAGAGGTTAGGTGTTGGGAGTTGGAGCCTTGTGAAATAGGCCAGGGCTCTGGGATGACTCATCTATGAACCAGGAGGCAGCCCCCCTCAAACACTAACTATGTCGGTGCTGACCAGGGCCTCCCTGTGAGCAGCCAGGCAGCTGTTCACCAGCCACTTGGTCCATGGCACTTTGTTACGGTGGGCCCCATAATCATCACTAGGCTTCCACCTGCCAACAGCTTTCCCAGTTCAAACAACTACCTGAGATTTTTGTTTTTATAGGGAAAAAAGTCTCTCCTTAGCATTTCTTTCCTTTTTTCTGGTAAACAGAGCAGATATTAAGAACAGTTGTTAAGTCTTCCCAGGGAAGAGCATACTAATTGGCAAATGGTAAGTCCTCAAAACAAACATACAAGCAACTTCCTATAGGCTGCAGAAGGTTGTATTTAGGAATACACCCTCACACTCACACACCTATATAACAACATTTAAAGAAAAAAAAAAAGAGGACATCAATTTGAAAGAAGGCAGGGAGGAGTATATGGAAATGTTTGGAGGGAAAGGAAAAATAATTTTAATTATAACCTCAAAAATAAAAGAAAAACAGTTGTAAGAGCCAAAGATCAAAGATAATTTTTCTTTTGCACATGTTGCTCAGGTTATCCTTGAACTTGCTATGTAGCTAAGAAGACCTGAACTCTGGATCTGCATGCTGAGATTATAGCTGTTCACCATCATGCCTGATTTATTTGGTACTGGGAATTGAACCCACGACTTCAATGCTAGGCAAGTATTCTACCATCTGGGCTATATTCTTCCTTGCCTCCCTCATTTCCTCCCCCCCCCCCTTTTCTCTCTCTCCATCATGCTTTAACTTGAAGCATGTACTAATCTTCATCTCTGCTTAATAAATTCACTAACTTTACTTCACGTTCATCCATCTTAAATTTCCTTTTATGTGGTATAGTCAAGGACCTGGCTTTATCTGAGTGGAAAGTCCCCAGGGCTGTGGCTGCAGTGCTCAGCTGTGTCTCCCTGCCACCAATGGCATTTTAAAAAATATTTTATGATTTCATTTTTTATACATGTATGGGTATTTTGCCTGCATGTATGTCTATGCACCATGTATATTCCTGGTCCCTATGGAGGCCAGAGGAAGGCATCAGATTCCCTGGAGCTGGAGTTACAGACAGTTATGAGTCTCTCTGCAGGTGCTGGGAAAGAAACCACGTCCTTCTCTAAAAGCAGCCAATGGTTACTATAAACCATCTCTTCAGCCCCACCAATGACACTTTCCCTAACATATTTCATATATATGTTGTCTAAATGCTGTTCCTTATTTTTCTCTGACACTTATGTGTTATGATGCTCTCATCGTTCACATGCAGCGATGGTGACACATCAGTGTCTTGCCACCGTCCACTTCAACAGAGTTGGTTCACTTTGCCAAATTGCCCGGAACCAATGATCACACTCATGGAGTAGAATATATGCACAGAAAAGGCTGAGTTGACAGGAAGGCTCCTTATGTGAATTAAGACACAGAAGTGACAGAAATTGTTTCTTGTGTGGCATTATGACCCAGTAAAGAGATGACTTCCTCCCTCTTTCTCTCCCTCCCTCTCCACCTCCCCCCACCTCTGAGTCAAGGTTTCTCTGGGTAGCCTTGGCTATCTTAGAACTCACTCTGTAGACCAGGCTAGCTGAACTGAGATCCCCACCCTGCCACCCCAGGTGCTGAATTCTGGGATTATATGTACCACCAGGGCTCAAGCTAAGAGATAACTTTCAAAACAGGAAGGAAGAGCAGGAAAAAGGGAGGGAGGAGAGAGGAACTTTTACAAAACCTCCTTTATATTATTGTTCAGCAGAGACCATCAACATAATCCAGCACTGAGTCAGCCGTGCAAACATCACGTCTGACAGACCCCACAATAAGCAGCTGCCATCAGTTTAACCCATCACCTCACACTAGGAATAGTAAATTATTAATGGTCTCTACTCGTGTGGCCCCCAAAGTAGGGGAGATAACTGACAGGACACTAAGCATCTCTTCCCTCTGTTCCTGAGGCCTCCACTGTATATTACAAACCTAACGTTGTTAAGGACGACTTTGAAACCACTCAACCTACCGTGACTCTCTTAAGTACTTAGAGATAAGTCACCTTACCTCATTAGCCTTGTGCTGGGGGTTGAGCACCCTTGCTCTAACCGATACTCCAGTTGGAGTGTGACTCCACGGTAGAACAACTGTCTAGGATGTAGGAAGCCTACAATCTTCCCTCTCAGTCCTCTGTCCCTCTTTCCACCCTCGCTGCTGCACACTTACTGCAGGCTGCACAGGTGAAGCATGCATCATGGTAGAGGTCCCCCATGGCCTGACAGGCCTGGCCAGCTCCAAACACCCCTTTGCTGCACTTCACACAGGCTCCTACAAGGCAAGAAAATACCACAAGTCAGGGGAGAACTGGGATTTAAAAGTCTTGAAAATGTCAATGAGCAAAGCAGAACACCCTCCCGTACCACAATGCCACAGCTACAGATTTCTCAATGCTCAGGCCTTACAAGCGAAAAAAAAAAAAAAAACGAAAAAAAAAAAAAAAAAACAGCTGCCATCAACACCCCACAAACACACACACCAACCCCACACCTGCCAGAGCTTTCAAAGGCTCCCACCATTCAGAAAACCAAATCCTAACCAAACTATGACTATAACAGAGCTGGGAGGATCTAATCTCAAAAGTATCTGAAGATGCTTACACAGAATGGGACAAGGTCTTACTCTGTAGCCCAGCCTTGCCTATGTAACTGTTTATATAACTCGTGATGTCGTGTATATGACGTGTATATATACATATATGTGACAATTCTCCTACCTCAAAGCTAGGATTACAGCTTTGTGTCAGCATGTTTGGCTAGAATTTTAATTTAATATAAATTATTTGTGTGTGTTTTAGAACTCTTCTTAGTACTCAAGCAGGTAACCAACTTATTGCATTGCTCCAGAGTTCCTATTTTTTATTAATTGATTGATTGATGATTGATTGAGATAAAGTCTCTCTCTATAGCCCTGGCTATCCTGGAATTTGCTATGTAGACCAAGCTGACCTTGAACTCAGAGATCCTGAAGAACTTGAAGAGATCTGCTTGCCTCTGCTTCAGAGTTCCTTTTTTTAACCCCATCTCAAGAGAGGGTCTTATGATGTAGCACATTGTCCTGGAACTTACTATGTAGACCAGGTTGGCCTTGAATTCACAGAAATCTGCCTGCCTCTAATTCATACATGCTGGGATAAAAAGCACGTACTATTATGCCCAGCCACAGTTCTTATTTTAAATTGATAAACCAATCACTACTAAGTCTTAGGTACTACACTCTTTATAAAATGTCCCCATATCAACCAGTCAGGCAAAGACAAAACACATATATACATACACTGCACATTACATACATCTGCCAGCCTAGACCCAAGAGGTGAACGCCTCTCATTAAGGCTCAGCAGGGAAAAAAGGTCAGATAGCCATCAAACCTTGCTATAAGGCTTAGGGCAAAGACGGATGGCATCTCCAAACGGAACCTCATGGCCACCAGCCTCCCAGGACTACCCGGGGAACAAGCCTTCCCCATTCTCTGAACCCTGCCAATGTTCTCTTCTAGTTCTTCCTTATCTGAGGCTTGTTACCTACTGCCTCCAGCCTCCGGGCTCCCTTTCAGATCTTGAATTCCTGTCTTTGGGCTGCAAGCATTGTTCCTTACCATGTGGACAGCCAAGCACAGACACAAAGCAAGTAAGAAAGCTCCATGTTCAAACTGTTGCTTATGGAGTAAAGAACATCGCATGCGAAGCTACATCAGCAGGAGAGATGTTTGTTGTGGGTGATGAGTGGTAAATGGATGGAAAAGTTCCTCATGGAGAGAAAAGGTAGGAGAAAAAAAAAGTGAGTCACAGTTCATCTCTGGGAAACATGTGCCTATCATGCAGACCTTCATAAAAGAGGCCCTTCTGTCTCCCCGCCCCCTGCAAGCCAAAGTCTAGAAAGTTATACTACCGGTAGGTCTGCAAGACAGCATCTTATCTTGGGGTGACCTCCCCCACTTTGTCTTGCCCCCCCCACGCCCACACCAAAGGCTATTCATCTAAAACCTCAGCCATGTTCCCTCCCATAAAAATGTATCCTTCTGCAAATGACGTGCAGTCCTGCGCCCTGTCCCTTTGCCTGGTAGTCTAGTTGTTCAATATAAACACTTCTCTATCACTTGGAGTCAGGTTTTCCAGATGCTGCAATGGGATGAAGAACAAAAGTGACTGGATTCAGCCTACCCTGGGGAAAACTGTTCTCCCACAATGGGCAAACAGGCTCCCCAACCTTACCTGGGTTCTGCATGAGGTCTTACAACGTGGCCCAGGCTGGGGCTCAACCCAAGAGGAAAAGAAAAAGCTGTTGACTTTCTTCAGACACAATCCTGAGGCCACCAGATTTAAACAAATACCCAAAAAGAAAGAAAATGTCAACAGCTATCACTAAGAGGAAAATAAGTGAGGCATAAAGAGAGGGAAAAAAAATGGGTGTTTTCCCCCTGCGAATTAGCTGCCCTTCAATCCGTTCACCAAACTGAGAGACTGATTAATTTACTAATGTATTTTTGCTTTTTTGAGACAAAATCTCACTCTACAGCCTGAGCTGACCTCAAACTCTTAGCAAAACTCCTGTCAGCCTCCTGAGCGCTAGGTGTGCAGGTGTGTAAGAACAGCTTTTGTGAGGTATGACATTCAGCGGATTGTCCACATACTCATTCTGTGTGTGCATGTGTGTTTATGTGTGTGCAGAGCATGCTTTGCATTTGGAAGTCAGAGAACTTTGGGAGTCTGTTCTCTATCTTCATCATGTGAGTTTTAGGGACACAGTGTTAGGTCAGCAGACTTAGCAGTAACTGCTGTTACTCACTGAGTATCTTGCCAGTCTAGTCATCTACATTTAAAGGTATGCACTGATACATGGCGACATTGATAAACACCTATATAATCCGCACAGTGAAAAGAGCAAGAATATCATCCACCCTAGTGAGTCCCATGTCCTACTTTTCCTTTGTAATCTACTGTCACGCTCCCTTCTCCAGGCAGCCATGAATCTGTTTATTATCATCACAGATTAGTTTATGTCACCAGTTTATATAAGCAGACCTGGACTATACCTCTTTATCTGGCTTCTGTCACAGCATAATTATTTTGTGATTTACTCTTGTACTGGTAGATATCAATAATTTGTTCCTATTGTTAAGTATTCAGAGTAGAATACTGGTACACTGCAATTGGTACAGTGCAATTGCCCATTCACCCAATCATAAAGATGTTTCCACTTGAGGGCTCTTACACACTGCTGCTGTCAATGTCTGCACATGAATTTCTGTACAGACATACACTTCTTTTTTTCTGGAGTAAAGCCCTACAAGTGGAATGGTTGGGTATCACAGCTGGTGTATGGTTAACTTCCTACGAAACTGTCCAACCATTTCCTTTTTTAAACAAATACACAAGCAAATAAACAAAACAGGATCTCAGCTAGGCGGTGGTGGCACAACCCTTTCCCATCATTTGGGAGACAGAGGCAGGTGGATCTCTGAGTTCAAGACCAGCCTGGTCTACAGAGCGAGTTCCAGGCCAGCCAAGGCTACACAGAGAAACCCTGTCTCAAAAACAAACAAAACAAAACAAAAACTCATAAGGTCTCGAATAACCCAGGCCAGCCTCAAACTGTCCACATACCCAGGAATAACTTCGAATCTTCGGACCTCCTGTTTCCACTGTCCCAATGTTCTGCCCAGATCTTAAGGTCCCCAAAGACCACCAGGAGCCGGACCACATATGCAAGAGCAAAGAGCTTTATTCAGGCTTAAGCTCAGTCTCTCCATTGTCACCAAGCAGTGGATCAGAGAGGAGTGCCCTGAGCAGGTACATGGCAGGGTTTTTATTTGGGGGTTGAGCAAGAACCTGGAATTCCCAGCTTAGCAGTTACACAACTAGATGCTATTCAGCAAGGGCAAGTTGTTACAAAGTGATTGGCTAACTAACATAACTAACATTGAGCCCGCTATCTGTAGACCTCAGGAATGTTAGGTAGGTGGGCTGCCCAGCACAGATGCCCACCCTGAGAGAAGATACTTCCCATTCCTGTGGTTACCTCCGGGCTATTCCTTGGGTAGGGAGTTTTATGGTTTTCTTATTCCTGGAATTGGTGACCTGTGGCCTCGTTCCTGGGACTGATGACTTTTGGGGGGAAGGGGTCAAGCCTGCTCCTTTCACCGTCACATACTGAGATTACACATGTGTGCTGGGGATGGAACCCAGGGCTTTTCAGGACATCCTGCATGCTAGGCAAGCACTCCATCAACTGCCCTACTGTTTTCTTAAGAAGGAAGGTCATCTGACACTCCACCAGCAGTTTAGAAGACTTAGTTTCTCCACATACTTGCCAGCACTTGGCACAGTTAAATTGTAATGCTACCTGTTCTAATAGGGGTGTGGTGGAACCTCACTGTGGCCTCAGCTGCATTTCTCTAGTAACTATTGTTGTGCTGGAGTCTCAGAAAACCTTTGGTTCCTATGCTTTGTTCATCTTTCTTTCTTTCTTTCTTTCTTTTTTTTTTTTTTAATTTTTGAGCTGTTTTAGGCCAAAGATCAATCCCGTCTGGTGTTGTAGTCTCTGCTGAGCTGCGTGCAAGCTGTGCGGTGTGCTCCAGGCTCCCAGCTCTGATGAGGATGCTTTGGTGATGCCACTGGCTTTGAGTCATTTCTCTGGAACTTAAGTTACAGAGAATCCAACGCCCTCTTCTGGCCTTCTGATCATTGCATGCATGCCAACAGACATAAAAATAAATAATTGCATTACTGGGGCTGGAAAGATAGTTTAGCAGTTAAGAGCACTATATCGCTCTTGAGAAGACCTGGGTTTGGCTCCCAGCACCCACAGGGCAGCTCACATCCTCCTGTAACTCCAGTTCCAAAGGATCTAATACCTATTCTGAACTCCTTGGTCTCCTGCATACATGTGGTATACAAACACTCAAGCACATATGCATAAAGTAAAATAAGTATTTCTTAAATACTTAATGGACAAAAGGTTATAGATATGGTTTATGGTAGGAGAAAGCCTTTTCAGCCCCTGCAAGCAGTTCCAGGAAGAATAACAAAAAGCTAGTAACACAGTGTAAAAGATCAAATACAGATTCAACCCAGTCTTGTCTTCGACATTCTTTGGGAAAGCAGTTGCTTCAAATTGATATTATCTCCCATACTCCCAGAGCCAAAAACACAAATTCGATTTCTGGCCCTGGCATCTTTCCTACTCTGTGTAAAGGTGAAAGCTACCAGGAAGAAGTTCAGTTAGAACAGAATCCTCACCTCCTCCCTGTCCATCACTTAAGGCTTAGGCAGACCCTAAAAGTTCACTTGGCCCAGTCCAGGACCAACTCGGATGGCAACCTGAGGGGAAGGCTTCTGATGCCATCAGGAGACCTAAGGCAGAGAATCTGAACTCAAGGCTATACAGTGAGACCATTTAAAAAAAAAAGCAAGCAAACACGAAAACAACAACAAAAACTCAAAAAACAAAACAAAACAAAACAACTAGAGGTGCCATCAGTTCATCTTCCCAGCCTGTCACACCTTAGCCCCTTGAGCAGCGAGGAAGAGCAGCCTCTTAGAGCTGTACTCTCTACTCCTGTCACTGGATATCGCACACCACGAACTCTACTGTGAGAGTCTGGGTACCCAGTCAAGCACCCAGTTGCTGTGGTGATTTGCAACAGGAATGATCCCCACAGGTTCATCTATTTGACTTTATTTTGTTTTGGTTTTAGTTTTTCCAGACAAGGTTTTAAGATTTTTCTGTGGAGCCCTGGCTGTTCTGGAACTCGCTCTGTAGACCAGGCTGGCCTTGAACTAGCAGAGATCTACCTCTGCCTCCACTGGGATTAAAGGCATGTTCCACCACCACCCTGGTGGTTCATGTATTTGGAAGTTTGATCTTTAGGAAGTTACTTGACAGGGATTAGAAGATGTGGCCTTGTTGTAGTAGGTGTGGCCTTGTTGGAGGACGTGTGCCACTTCCTTGAGTTGCAAATGCCCAAACCAGGCCCAGTTGCTCTCTCTTCCTGCTCCCTTCTGATCTGGACACAAAACTCTCAGCTAGACTCTAGCACCATGTTTGCTTGTATGCCACTAAGCTTCCCACCATGATGATAATGGACTAAACCTCTGACCTGTAAGCAAACCCCAATTAAATGCTTTCTTTTATAAGAGTTGCCATGGTCATAGGGTTTCTTCACAACATTAGTATACTGACTAAGACAGATGGGATATGAGAATGCTACAAGGGGACACAAAGCCAAGATTGGATTTGCACAAAGCTCTTTCTCAGCTAAAGGCAGCTCTGGGCATCAACAGGTTCTAGAACTGGGCCACACCATTGGCTCAGGGATAGAGCAACAATCCTAGCAACACTCTATCCCTCCCACATAACCCTTATGAACTACCCCAGTGACAGCTGGTGTTGGATGCCTACCTAAAACATTAAGCACGTCAGCTCTTCTCAAGGCTGTTCAGGCAAGGTGCTGACTGATATTGATACCTGATATCACCTACAGTATGTTCAGAATCAAAGTTTACCAGCTGATCTTCATGTGCACATGAGAATGAGATTTGAATATGCAGACAATACAATGTAGCACTGCCTGATTCTCTGGGTGCCCCTGCTTCTACCCTCTCCCATGAACTCTGCAGTTTCTGAGTCAATTGGTGAGGCTATCACTAACCCACAAAGGAAGTACTTAAGGCCACTTGGGGCTACAGCCATTGCACCAGCCTGCTTTCTTCAGCTGCCACCAAACACATGGCCTCAAACCTAGCAAGGGCCTCACTTTACTCAGTGGGAAAGGAAGTTCTGATGGCAATTTCCCAATCACTGTAAATTTGCTCTTGCTCTCCAGCTTCTGGCCTTAATGTTCCCCCTCAAAGAAAGAGGGACTTTAAGACACCCCACCTCACTTCTTCCACTAAGCCCTCTGACAGCCCATTACTAGGCAACCCCTTGAATTTCTGCACATACTCTTCTAAGGGAACCAAAAGGATAAATCATATTTTTAGGGAACAATATGACCCATTACTTTTTTTTTTAACGCATACTATGTGACCCAATAATTTCACTGAATTCTTCCTGAAGGGGAAAGAAATCCAAGATGCTCATAAAAACAACACTAACAAGGCTGGAGAGATAGCTCACAGGTTAAGAGCAAAGAACCAAAGTTCCATTCCCAGTACCCACATCTGGCAGTTCGTAACTCCTGTGCCAGGGGAGTCACTGTTGACTTCTGGATCCTCAACACAAACACAATTTAAAATAAAAGAAATTCTTTTAAAAAAATTACAGAAACAGAAGTAGACTCAGGATGGCCATGCTGTGAGGGAGAGCAGTGACAACACACACAGGTCTCTTCCCAAGTCTCTCAGAACAAGTTCTGCTGCTTGGACCAGTTTCTGTGCACAGGCACGTGAGGGCCATGGCTGATACCAGAACCATCCTCCATCTCTCTTCCACCTTACTCATTGTGATAAAGTCTCTCATCAAACCCAGAGATCGCCAATATGGTCAGTCTGGCTCTGGGGATTCCTTGTCTCCACCTTCCAAAGCTGGAATTAAAGGCAGTCGGCTACATCTCCCCAGGATTTATGTGAGTTCTGGGAAACCAAACTCCAATCCTCATGCTTGCTTGTGGGACAAACACTTCAACCACTGAGTCATTTCCCAGCCCCAAAATGAGACTTTAAGATCAATTTTATACAAAGCCTAGAGTAGAACACTGGGCAAATCATTAAAGATTTTTCCTAGGAAAATATTGCTTAATAAGACTGCCCAGCCTAAAACTGGTAGAGTAAATGAGCTGTGTGTCATGCACAGACATGAATGTCATACCATCTTTCAGGAAGAGCCAAAAGCAACCCTGTCCAGAGGAAGGAAACTGGAACAGAGATGGGTTCCCAGGCACCAATGCCCCAGAAGGAAAGGGGGAGGGGCTGAAGGCAGTAAAGGACCTTGTTTCAGATTTTAACAGGATGCATCTGACTGCTGATTGTCAGAGCTTTAGGAAGACCAATGGCTGCACAGGGGGACTCTTCCTAACAATGAAAGTGTCTGCCTAACAGTGGTCCTGGGTTCCCAAAGAGAAAGTCATTGTTGTGGGGGGGGGGGTGGCATTCAGACACTGTACTCTAAAGTCTGAGTTCAAGATTACTTGCATAAATGGGGATCTAGCTGTGGGGGTGGAGGAGGGAACTCAAATGAGTCCCAGGAAATCTCAGAAACCAGATGGAAATGACTTTTCCAACCATCACTTTATTCACAGGCTTCCAACTCTGGTTTTTATCCCTAAAGGTAAAAGAGCATGTTCCCTCAAACAGGTCCCTCTGATACAGGATCATTGTGAGTTGAAGCATTTGAAAGCATACAAAGAGGAGCTGAAGATGTGCTTTGCTGGGGCACAGTGTTTGTCTAGTTTGGCATCCCAGCACTGAAACATACAATACACGTGTGTGTGTGTGTACAATTAGAAAACATATTTAAAAACATAGCAAAACAAAACCCAAACCTGTCAAGGGTCTGGCAAAGTGGCTCAGTGGGTACAGGCATTTGAAATCCAATGCCAAAAGCCTGACAACTGGAGCTCTACCACCAGAAACCATGTAAGGGTGGAAGGAGAGAACCAACTCTGCAAAACCGTCTCCTGACTTCCACAGGTACCTGCCATGCGTGTCCCCTCCCCCCCCCCAACGCACATACACAGACAGGGGAGAGGGAGGAGAAGAGGAGTGAGAGCCTCCCTGGGGATAGAAAGATGGCTCAGGTTCAGAACCCTGGTTGCTCTGGTAGAAGACCTGAGGTCATCTCCCATCAGGCACCACACACCCACCTGTAACTCCAGGTCTAGGTTATCTGATGCTCTCTTGTAGCCTCCTTAGGCACCCTCCCACACACCATATAGGCACAGACAGACACACACCAGACAGACACACATACATATATATCCACACACATTAAATTTTTAAAAATAAAATCTTTTTTTAAAAAGTTGTCCTCTTTAAATATGGAAATATTATCCACTTTAAATATGGGATCCCAGCTGAGAACCTGAACCCCAAAAGAGAAGGACAGCTAATGGTACAACAGCAGCAACCAATCCACTGACCTGTCATCTGACCAGCTGAGGTGTCAAGGGGCTGGCAAGTGAGAAAACTTGTTTCAGGGGCTTCAGTTTGGCTCAGTCTCTACCACTGACACTGCCTACTTAAAGTGTCGTCTGTCCATCCATTCACCCAGATGCAGTTCATCTCTGTCATCCCTGAAATCCTACACCTTACAGCTGAAGCAAGCTCAACCCTGCAACACTGTGGCTTAGCTCTGCCTGACTCCAGCACCCCTCAAACTGGGCTCATTAACACCTTACCTAACCCTTGCAATGCCTCTCTGAACCTGTGTTGGCTCTGCCTGTCTCCAGTGAATACACTGAATTCTGATGCAACCTCTTTAACCTTTTGTAGCCACTAATACACCACACACACAAGTGCAAGAGGGAGAGGGAGAATTACTACATGAAGACATAAAGTGTGTGATCTGAGAGTTAATATCAATAATTTAAAAAGGAATGAAAGAGTCTGCATTTGCCAGTACCAGCTACTGGGGAAAGCAGGACATTTGGCAAATTGTAACAAACAAAATGGACAAAGCTTGTAGGTTCATGATTACTTACTGAATTCTCGCTTCATGGAAAGACAGGTGCCTCTGTGTTTCTGGCGTAGTGTGCTCAGACTGCATATAGTGATGGTGCTTGTTTTCTTGAAGACATCTCAAACAAGGATGTTAAAAGCACATATGAACTATGTTCACTTAGGGCCAGAATTTAAACTGTCACTTAACTGTTAGCATTCCTCTCTCATCCTTAAATGTACTTCATAAGGCCACCTTTCTATTTCACTTATAAAGGAAAATTTTCTCTTTTTACATTTATTTATGTGGATTATGCAGCATGTGTGCCATGTGTGGAGGTCAGAGGACAACTTTCTTCTACCATGTAGATTCCTGGGAGCAAACTCAGGTGTTTATGCTAGACAGCAAGCACCGCTACCCACTGAGCCATTCTTGGCCCTGTAAAAGGGAATGCTTTAAGAGAAATAAGAAAGCTAGTTCGTATATTTTTATTTTTTTTAAAACTTTACTCAAACTTAAGCTTTAAACTGTATTATAATTAGATCCTTTGAACAATTTAAATTAGAAAGCCTCAGGGTCTTACATACAGACACTGTAAAGACACCTGGGTGTGATTCTCTTTCAAGAAGCTGACACCCATGTTTTGTGAATGTCCACTCCCCTTTACCTACATGTCTCTTTGCTAAAGCAGTGGTCCCCAACCTTCCTAATGCTGAGCCCCTATAATATAGTTCCTCATGTTACGGTGACTCCAACCATAAAATTATTTTCATTGCTACTTCATAACTGTAACTGTACTACATTATAAATTATAATGTAAATATCTGATATGCAACCCCTGTGAAAGGGTTCTTCGATCCCCGAATGGGTTGAGACCCACTGGTTGAGAACAACTAAAGACTTATTTTAATCATGTGTGTGGTATGGAGAGGTATGAGTCAAGTGGCCTTGGGTCAGAAGAGGATGTTGGTGGACTCCCCTGGAGCTGGAGTTACAGGACGTTGTAAGCCACCCGATGTGGGTGCTAGTATCCACACCTGGGTCCTCTGCAAGAGCAGGAAACATTCAACACTGCTATCCCTCCAATCTAATATCTCTCTGTCTAAAAATTTTATAAGCTGCTAGCTTTGCTTCACCCTGCCTTGTGCTTTCTGAGACATCTAGCCTCATGGACTGAACAACTACTGGATTCTTGGACCTTCCATTGGTTGACAGCCAATGTTGGACTAGCTGGACCACAGCCTGTAAGCCATTCTAATAAATTCTCTCTCTGGATGGATGATGATAATGATAGGGAGAGAGATGATTGATAGACAGAAGATAGATAGACAAAGAGATAGATAAGATTCATTCTTATCAGTTCTGTTCTTCTCTAGAACTCTGACTAATATACCTGACAACCTGAATATGATCCCCAGAACCCATATGATAGAAAGACAGCAATAAAGCCTGAAAGTTGTTCTGTGTCCTCCAAGGGCATGCTGTAGTAAGTGTGCCCCCACACATATAAACAGACAAACCTCTCAGATGGGGGCTGGAGAGATGACTCAATGACTAAGAGCATGTGCTGTTCTTTGAGAGGACCCAACGTCAATTCCCAGCACTCACATCAAGCAGCTCACACTTGCCTATCCCCCCCAGGTCCAGGGACTGAATCCAGTGTGTTCGGCCTCTGGCCTCCTTGAGCATCTGCACTCATGTGCAAATACCCACATGCAGACACACACGTACATATAATAAAAAAAACAAAATTTTTAAATCTTAACTCTTAAATAATGTTAAAATAAAAAAAAATGATGAGTGGTTACCCGTGGATGGGCACTAACTTGGAAGAGGCAAGAGGTAATTTCTGAGGGATAGAATAATTTTCTGTCTTGTTGGGAATGTGCAAATGTCAAACCTATACATTTTGCTGCAAGGAAACAAAGTCCTTAAAAACCACAATCACTGTTGGGCATGGTGGCATATGCCTTTAGTTCCAGTACTCTCTTAGGAGGCAGAGGCAGGCAGACCTGAGTTTGAGGCCAGCCTTAAACAAAGTGAGTTCCATGACCTTTACACAGAGAAACCCTGTCTCAAAACCAAAACAAAATCAACCAACCAAACAAAAAAGCCAGTCACAAATTCCTAGACTCTCCTCCCATGAGGGTGGGTGTGGGAGGCTATGACTGCTAAGAGTGGACAGAGCATATCAGATGTGAGCTTTCACTAAATGACCTCCAGAGTTGGGCCAGAAAAGGATGAGAACTAAAGTACATGCTTGACCCTGAGCATTCAGTGCAGGCAAAGACCTCCCAAAGTACCATTTCCATTCTTCCTTCCTCCCCCCTTTATTTCTCTGCTCTCTATGAACTTGGGCAGAGCTGTCTCTTCCACACACCAGACACCCACCTCCCGGCACGGGCCAGACAGAGAGCTGTAGTCATGGACTACAAGCAGAAGAGGGGTTGCTGCCAGCTCCAGTCCACTCTCAGTTTCTCACACTGCCCTCTGGCTGGTCAACAAGGGGCCTCTGTAAAACCCCTGCCACCTGAGAGCACAGACCCAGTTCTGTCAGGCCAAGCATGGAAGCTGCCTGGAACACCTTCCAGCCTGTGCCCCAACTTGGCTGCCTGCCACCTTCCCTCCCGAGGCCTCATGGGAGGCTTAAGCCTAGGCAAGGATACAGAGTTCCACGGTAAAGCATACACAAGCAGACTATTGCCTGCAGTCTCCAGTAAGCCAAGTCCCACCCATCCTCTTTTCTGGACAGGATATGCTACTGCTGTCATACTGGTCCGTGTGGGATGATCAGTCTTAGGTGCTCTGCCTTCACTCACTGAACAGGAGAGAACGTTTAGAGCCGGCACATTATCTGCGCCGTTTAGAGCCGGCACGTTATCTGCTGCAGCCACCACTGCCCCACCCTCGTCTGTGCAGGCAGCAGCTTCAGACTTCCATACTTTTCCCCAATGGAACACCCGCTCCGGGACCACCACCTGAACGCCGCTGTGCACAGCCTCCTTTGCAGTGAGGTGGGTGGCAACCCTGAAATCTTTAACACGTCAATCGGCATCATCTTTCAGGCAGGGTAACAATGCTTTGGTACTTTTGCAAATATAGTAATGCATCTTAAACAGCAAGGGGTCCACCCTATCTGCCAGATTCTGTTCTGAGTGCTTCCAAAAATTTGAGACAGGCTAGGTATGACCTCACATTTTCAAACAACCATACTTGGAGTGAAACTATTTTGAGTAACATTTTGCTTAGCCTGTCATGCCCAAAAGCCTCACTTTAACATAGAACACACACACACATACACACACGATTTGACAGCGGATTGAGCCCAAATTGACCTTTTAACTCTGATATTTTCCTGCTTCTATCTCCCAATGCTGGGATCAGAAGTACAGGCCGCCACAACCTATAGTGGAAGCTTCGGTGTCTTTAAACACTCAGTTATGTTACTGTAAACGTGCTTTTGTTCAATGCCAGGTGTGAGACTGTCCACAGTGGCAAATTATTTGCCTCATGTGGGTTCTAAAAAGGACTCTTTGTCAGGTGTAGATAGTTTAATTCTGAGGACTCTGGAGAGGTAATAAATGCCAGAGCACGGGGAAGGCGGGGCGGGGGGCACTCTAAGAAGGGAGAAGGCTGCTGGTGCTCCTCACTGCTGCTCCTGGTTGCTGTTGATACAGTTTGAGGAGAAGTTGGAGATATTCTGAAACAAAGACTGGACTTGCCCCCAGGAACCCAGAGACCCTAAAAGGCAGGAAGCAGCCAAACGGAACCACGGCCCCTCGCCCCACTAATCATCGTTCTCTCCCACCTAGGGTTAGGGAGTTGGAAAGGAGGTAGAGGCTTAAGGAACCCCAAGTGAGGTAGAGTTTGAGAACAGCACCACCAACAACCAGCTCATATAGAAGTCCTAATAAGCATTCTTTCTTTGCACCAGATCTTCAAACCCCAGAGTACATTTCACGCGTAAAGTACATCTCAGCTCAGACAAGCCACCTTGTGATATGCTTAACAGCTAACTGTCCAGTTTCCCATGCTGCATAGCTCAGACTTACACTACACTAGCCTACAACCAGATGCTTATTTAACTTATGGGAAATCAGAGGCAGCAAAGCAGACAGATGCAAGACCCACATGCTTGGGAGACTCTGCATTCCCACAAACAGTTCCAAGCCTGACTTGGTGTAATAGGAATGTCTCTTCAGAGAGGACCACATGTTCCAGCCATCACGTAGCTCTGCTTCATCCTAACCTGCCTGGGATTTGATGAGCTTGACCCTGGGGGCTCTGGGGGACTCTCCAAAGGATGAGGAGGAAACTGCCCTACCCCTACCCTGTGTGACTGCCTAAACTGCCTGTAGATTCCTTGACTTCTTCCTCTGTCCAGTCACCCCACATCCTGAGCCATTCTTTCTCTACAGCAGTCAGAAATTACTGTCACATCTATTCTGGATAGCCAACCCCCACACAGTCTTAGGGACCTGGCCTGGGCTGCTGGGAGAATTTGGAGGTGATACAAAGAGCACCTTAGGGTAGCATAGGGGGGTCCCTTCAATTGCTCTCCACTTCACCCAGCCCTATCTCCCAGTTCACTGCAGGACTCCTGGCTCATCCCCGAAGTTTCTCAAGAACACAATGCCTCACTATGAGATGTCAACCATCCAAAGGACACTTCAAGGAACCAAAAGTGAGAGATATGGCTCCTGGTACATCATCCAGTGACCCGAGCCTGATTCAGAGCAAAATAAACACAACACAAACCTCACAAGGAGCCCCACACCCTGTGTGATTTCATGGATATAAGCAAATTCATCGGGGCACTGTGCGCACATTCACACCTTCCCTAGCAGGCCACTCCACTGTTAACTGGCTTCTCTGCAAGCAGAAGGGGGAAAATTTTTATACACTTGCTCCTCCATCCCAAGTGATGAATATATATATACACACACAGTGTCTAAAGAAAATTTTGTCCAAGTTAACCAACAAATGTATACACATACATACCATCATCATCTGAAGATTCTGCCTAAGCCACTGTCTTTCTCAGAGATGGAAATGTTCCTAGTCAAAGCAGGAAAACCCTCACAGCTAAAAACCTCAGGTCATCTAGTCCCCATAAATTGAGCAACCTAAGGGCAGAAAATGGAGGCAAAATGTTCAAGCTCACACAGTCCAAAAGCAGCACACTCTGGTCCTGCTCCCCAAGCAGTTGGTTAATACCAGGGACAGTTCTGTCAGCAAACTCTGTGGAGCCAGCCACAGCTGCCCCTGAGGTTCAGCTCTTTCTAAAATCGCCACTGTACTGAGTCATCAGGAAGCATTGCAAACCGGTGGAAGAAGAGTAAGAGACTTCAGCAGATTCAAAAACCTCAGGGTGTGGCCTGACCATTTATGTGAGGCAACATGGTCCCACCCTGCTAAAAAGGAAAGCCTGGAGGCTCAGGAGAAAGGGGAAGCTGCAGTTAAGGTCAGAAGGCACCAGAAGCAAATCCACTGCTGACATTGTCTGAAATGGTCACCACCTGCTTTACAGCACAGAGCTGCTGTAATGCAGTCACCCCTGACTCAGGGCCTGCGTGGTAGGGTGGGTAGTCCACTAGGTCCTCCAAGTACCACTATAACTATAACTCCCAACACTTAAAAGACAAGCAGCATCATGGCTACCAGAACTTTCTATGTGCAACAGGCTCCTGATATGTTCTCCAAAAATCTCCAATAAGTAAGAGCAATTTGTTCTCCCTCTACCAAGACAGAGATAAGTCAACACAGAGCAGAAAATATGAAGAAGGAACTTGATCAAGTGTACACTCAAAGCTTATAAAACCTAAAAATAACTCAGCTGTGAGCCTTAAAGTCATCTACTTGAAATGGTCAAGTAGAAACTCTCACAGCATTATTCTCGGATCCCATGTTCAGCTGGTTTCCCCATGAGGGATAAAATGAAAAACAAACTCTGGAGTAGATATAAATATTCTCTGGGCAACACTCCCTGCTTTGGAAGTTCTGGTGACCTGTTTTGTTTCAGGGTAAAGCTTCTGTTCAGTTTTCTAGATATACTCAGCATAGTTTTATCTAAGTCTGGTTCATGTCCCTCTGGACACTGCCTGGGAACGAGTATACAGAATGCTCCCACGAAAGTGTGGGCGAGCACACTGCAGCTGTGCCTACAGTGCTTTGGGAGGTCACATCAGCACTCCCGAGGGCATGGGTCTCATCATGGCCCACAGGCCTGAGTGGAACAAGAGCAGTCAGGGACAGGGCACTGGGTGGCCATGTTCCCTGTACTGGGGGCCCTATCACAGCATGGTAGGGAGGCACTCCTGGGAGAACAGGCTCCTGGGCAGAAGAGGACATAGATGCTGGTCAGGGCTGTAAGACAAGGATCCAGATGCTCTAGGCACCAGAGAAGAGGGGGCTCCAGTAAACATTTTAGTCAGAAAGCCCTTGAACTTCCAGGAACCCTGGACAGAGGTCAAGGTCTGCTGGGTCAGTGGACTAAGCAGATTACTGAACTCCTGTGTGCCTCATTTTCCCCATCTGTAAAAGGAGGTAGTAGGGAAGTAGAGAGAATTAAAAAACAATTCATGTGGAATGCTATGAAAAGTAACTTCCTGACAAATTCTACCCAACTATGAAGTGTGCTAACTCAGTTAAAAAGCCCAGTCCTTTCCCCTCCCACCCTAACAAGCATCCTTCCATTTCTACAGCCCACTGGGACACAAAAGGAAAGACCAGTGTAGACAGTGTGAGGCTCCAGGCCATTACCCAGGACCAGAGGATCCACTCAGGCCCAGCAATGTCTAGAATGCCATAGGCATCCAAGGAGGTGGCCAGGAATATGCTAGTTAAAAAAAAAAAAAGTATCACAAACTTGTGGCCCCAGTTGTTCCTGACCCAAGGACTATTCTTAAGATAAACTCTGAGTTCTTTCTAAAGCAGTTAATTTTTTTTTGCTTTTTTATAATTATTCAATTAATATATACAGACACACACGCACACACACACACTTGCTCATATCACAGCATGTATATGAAGGTCCAAGGACAGTTTCTATGAGTCAACTCTCCATTTCCACTATGTGGATCATTAGGGATGGCAGCAAACATCTGTATCCACTAAGCCATCTGCGTGGCTCTCTAATGCACTTTTAATTGTGTTCTGCTTTATCTATTTGTTTGTTTGTTTATTTATTTGAGGCATGGTCTAATGATGTAGTCCAGGCTGGTCTTGAACTTAGAGTAATTAGGTGTGTAATCCCCCAAACACACTTTTTAATTATGTTTTCCCAGCTGGTTGTAGTGGCTAATTCCTTTGATCCACTAGTTATCAACCTATGGGTCGAGACCCCCACAGGGGTCCAATATCAGATAGCCTACATATCTGGTATTTATATTATGATTCATAACAATAGCAAAATTACAGTTATAAAGTAGCAACGAAATAGTTTTATGGTTGGGGATCACCACAACATGAGGAGCTGTATTAAAGGGTCACAGCATTAGGAAGGTTGAGAACCTTTATTCCCAGCACTCTAAAGGCAAAGGCAGGTGTATCTCTGTGAGCTCAAGGCCAGCCTGGTCTACATAGTGAGTTCTAGGCTGGCCAGAGACACATAGTGAGACCCTGTCTCAAAAAAAGACCAAAAATAATTGTGTTTTCCAGAATATACAAAGTAAAAATGGCTGCTACTTGCCATGAAAAATGTAACTAAAAACAAAGCTTCTATTAATTCAGCAGCAGTTTGGAAAGAAGTTATTGGGATCCAGAGGAGGTTTCTCCAAGAGGTTCCCACCGTCCGAAAGGACCAACGCTGCAGCTCAGACTCTGTTGACTGACCAGCTAAAATCCAGATATTGACCAAACCCAGTGCCAACCTCAAGGCTTCTGGGCCTGAACAAGACACTCAACAGAGACAAGGACTTGCCTGTCATCAGCCCTTGGCTGCTGGAGCAGTAAGTCCAGAATACCTACTGGCTTCTGACTTCCAGGTGCAAACTCTTTTCCATAGTTCTGCCTCCTAGGTAGCAGCAATCAGGCAACAAACAGAAGCTCTGGCAAGAATGGTTATGTCAAAAGATGAGCTTCATGCTCTGAAACGTGAAAATGAGAGTAGTGGTATTCTTTTCTGGTCACAAAGGAAAGAGTAGGAACACGCCTTCCCAAGGAGTGGGGGGGGGGGCCTCAGAGAGAAGGCAGGATAGGCAGCTGCTGGTGAGGAGCACCAGCCAGAGCTCTGTCTGCAGAAAAACCAGGCTGCCTGAAAGGTGATCAGCAGCAGGCAGGTATCTGCTAGCAGCAGCCAGGGCAGGGTGGGGAACACCAGTGAGGGTGGGAGTGAGGCTGCAGAGTGAGCAAGGGCCTTAGAGGAAGTGCAGACTCTAGAGCAGGTGCCAGACCGGACTCTGAGCCCTGTGTCCTTCCCTATCAACTCAGCCATGTGCAGAGGGCCCATCAGGGACTGCCACAGGTGCCCAGTGAGCCTATGCATTGATTGGGGGGTGGGTTATGCAGCTCTGAATGAAGCCTAGAGGCTGCCTGGTCATCTACCCCTGACATTTCTGAAGGGAGATGCCATCATATTGCTGCTGGCAGGCACAGGGCTGAAGCGTGGGTGAGAAGTCACAGCCTTTGAGAGGATACAGAGGACCAAAATGTCTGCATCCTGACCACCAACCATACAGAGGACACCTCTGTTGCTTCCCCACATCAGAGCCTGCGGAAGAGCTTTCTGTGTGTCAATGTCACCAACTCCTGGCCATCCGCAGGCCTTACTTCATTCAGATGACCCATGGAATTTTTCCCTCACCTCCAAACAACTCTAGGATATATTTTCACATTTTCATGTGATGCTACACCATCTCAAATCACATGCTCTCTGCTGTGGATTCCAAAGAGCAGCAATGACTGTAAGGGCTCCAGAGCAGCTCCAGGGAAGGCTGTGCTCTGTCAGTCACCTTACGCTAAGGATAGGTTAGGTCTGTTCTGTGAGGAGTTGCCTTATTTGGGATTCGGGAGATGCTCCTCTATTGCATGTCTAGCCTATTATTTCCACCTAGGCTGGATTTCAGCCCCTTGCTTCATACCTGCCACTAACAAAGTCAGAGAAGATGTGTTTAAAAGATCATAAGACAGGGAGGTTAGCGCACACGTGTGTGCGTGCGTGCGTGCGTGCGTATGTGTGTAATTCTAGCACTCATGAGATGGAGGCAGGAACATCAACAGTCCAAGGTCATCCTCAACTACCTAGAGAGCTCAAGGCTAGCCTGGGCTACATAAGACCCTGTCTCAAAAAAGGAAAGAAAAGAAAAACATCACATAGAGGAACAGACAGGACAGCTTGTGCCTGCTTCTTGTTTATGCTGCTCAATTCACCTCCTCCATAGCCACTAAAACGAAACCAGTGGGGCCTGCTGGGCCCAGGCTGAACCGTTCCCAGGGGAAATCACATCCTGTGTCCTTGGTGTCTGCGTGATTCTGGGTCAAGCACTGAAAAGTTGAAGACAGGGTCAGTCTCTCTGAGTCTGCAGGTGGGGAGGAGTCCATTCTCTACTTCTGGGGAAAAGAGACTCTGAAACCTATGTATTCTCACCTTCAGACCCTCACTCAAGTTCCCAGCAGAGGGGCAGAGCCTTGTCCCGGCTGGGGCAGACCAACTAGACCCAACTCAGAAGAAAAAGCGAGGGTGGTCTGGGGCAAATTACTGAACCTTTTTGCCACCATTTCTTATTTATAAGGGAGGACAATGGTACCTGTGCCATGTGAGGATTAGCTGGCAATGGTGTCTCCCAAGCAGTGAACCCAACACCTGGCCTTCAGTGGAGAGCAGCACCAGGGTGGCCAAGGTCACCCGTTCTTTCCAACATCAGAAGCGGGGCTGGGTGGGGCTTCACTGATGGAGCAGTGTCTCAGACGATAGTGTGAGACCGGCAGGCAGCGTCCACCTGTCATCAGCCCCAGAGGGACTGCCCCAGCTGCACAAAGGCACTTCATCCAAGGTCACCCTACTCCCGGGAAGCCCACATTCAGTGGCTGACCCCTGGAGGAAGTGTGTGAAAGCCAGGTCAGGATGACATTGGACTTTGCTGCCTCCCTGTGGAGTCACATGTGGACCCAAGAGCACCACTTAGTAAGCACTCTGCAAAATAAAATCTCAGATTAGCTTTCAAGAAAGCCAGTGCTGCTATAGACTGCATATATACCCATACCCACCTCCTTGGACTCCTGACCCTCCTAGAGCCTCAGGACAAACCTGGTCATTTAGAGAATGGGAGAAAGCCAACATCTTTCCCTCAAAAGGCCTTCCCTCCCCAGCCCTCCTCTATTGATGAAGCTACTTGGTAGGACTTTAGAGAAACCATGAACCTAATACTCAGGGACCAAAAATGGAGAGAAAGAAAGAATTAAAAGATGAAAAAAGCCATAGATCTTAAGCACAGGCTTTCTTTCCAAGCCACTCTCCCATGAGACGGGCAATTGTTTTCAACAGAGGAATACAGCTATTTTCTTGCTGCTTCCAAACCCATGCAGAGAAAAAAATTGAAGCCAGCAGTCTGTAGAGAGTTTGATTTTCTAGAAGAGAGAATGAAATCTGCAAGTTTGAGAATAAACTTCAAAAAGCAACCTTCATCTTATTTCAAGCCACACCGTGGTTATCGCCTGCTGCTGACTGGTACCTGGGTACGGCAGAGTCAAGAGGCGCCTGGCCTGCCACTCTAGTGATCCGTGGAATCATCCTCTTCTTGGGTCTTACCCTGAGTTCCTGCTGCAGCAGATCCAAGGGGGGCTACCAATTTCTATTTGTAACCAGCAGCTAGGCAAAGAGACAATGCTGGTCCCGGTATACCTGCAGAACCACCATACTGAACAGCAGACAAGTCCAACAGCCACACATTCCACACACTTACACACATAGAGACCAGGAGTAGAACAACCACATATGTGGCCCTGGGGAAAACGCTCCAATTCAAGTCCAGCTCAAGTCAATCACTGCAAGAGGCCTGAAATGGCACCCCTAATCCTGAAACCCAAAGTCACAGCATTTTCCTCTTTTTTCATTTTGGTTTTTCAAGGCAGGGTTTCTCTGTGTGGCCCTGGCTGTCCTGGAACTCAACTTGTAGACCGGGCTGGCCTTGAACTCACAGAGCCTCCTGCCTCTGCCTCCCAAGTGCTGGGACTAAAGGCTCAGGCCACCACCACCTGGCTTCAGTTCCCTTTTTTGAAAGTTGTGAGCAATCCCACCCTGCTTCACCCTGCACACATGGGTAACTCCCATCTACGAGAGCTACTTCTGCCCACAACTGCTTTCAAGTTTCTAAGCGAGCAGAAGCAGTTGAAAGAGGAAGGAAAAAATAATAGCAGGCTACTTCAAGATCAGCCATAACATTCTGGTGGAGGCACCATCACCTCATCATGGGCAACTCCAAAGCACCTCACTTACCGAAGTAGTCTGCTTTGGGGTGAGCATCCATCTCTCTCTCCAGACGCTGGGTGAGGGCTTCTAATTTCAATTCAGCAGTGGAGGGTCCAAGCTCAGGGCCTGGTGCCAAGGCCTGGCAGGGCAACCTCACCCTGGAGGGGGTGGGGCTCTCTGGGAGCACAGGTCCTAGGCTACTGTCAGTGGACCAGCTGGGAGAACTCTCTTTACAAGATAACTCAGACGGAGTGGATATCACGGGATAGACAAGGCTGGTGGGACTGGGCTTGGGACCAGAGCCAGACTCCATGCATCCAGGCTTAGGACCTAGCCCAGGGGTCAGACCTGGCTGGACACTGTCGTCCTTGCCAGTTGTTGAGGATAACGGAGCAGAAGCGGAGAGGTAAGACTTGGGTCCATCTTGGAGCCAAGGCTGAGCATCCACAGTGGGTTTGAAGACCCTGTCTGAAGCCTCACATCCCAGACCTGAATCCCTTCTCAGACAACCCCCTTGGCTGGTGCTGCTAGGGACCAGGGGTGCTGAAACCGTTGTGCTCCTGGGTTGAGCTGGGGCCCCATTCTCCAAGCCCAGGGAAGAAAAGCCAAGGTTCACACGCTGTGAGGAGGCTGTGGACCAAAGGCCTGTTGGCTTCTCACTGCTATGGCCACCAATGCCACTTTCAAAAGACTTGCCAGAGCAAATGGAGAGTTGTGGCTGGTAAGGCTGACTGTCCCCACAGGACCTGGGCAATGGGGTATCATTCCCTGGGCAAGCAGGCCACCCACTCCCTACACTCAGACCTATGCTGGGGGACACTTCTGGTTTATCGCCCCACTGTGGGCTTGCCAAAGAGAAATTGTCATAATAGTCTCCATGAGTGAGGCAGGAAGGGTCCTCACAGGGACCCTGACCTCGGAAAGCAGGCCTCTGGGAACTCACAAGCCCCTCCCTGGGACCACAATTCTGACTGCCAGGCCTTGCACCGTGGGCAGATGGCCTGGTCCTCTGCTCTTGAGAAGGGTATGAGGGCTGCACAGCCACAGTGGTGGTAGCGAATCCAGGTGCCACTGTTGGCGCGGCTAGAGGGGGCTTGGCAGCACCATCTGCAGCCAGCTTGCTGCTCACACCCTGCCGGCTCCCACCGTTGACAGGGTTTCGGCCTGCCCTAGGTAGGGCTTCCTCCTGTAAGAGCTGCTGCTGCTGCTGCTGGAGGTGGATTTTGGCCATCTTGGTCGCGAACACCCTTCGAGTTTCCTCGAATTCAGGGTTGTTGCCAGCACCCTTGTCCACCCGGAAAAGCCCATCCTTGGAGGCCTCATACATGTTCAGGTCCTCGATGAATTTACTGGCCTCAAGGCCCAGGTCGTCGTATTTATCCATGTTGCAGATCAGTGTCCGGGGCCTAGCCCTGTTACAAGATGTGAATGGGGTGGAGAGATCTGTGTGCTGGCCGCGGCTCAGGTCCAGCCCGAGGCAGATAAAGACTCCCACCTGCCCAGCGAGAACGTCATGACTCCAAAACTTACAGTCCAGCCAAAGTTAAGGCCTCAGGCCAGCGGGGCTAAGTTTACTTCCAGACTTCTTTACCCCTGAGGAGCGTCCACGTGGGGGCAGAGTAGCCTTCGGCCGTGCCCGACCTGCTCAGAAAAGTTCTCTTCTCCAAGCCAGGAAACCAAAAACAGACCAAAGAAGACAGAGGAGGGAAACAGAAACAGCAAACTCACGTCCACGTCGGGCAACCCCGACCCACTGGGCATCAAGCTGGCCGGGGGCCGGCAGCCGGCTCCAGCAGGGCTCACCGCGGCGCGCCCATTGTCCGATGGCGGCGGCCGGCCGCGGGACGCGGAAGTGAGCGCGCGACTCGTCTGTCCCGAGCTCGCTGGCCGGCTGCGCCCGCCCCGGGAGCGCGGGGGAGCGGGCGGAGGCGTGGAGGGCGGGACGGGCGGGCGCCCCCTGCAGGCCGAGACGCGCACGCCGCCCCCCCCGCCCCCCTCCCCCCGGCGTCCCTCGCTGGACACCGGGAGAGAGCCGCAGGCCCCAGAGCTTTTGCTGCGGACTGTGCGGAGCTTCCCGCCGCCTCCTGAGAGCCGGGGACGCGCAGGGTCTCCCGCGGGTCCCCTCATGTGTGCTCCATGGGTTGCACCCCTGGCAGCGCTGGGGGAGTCTCCAGGGAGAGAACAAAGTGTCCGGAATTCGGTGTCCAGGCCCCTGGCTGCTTTGACTCCGGCAAACCTAGGATGTTGCCGTGGCCGGTTCTCTTTAACAGAGCCGAAGGGACAAAAAGGACAAGCGCCCCAGAGGTCCACATAACCAACAAAGCAGAGGAGGCCCTCCCAGAGTCTCTGAAAGAAAGAGAAGGGGGCCGGGGTTACTGAAGTGGTGCCTTGGAGCGCAGTTGTGTTGGACTTCCATGTGCCCAAAGAGGCTTGTCGTCCCTTAGGGGTTTCTTGAAACCCAAGCTGGTCCTTAGCACTCCAGGGTGCGGTGGACACCCTTCACAGCTCCCAGATGACCTGTGATAGTTTACTTTCCCACACGTCAGAGTGATCTAAAACAAACCCCAGGCTTGTCAGTCGTAAACCTCAACCCTCAAGGCTTATTCACAACTTAGTTTGAAAAAGTGCTTTCACTTCTCCTGCACCCAGGCTTGGCCGCCCCGTCTACCCTCCCCTGATTTGGGGTCTTTCCTCCCTGAACTCTGACCGAGGGAACCTTCTAGTGCCTGCGTAGAGACTGCTGATGAACTTCTGGTGGCTCTTCTTTCTTTCCCAGCTAAAATCACCTCCCTATGAAGTAACCACCACCCCACAAACCCCTTTATTTCCTGTTGACGCTGAAGCCACTAACCTGCAGGCTACCTAATGAGATGTAAATAGTATGCAAATCGTTGTTACCTTGTCCCCCACCCCTACCCCTTTCAGGAATCATGACAAGAAAGTAAAATCGGTACGTGTTCAGCACAAAAACTTTTTTTTCTGAGTATGTTTCACCCTTGTTGGTCAGATGCGGAGCCCTAGATGTGGAGAGCTAACTTGCACTGCATGTCCTCTTTGTTTGCCAGCTGGTCAGTTATCCACAATACGCTCAGGATTTGGTTGGTGGATCTCTATAGGACTGTGGCAAGGAACAAGTAAGACAACTTATACTCAAAACACACAAAGAACATTTCACTGACCTGTAGACTCTGACTGTCCAGGGTATTTGCTAAAAAGTGAAGCTTCCTAGGTTCCAGCCCCAACCTACGGCCCCCAAATCTGCATGTTAACAGCATTCCTGGGTGAGAAGACTATTCCACAGTAACATTTGATGAGTGAGTATAAAGCAGTGCCCTAGAATTAGGTTTTAAAGATTTATTTTTTCAAATTATGTGTATATGTGTGTATGTGAGATATGAGTGCAATGTCTTTGGAGCCCAGAACTGGAGTTACAGGTGGCTGGGTGGCAACCCCATGTAAGCACTGGGAACTGAACTCTAATCCTGTACAAGAACAGTGTGGTTCTTAACTGCTGAGCCATCTCTCCAGCCCAGAAGTTAATATTTTTATTTTAAAAGAATATTCTGTTCCTGGAACTACAGCCCAGTGGTAGAACACTTGCTAGGCGTACGTGAGAGTCTAGATTCCATCCCCCAAACAATAACAGTAATAACAACAGCTTATAAATATGGCACACTATATACCATCGTGTGAGTGATCCTTAGAAGTGCTGGAGAGACAGGTCAGTAGGTAAGAGCCCTAGCTGCTATTCCAGAGGACTGAGGTTGAGTCCCAACACCTACATGGTGCTCACAACCATCTCCAACACCGTCTCTGGTCTCTCTAGACAACGATGTGCATGTGCACAGACACACACTTGAGCAAAACACCCACACACAATGTTCAAAATGGTCAGGAGGCTGAGACTGTTTTAGTGCTGCTGTTCAGTACTGAAGAGATCAAGATAATTCTGATTCTGTGTACAACATTTAGAAGCCCAGACAAAATTATTTAATGTAGGCCACTTTTGTCTGATTCATGTACTTGAAAACTTCTGTTGACTAGTATTTCAAGGATGTATTCAGGGCTAGTGAGATGGTTCAGCAGGTAAAGGCACCTGGTGACCTGAGTTTGATTTCCAAAAACTCTATGGTGGCTCCAGTTCCCACAGCACACATATGCATTAAATGAAGGGATGAACTTATGGATGAATAAATGGGTGGATTTTTTTTTTCGAGACAGGGTTTCTCTGTGTAGCCCTGGCTGTCCTAGACTTGCTTTGTAGACCAGGCTGGCCTCCAACTCACAGAGACCTGCCTGCCTCTGCCTCTGCCTCCCCAAGTGCTGGGATTACAGGTGTGTGCCACTGGGCCCGGCTGGGTAGATATTTTTTAAATATGTGTTCATTCTTTCCTATCAGTTGTTTAAAAAGCAAAATACTGTTAGATCTGGTGGTGTGATCCCAGTTATTCAAGCGAGTAAGTCAGGAGAGTCATAAATCCAAGGCCTACTTGGGCTAAAAAGTAAGTTGAAAGCTAGCATAGACAACTTAGTAAGACCCTGTCTCAAAATTAAAAATAAAAAGAGGGCTGGAGATTTATCTCAGTGGGAGACTATTTGCCTAGCATAGCAAGGCCCAGAGTTTGAACATCAGCATCAGCACCACAAAAATTAGAAACTGAAAACATATTGGAGGTAGTATGGTCTGTCTCAAAGCTGACAGGAATGACCCAATGATAGAAGCATTGAGAGAAAGCAAGAGGATCATATGGCATGACATCCCGCAGAGACAGGGGCCTGGGCTCCTAAGCACTGTCCTGCGTGGTAACAGAGAGGAAGGATTTTGAGCAAGCAAAGGGCTAGTAAGCACAATGACTCTTGAGACCTTATGACAGAATGGAAGCCATTCTAATGGCTGAGATTTTTTTCAGTGAAATAGGAAGTGCCTTTTGGAAACTGGTCATCTTGTGGGGTGAGAGTGTGGGTAACCTAGAAGACAGGAAGGTCCTCTGAGCTGCCCAGCCCCACCTGAGTCACCAAAGTGGGTTCACCATGATAGTTCACGTCCATTTGAGCACATGGAGGAATTGGAGAGAGGGAGAGTTGGGTCTAACCAGGACCCGTTTGGCCAGCCTGGAGCGATATACCAAGAGCAGGCATCTCCTCCGCCTCCCCAAGATACAAAATACCCAGGTTTCATCCAAGCCCATTTCTTGGAGAAGCCCTTCCCAACACCCCTGTCCGTCACAGTTCTCCCTGACACACAGGGAATGTTTTCCATGTTAGTTTCTATCAGTCTCCTCACTAAATGCCAAACCATGTACCTTTGACCGTTTCCTTCACTGTTGTACCTCCAGGAACTCAGAATAGTACCTGACACATGACAGTGACACCACCACCAAGGTGAAAACATTGGTGCTCACCGTAGAAAACAGCTCCACAGGTGTTGCCACCTACATGTAGAAAACTTAATCGGTGACTCATCCTTGTGGAAACACAAACTGAAAGCCATATTGTTATCCCTGTTTCTCCGCAATCCTGTAACTCTTAACTGACTATCTCATAACCAAATATTTTATCCAAAGCATAGTTCATAGTGATGCACAGTCAGGAAGACAACTTCAGGCAGATGCAGGGTCAATGGATGCCTATAATCCCAGAACGCGGGAGGAGCGAGAAGGTCAAGGCTTAATGGTTGTCCCCGTTGCACAAGAGTGTCTGAATCCTACCTGGGCTCCATGAAACTCTGTCCTACAAAACAAAAGCAAGAACAAAGAAGAAAGGATGAGAAATAGTGTGATTCCATACAGGCATGTGTGTGCATTTAAATGTAAAATATATTTAAGAATATCTGTTTCCAAACTGAGCATGATGGCTCACATATGTCATTTCAGAAGGCCAGGCAGAACCATCTGCAAGAATCTGGGGCTAAGCTGAGCTGAATAGTGAGGTCCAGGTCAGTCTGGGCTACAGTGAAACCCTGTCTCCAAAGTGTAGAGAGGCTTAGGATGTAGTTCAGTGGAAGAATAGTTGCCTGGCATGTGTGACTCTTGGTTTGAACCCTGCATAGAAAAAACAAACAACAACAACAAACAAAACAAAAACCCTGCTTACATGCAGACATATATGTTTTTAATATAGGCATGTGAAAAGAATTATAGACTTAGGGTTATCTGAAAACTCAAGTGCAGTAGTCTCTATGTCCACAGAGCTACCAGACCCGTGAGGCAAAGATCCTCTGGCTTGAATAGAGTCCTGCTTACTTTGCAGTGAACTGAAAAGGCCTTTCTGTGGCTTTTTCTTGGCTATAGGAAATGTCCCTGTGCACAATGCTGTGTGTGTCCCAAAGTATGTTCCACTGCTAGGACAGCTCTGAATAGAATCTTTATATTTCAGCAGAGGAGATGGATAAAGAATTGGCCACTAAGGTTCCTTTGACCTCTTTCCATCCCACTAATGCCCAGAGCAGGCCAGGAAGCACTGGCTGCTCCAAATCCACTTCTTGAACCTCAGACCTCTCTGGCCCCAAGCTTCCCTGAGGAACAATTCCATGAATGGCGAGGAGCAGCTGCTTTGAAGGCCCTTTCCTGCTGCCTGTAATGAACTTTTGTTTCATCATTTTCTGCCCTGGAATGCTGCCAGGTTAGATGCAGAATTTAGGACTGTGACCTTGCTCTCTGTGTGTGCGGCTTATGCCAGGCCAGAAAATCTCCACTCCTTCCTAGTCCCATGTGGTTGCACCCCATAAACAGCAAGGCTCGAGTCATGAGCCTGGCCACACTGTCTAACATCAATCAGCCCTCCCAAAGAGCAACAGCAGGTATTGAACAAGACACAGTGAGCTGCCTCTGAGATGGCCCACTACAGCTGGCAAGTTGACTCAGCTCGTATGAGGATCTAAGTTTTCACTCCCAAACCCACGTAAAAAGCCCATCATGGTGATACACTCTTGAGATCCCAACTATGAAGTCGCAGATCCCTGAGGCTTTGTCCAGCCAGCCTTGCCTATTTGGCGAGCTCTAGTCTATTTGAGACTCTGTCTCAAAAAAGCTAGGCAGATGGCTCATAAGGCTGAACTCTGGCCTCCATACCCACAAGCACAGATAAGCACTCAAAATAACACACCAGCGTGGCTTCCAATTCAAAAGGTGCAGATGAGCACACAGTAGCCAAAATGTCCTTCCTACCCCAAGCCTCAGCCAGCAGTGCCCCTATAGAACCCGGCACAGTCACCCCCCCCCACACACATGTATGTTGGGACATGCTCATCTTTTTGTTTTGTTTTTGTCTTTGTTTTTTGAGAAAAGGTTTCTCTGTGTAGTCTTGGCTGGTCACTCTGAGACTAGGTTGCCTCTAACTCAGAGATCTGCCTGCCTCTGTCTCCCAGTGCTGGGATGAAAGGCATGTACCACCACCACCTTGCTCATCCTTCTTTTCAAACAAAAAGTTTGTAAGTTCCCTGCTTATGGCTTTTTTGCACTGAACAATTATTTCAGAAATCTCATATTGCTCCCTGTACAGCTGACATTTCTTTCCTTGGTTGACTCAGGAGCCACTCAGCAGTCTCCTCACAGACATGGGTGGATTATTTACAATGAGGTTCCTGTAGTGAGAACTATGGAATTTTGGTTTCTTTAAAAAAACACAGAAATATTATAAGAACATGTTTTTGTTTTAATCCCAGGTGTGAGATATGGGTTGCTTCGCAGCAGCTGGCTGTGATTTGCCTCAGGCTCTAGCAGAGTCATGATTTTGCCAGCTGCAGATAGTTTCTGTAATTGGGTGATATCTGGAATTCTGGAGACTTTTCAGAGGATATATAAATGCGAGGGCCCTAATGGGTGGGTTGCTGTTGGTTAAGAAGTCATGCACAAAGAAGAAGCAAGAAGAAATTAGATGTTCTGATGGCAAAGATCAAGCTCGCCTCACAGAGCTTGATGGCCCTAATCAGCAAGAAGTCTAATGATAACGTCTTCCCCTTTCCTTTCTGTTCTTCTCCGCGCAGCCCCCCCCCCCCGCATCTAGTGTTAGGGGTTGAAAGGGAAGAAGAAGAAGGGTGGAGAAGGGTGGGAGAAAGAAAACCCACAAAAGAGCAAACGAAGGCTACAGTTCCCTGTGCTCTGCTGAGTCTCACGTCAGCTTGACATGGATGGAGTCATCTGAAAGGAGGGACCCTCAACTGGGAAAATGTAGGGGCATTCCTTTCTTTTTTGGGGAGGCGGGGGATGGTGGTGGTTGTTTTTCAAGACAGGACTGGCATTTCCTTAATTAGTGATTGAAGGGGAAGGGTCCAGTCCATTGTTGGTAGTGTTATTCCTGGGCTGGTCCTGGGTTCTATAATAAAGCAGTCTGAGTAGGTTATGCTGGGCAAGCCAGTGAGCAACACCCTCCATGGCCTCTGCATCAGCTCCTGCCTCCAGGTTCCTGCCCTGTTTGAGTTTCTTTTCTGACTTCCTTCAATAATGGAGCACGAACCGTAAGCTAAATAAACTCTTTCCTCCCCTGCTTGCTTTGGGTCATGGTGTTTATTGGGGTAGTAAATACATTTTCAATTTCTGATTTTTTCCATACAGCATGGCTTTGTTGGGAACATAATCCCACCATTGACAGAGGAACCTGTGCTCTCTCTCAGCAGCTCCATAATGCAGCCGAAAGAACACACAGGACTTCATGTTTTTCCTCTTACCAACCCAGTCATGGTCAGTGGAAGAACCATGGATTCTAACTGCTAACAGGCCATTGGCACCTACTGTACTTTAACCAGCCCAGAAGCCTCATGTCCTGCCTCTTTGATACGGATACAGGCGGTGGAGAGAAAAGGAGCCTAAAGTCCACAGCCTGGAAGTGGTGAATCTGGGGTTTGAATGCAGGTAGGATGGTTGTATGCTACTCCATCTTTCAAAATGTAATAATCCGAGGGTCTATGTAGCTATGGAATCCCTGCCCCCAGGACATACAGTTAACCCCAGGCTGTGTTGAAAGGGTTTAATTTTCTCAGAAGCCATCCAACCTTCCTTGACCTAGGTGCCTCATGGCTCCTCCCTGAGCTGTGAGCTCATCTGTCCTGCCTGAGCTTCTCTCCAGTTAACAGAGGACTGATGGTACTGGCTGCTTCCTTCTCAGGGCTGCACCTCATTGACAACTGACATGACTGAAGCTGGGTAGGACCAGATGTGACAGGACCCTGGTCCCACTGTGGGATAAACCTTTGACGCCTGGCTGCAGTGTCTACACCTGTAACAAGAACCTGAAATCTGCTGCTAGCTGCTTTACCAGAAACCTGGGTAACAGGAACGAATTTATTTAGTTTAGGCCAAATTAGGGGAGGGAAGAGTTCTCAGCCTCTCTCTGCTTTTTGCCTAGACATGTTACAATTTATGGAAAAGGAGCAAAAGCCAGTAGATCAGCTATGAAACAAGACCTCAAATCTCCCAGAAGGCAGGCTCCTCTTCAGTTCTTTCACTAGAGCTAAAGGCTTTTTCACCGCCAGCATAGGAGTTCCTGAAGAAATTTTAATTCCTTAGGGTCCCTGATAACTTGTTACAGACCTATTACCAGAGCTGTGTTGAGTCAACTCCTTTGGGGATGCTACAGCTGACCCCTGTGGAGAGCTACAAGGTGCGGGTCACTGACAGCAACTTTGGCCGAGGATTCTTGAAACACCAGTCTGAGGCTATTCTGGAACTCAAAATGTTGACCAGGCTATCCTTGAACTCATAGAGATCCTTCTGAGTGCTGGGTCAAAAGCTATTATCCACCATACCTGGCTTCTGATCTAACTTTTCTTCTAGAAAGTTCCAGTTAAAAACTATAAAAAGAAAAAGAGTTGGAGACATGGCTTCAGTGGTTAAGAACGCTGGTTGCTCTTACAGAGGACCCAGAATAAATCCCAAGTATCCTTATGGTGACTTACAACCATCTGTAAGTCCAGTTTCCGGGGATCCAATGCCCTCTTTAGACTTCCATGGGCATAGGCAAAACATTCATACACAAAGAATTACAGAAGGTCTACACAGTTTCTAGACAACCAAGGCTATGTAGAGAGACCTTGTCTCAAAAATAAAAAGCATTATGAAAGGTTAGCTAAACATGGGGGATCTTACTTAATCCCAGCACTTAGGAGGTGGGAACAAAAGGATGTTTTAGAGAGAGAGTGAGGGGAAAGAGAAAAGGAGAGGGGAGAAGAGGGAGGGAAAGAAGTTCTTGTCACAGCTGAAAAAGAATTCAGAATTGAGACAAACGGGACAAAAGTACCCACTCACACCAAGAGAGAAGGTCACTTCCCACAAGATTTGGATAGCTTACCTGGCAAGGAAGAATTGTTTATGAGTTCAAGCATAAGAAAAACAGGGAATTCCAGGAGTGGGTCTGGGTTACCTGGAATGAAGATTTGCCTCCTCTTCCCATTCGATCCAGTTTTCTGGATGTGTTGTGGTGACTGGTACTGATGCGAGCGGGCAATCCTGCAAGGTAGATGTGGAATGCCACTGTGATGAAGCAAATGACAGTTGGTGGTCTTCTTGGTGGTCACACTGATTCTAACTGCTCCTGGATTGTCAAGCATTTCAGTGCTTGACCACATGCTATCCCGCCAGCTCTGTGAATGCCCAACAGTCAAGGTGCTGTGCAGTGTGACTCTTCCCCCTATGGGCTGAGGTCTAGCTTACCTCTAAGTGAAAGTCATTCTTTCTCACTCATACATGAGGTGATGCTCAAGAACTGGAGTGGTGTGGCTTCAAGCTAGGGAACACACCAGCTGGCCAGAAAGCAGGACAGCTGATGGCCCACTACACCCTGGCTTGGACTCATGGCCTCTAACAGTATGAGAGGGTGGCTGTTTATTGTTTAAATCACCCAGTGTGTGGTGCTTTTTCAAGGCAACCTTAAAAAAAAAATACAAATCCCAGCACAGGGGTCGGTGGTTCCTGGCAGCTTTCATTCTGCTTTAACCAGCCTCACTATGAGTACGCAGAGCCCCAGAAGGCAGAACTGGGGACAGGACAGCGTTTCACATTCAAGCATTTACCCAGGGCCGCACCTGCCACCACAGCAAGGCAGGTCACTGCTGCCCCATGGCACCCCCTTTAACAGAAGCAGGTGGACATCAAACTGCTGAGCGGATGAAGTGTCACTCTGACTGTGTCAAGAAACATAGTTCTCAGGGGAAATAGGCAGGAGAGACAAGGCACGGCTGAGAAAGCATACAGTTGAGGAAAAACTCAGCGGAGGTGACATTTAAATCTGGAGAGTGCTGGAGACAAACAAGGAAGAACCAAGATTGGGGGGGGGTCAATTGCACACCTCTTGGGAGGGGGGTTCCAAGTTCTTGTGTAACTAGATAAAAGATTATACACTGACACAGCTGTAACTAAAACAGAGGCGTTTCCAGGGAGGAAATGGCTAGAGCAGAGCATTTAGTTGCTCAAATAGCCCCCACTGGCCAGAATTAGGGTTCTTGTGCAATGGGGGTGTATGCATGGCGCAGGCTTCTCCTTGGAAGCTGTATCTGTACATGTCATCATACAAACAACTTCATTCATCACAGGTCTCATTACACTTTAATTCTCTATCCAAGGGTGTGAGTTTTCATAGAGACCCAGTTCACCTTGAGACACTCAGGGCCTGAGCCCATAGCCAGAACTAAGCAGCCTCAGTGGTGAGGGTCAGGTCCGGCCACTGTCGGGTGATGGGAGCACCTGTATACAAGAGCAGAAATCCTGTTCTGGGAAGGACTTGCCCTTACTATTAAGGAGTGCCATCACCTGGGAGCCTGCCTCCCCTTCCCAAGCAATGGCACCAACACTTTTCACCTCAGCCCACGCCTTCTCACTGTGCCTGTGAAGGGGGATTCCCTTCTAGGATCCATCCCCTGATTCAGGAGCAGGCCATGCCTTAGGAATCCAAGATAGGCTCTTCAATATCTGTGGAAAGGATGTCCTACCGGAATTTCTAAAAACGCTGCGAGCAAACCCCGTCCAACTTTTCAGCTTCCCCTTCCACAAACTTTTCAGTAGTATGTGCAACCAAGCCAGGGTGACGTCCGGATGTCTGAGTCCTGGAGACAGTGCTCAGGGTAGACTAACTCTGCCTGTCAGGCGTAATGACTCCTCAGATTGGGTAGTCTCCTGTTCAGGTGTGCCAAGCTAGGTTGACCAACTTTCTCAGTCACAGGTTGGGAAATGTACATCCAGCAGGTCCTAGAGTTACTTGGGGACCTGAGAGACACCAGGTCTGCCTTGGGAAATCCAGAAGGTGCAGGGCTCGCTCTGATAAAGCAGTGGAGCAAGTTGTGATTTTCTCTGTATGGTCTGGAGCAAGGCTCTTATGTGATACAGATTAGCCTGACACACAGGCCAGTGACAGACAGAAAGCCCTGCTGTTGCTGTCAGCATCTTGACACTGAGGCTGACTGGCTTAGCTGTGCTCTTCCAGAGGGCAAACAAAACACTGAAGTTTAGGTTCAGAGTGTCAGGGTCCAGGAGGTAAATCACAGGTTTTGAGTTGCAGCAGGTCTGGCCTTCTCCCCGTGGGCCTCGTTATTCCTGAACCTACTTTTCTTCAAGGATGCAGATGGGTGAGGGTCAACTCTGGGAAGTCACTGGCCACTGACCTGACTCAGGCCTGTCCTGTCCTCAACTGTTCGGTCAGGGTCATCCCCATCCACTGTATTCCACAGGGACTCAGCTATTGTCCACTGCTGATCTTCTCAGATTCCATTCTACAAACTCATCAGCTTGGATACAAGCCTTCGGCCTCCCACTGAGTAAGTAGCTGTTCTCTGCTTGCTCTTCTACTGGCCTCCCCTCCACCTCCCCATGAGCTATAGGGCGTGACTAATTCCCACTCAAGGTACTGTACTCATGCTCCTGAAGCAACACAAGCCTTCTGCAAAAGGTTCTATAAGTGGGATATTTGTGGAGTGAGGAGTTCAAGATAGCTCATCATACTGTTGTGGTCTCAAGTTAGTTACACATACAGAAACAGGTCTTGACACAGGCCAAGCTGATCTCATCTACACTCTCAACTGCTAGCAGATGGGCAGAAGGCCTTGTCCACTCTGAAAACAGAAGTGTCTTCTACAACATCACAAGGCTAGCCTACAAGAAGCTCCTCATCAAGTGATTTGTAGGGTGGAGAGATAGCTCAGTAGTTAAAAGACCTTGCTGCTCTTACAGAGGACTCAGGTTCAGTTCCCAGCACCCATACGGATGGCTCCCAGCCTCCTGTAACTCTAGTTCCAGGCTTCTATAGCCACCTGCATGCATATGGTATGCATACAGACAAGCTAGCACACACATATACATATAAACAACAATTTTAAATTATGGGGATGCTTGTCTGAAATCCCACTACTCAGGAGGATGAAGCAGGATTATCAGCTTGGGCTGTAGAGTGGGGCTGACACAAAAGGTTAGGATCGCATTGTCTAGGGTATCTTGCTTTTAGTTATGAGAAAATTTCCATGTCACAATTTTCTTTCATTGGCTGCCTTTTCTTCCACAGACTGGATGCTCATATTTGTAATGACCAGTTCTCTGAAGGCTGGGATGAGGGATGCCTGGGCAGTTTACCGCCTCACTTAGTGTTTTGTTCTTGGAGTCAGTTTCATTTTCTTTGGCAGAAGCCCACTCTGGCAGGATGCATTTAGGGCACACTTTTCCTTGCTAACAAATTCTCTTCATCTCTTTCCCCAACACAAATAACCTTCATCCACTAGGAGCTTGACTCTCTCTGAAGCTAGCAACAACCCTCGTCCTAGCCCTATAGAACCAAGCTCAGGCTCCTGGCCCCTCACCAACCATCCAGCAGAGTAGGCACCATCGCTGTGGCTTCCCAGACTTAGAGACCGACTAGTTTCCCATGAGAGCCCCAGCCAGGCTGCTGGAAAGGCTGGCACCTCATCATGTTGTCACACATCAAGCAAGATGGGTGTTTAGGTGAAGGCCTGGTGACACAGGACAGCATTAAGAGAAGCCGGATGTGAGTGTGCACCCTGACTCTTCCACACTTTAGCTTTGAAATCTAGGGAAATTACTGAAACCTCTGAGCCTGGGTTCCTTCATATTCACAAAAACAATTCCTCTACTCTAGGGCTTTGGTGGAAACTGAGATATTGAGATAATGATGACTCAGCTCACACCCCACCCATGCTCTCACCCAAAGCGAGAAATTTTCTGTCCAATTGTTCTGTCATCTCTACTGTCTCCTAGAAGTGCCAATGAGCTTGTATTTCCAAGTTTCATCCCCTTGGAGAGAATGTTCTTCAACGCCCAATGTGTCATCCTAGCAGCCTACAGATTTTATTGGTTTACTGCTTAGGGCAGATAACACCCAACTAAAAGACATCCTACTGTTAGCTCATCAAGGCATTCCAGGACAACACAATACAGCAAAAAGCCCTCACCTTACCTCCATGAGCCTCCTGTGTCATGGGACCATCATCTGTGTCAGCTCATTCCAGGACAACACAATACAGCAAAAAGCCCTCACCTTACCTCCATGAGCCTCCTGTGTCATGGGACCATCATCTGTGTCAGCTTGGGGACCCTCTTAAAACACCTCCTCAGAGCTGCGGCCTGCCTTTCTGGTCCCAATCTCTCCCAACTCTACTTCATGGTAGTGGGCCAAACTCACCCCAGGTAAGATAAAAATGAAGGAGGAAAAACTAGGTAGAAATTATGGTTCATAACATTTATTAATGCAATGGTTTTCAAACTTTGTTGTCCATTCAGATCATCAGTAGTTTTTCTTTGAGACAGTCAAATGTAGCCAAGATGGCTTTACACTCAGGGTCCTTATGCCTCAGCCTCTCATCGTGAGATTACAAGTGTGTGCTACCATGCAGTTTCTCTGGTAGTTGCTTTGACTTTTTGTGTTGGGGATGGGACCTGGGACCTTGCCATGCTAGGCTGGCTCACACTCTACTCCTGAGCTCTACCCTCAGCAGCCTCACCTGGAAAAAATGTAAAATCCTTTAAGATAGCTACAATTAAGTTGAAATTTGAGACCAGGCACAGTCTCAAACTTAAGACCCTATGTGTGAGCCTCTCTTGCTCGTGGCCTAGATGAGCATGGTCTGAATAAAGTGTGGGCTCAAAGTGACAGACCACAGGTATTCCAGGGTAGTGGCACAGAGCCAGACCAGTGATGGTGGACGACATTGGTCTGCTCCCAGTTAACCCTTAGAACAGGAATATAAGGTTCTTCAAGAGCACAGATATGTCTCAATGTGATATATTTATGACAGGAATGGCAGGAGCACATGACAGCTACCCCTGGGTGACATCACAGTCCAGACACAGGGCTCGAGCATCCTGCGCTGCCTATTTCTTGTCCCCACCCTCCAACCAAGCATTAATCCTCGCTCAGGCCATTGGCTCGGTCTGATTTGTTGGTGGTTTCGGTCCATACCTGCCATGACTTCGCTGTCTCCCAAACAGCGAAGTCACAGCAGCTTGGACACAGGAGGTGACATCTAAGTGAGCACTCCTTTCCTTGATCTGGGCAGAGGAGGAGGATCTGTGAAGCCCTGGTCACTCCTGCACCAGGAAGTTGATGAGAGCAGTTCTCGGGGAGAGGAAGGCCTTCTTGATGCTTCTCCCCTGCAGCAGCCTGATGCCCAGCTCACTCTGGAGAACAAGTTCATGGACTTTGTCCTGGTCCTGGGCAACTTGTTGGGGCACAGAGATCTGGCCATAGGCCTTGTTGTTGATCTGAGGAGAAGAAGAACAGAGAGGGTGAGGAGAGTCCACAGGGAGGCAGGCTGTGAGGTGCTCAGACTCCTGAGCTAAGTATTCTCTCTAAACATGGGCTTCCTTTGGTCCAGGTTTACACAGGTACAATGGAGCCAGGTTTGCTGGCCAGCTTCAGGAGAATTGCTGTTTCTCTGCCTCCAGTGTGAAGAAAATGAACACTTCATATTCGTTTTGTTTATTCTTTTCCTTCTTTTGTGCTTTTCTCTCTCTTTGGATTTAGGCCCCATTTTTGTTTTTTGTTGAGAGAAAGTGGCCCTGGCTAGCATCAACCTTACAGTGGTCCTCCTGCCTCAGACTCTAAAATGCTGGGATTAGAGTAAACCACTGTGCTTTGCTTGATCTGTGTCCCTAGAACCTGCACTATGGCTGACCTAGAGTTGGGACTAAACATGGTAAGGTGGGTCACTTCTTTGAGCTTGTTTCCTTAACTAAGAATGGTGTAGCCTCCTGAAAATAAGACAAGGAAATCGCATTTGGATATAAATGACCTAGTTCCACTCTACCTGCTATCCAGGGGATCAGGTAAAAAAAACCTATCCTGGTCTCTTCACCTTCTGCCACGTAAGCTGATGACAGGTAGTCCCTAGAAATGTGTCTCCCATTAAACAAGTGGAATCTGCATAGAGGGGAACCTACAGGGATCTAGTTTTTGCATAAAAGGTTTAAGGGGAAAACAAACATCTCTTCTTCCTGGGCCTGGTGGCACAGGTCTGTAATTCCAGATCCCTGGGGGCTGATGCAAGAGGGTCAAAGTTCAGGGCCAGCCTGGGTTACAGCTCATGCTCAAGGTCAGTTTGGGCAATTTACTAAGACTCTGTATTAGTAAAGAAGAGGGCTGGGAATGCAGCTTAGCAGGATACTACTTGCCTAAAATGTACTGGGCTCTAGGTTCAACCCCAGAATGTAAAAACAAAATAAAACAAAAATTTGAACCTTGAACCAGGCATGGTGGTGCACACCTTTAATCCCAGCACTCAGGAGACAGAGGCAGGAAGATCTCTAAGAATTTGAGGCCAGCCTGATCTACAAAGCAAATTCTAGGACAGCCAGGGCACAGAAAAACCTTGTCTCAAAAGACAAACAAAAATTGAACCTTGAACTTCCCCTCCTACATTAGTACTCTTATATATTGAAAATGGTACAGTTAACCAAAACAAAGAAATAGGTAAAAGAGGTGTATATAGTTTTACTAAAATATGTTTGACAGAGACATTAAATTTTTAAAAAACTTCTATTTCATGTGAGTGGATCATTTGTTTGCATGTATATCTATGTATTACAAGCATGCTTGGTGCCTATGGAGGTAGAAGAGAGCATCAGAGCCCCTGGAACTATAGTTACAGATGGTTGTGTGCCACCATGTGGGTGCAGGGCACCAAACGCAGGTCCTTTGGATAAACATCCAGTAGTCTCAACCACCCAGCTATTTCTCCAGCCCCAAAGAGGCATTCTTTCCTGTCTTCTTCTACATGTCTCACCAGTGTGCCCCCCTAACCCTGCCCAGGTGCTCCTAAATGCAGATGAAGACACTGGAGCCATTAAGGCTGGTGTCCAGCTGGTGTCTCCCCTTTGCAGTCCTTCCAGGTTCTGGGAGTTGGAGCTTACATGCTTCTGGGATATATTGAAGGTACAGAGAAGGGAACGCAGGCTTCTGTGTTGTGGGCTTGGTCAAGAGAAAGGGCTGGCTGGGGTCACTAGTAGGAGAGTGATAGTCTGTACAGCACAGTCTGGCCCCATGGCTATGGGTGACACTCACCAGAACAACCATCTGCACCGTATCGGGCTCCTGAAGGGATTTTGAGTCTGCGGTGGGCCAGGCCTGAAGCATCACACCAGCATCCCAGGCATAATGGTCACAGAGCTTGCTTGGTACCAGCGCCAAGCCTGCAAAATCAAGGCACCAAAGGTCAAACCACTCTGAACACACAGGGGGTGCTCATGAACAGGGTGCAAGGCTCTGCCCTTGGCATAGAACCTTTGAGGAGGCTAGTGATGACATGGATGACGTTTCCCATGAAGTTGTGTGGACTAGCCACTCTGAGCAGTGCTAGAGCTTTCTACTTTGTTGGCGTCTATCTTGGGTTTCTGTGCCAATATCAGACATTATTATAGCTTTTAAAGCTTTTTCCTATTTGACACTCTTATGACTGGATGGCTGATCAATGGGATAGAAATGAAGTCTGCTTAGGGCCTGAGGATCAAGTGGTGTACTGGTGTACAGGGAAGAGCCGACCTCTTTCCATGACTGTGACCCCAAGGAGCCTTTCTGTGAACAGCACCCAGAGCTGAGAGGACGGATGGACATGGCACTCTGAAATAAGTGGAAAAGCAGCACTGCCAACACTGGGGTTATCCCTTTGTTGGAAAAGGAATGCCCCAGGCAGAGGCTGTCTTCACATCTTCTCGCATCATGAGTATCTGTGGTCTGAAAATCTTGTTCCCAGCCCTTTTTCACATAGAGTACACTAGAGAGGAGGGTGCTCTCAGCTCCCCTGGGAGCTTGACACTCGCATCCTCCCTCTCATGAACAGACCCTTCACTTAGGGTAGGCCACAAGAAAGGGGTAAGGCATAAACTCTATCCGGTCTTCTATCCTACAGTGCTGGGTCTTCTCTTTCCTTTTAGGGCTAGGAATGGAACCCAGTGCCTCAAGCTAAGTATATGCTCCACCACTAGGCTGTACCTTAAGATCCCCTTTTTCTTTTTCTTTCTTTTTTAAAAATTTATTATTTATACAACATTCTGCCTGCACACCAGATCTTACTATAGACGGTTAGGAGCTACCATGTGGTTGCTGGGAATTGAACTCAGGACCTTTGGAAGAACAGTGAGTATTCTTAACCTCTGAGCCATCTCTCCAGCCCCCCTTTTTCTTTTAAAAACAATATTTTATAGGTTCTCTACAGGAAAGTTATTGCTTTTATACATACATATGAACGTACATATATACATTCGTGCATGTTATAGCTGTGCTGGTGATGAGCTCAGGGCTTCGTATGTACTAAGCAAGTACTCTACCACTGAGCTACACTCACAACTCTTATGCAATATGAAAAGGTCTTCGAGTATAGAGTTTTTCCATACTGTGGAATCAGTTCAATAATCATCTTCTGGTTTCACTGAAAGGTTTCATTTTTTTCCCTAGTTAATTTTCAAATTTAGTAGTAATTTATTTTGTTTATAAGAAAATTATCTTCACAAACACAAAGTAAACTTTCCAAACCCAGTTTGTTGTATAAAGCTTCCTTTCCCCATTGATTTGTGGGTTTTCGTTCAAAATATTATAGTAGGATTGGTTTGGGGCTATTGATATTCCAAGTATGGGTATGTAAGGAGGTAGAGACCCTGGGCCAGAATGTGAGTCAACATATACTGTTTCCTTTACTTAGTAAAAACAGGCAAGGACACAGCTCATTGAGAAATGTTTCTCAGCATGAACACTATCTTGGTGCTGACAACAACACTGCAAACATGAAAAGGCACAAGCATGCATGCGTGTGCATCCACATACAGGACAAGCCTTTTTGAACCATGTGTTAATAATTGCTGGTTTATGCCCACCATAAGCTCCCCTACTTCTCTGATTGAAAATAACAGATCTTAGGTAAGCCTGTGTGTTTTGGATATAAAGATAGTTTGGTTTTAATCCCAGGTGTGGGATGTGGGACTGATTCAGATGGTCCATAGCAGCACACTATTGGCCTCATGCAGGCTCTGAGAGAAGCTCTTTGCCAGCTGCAGATAGTCTAAACCTGAGGACTCTGGAGGGAGAATGAATGCCAGAGCCCAGAGCGTGTGGAGGAGAGAAAGACCAAGGCTGCTCCAGCTTCCCCCCTGTGGCTCTTGTTGCTGTTGTGAGACAAGAAGTTGGAGATCTCCTGAAAGGAGGATTGGACTGGCTCCAAGGAACCCAATGACCCTAGCCAGCAGGAAGCAGCAAAGAGAAATGTGGCCCCTCTCCCACTAACCCTTTGTCTCCCCTACCTGGAATTGGAGTGCTAGGATTGGAGAGGAGTAGGGAGAAAGAGATATAAACATGTAAATAAAAGAGTTTTAAAAACATATGCCAACACCTGGGTTGTGGACAGGCCATTGAGCAGTGCCGATGCATTTTATTCTACTGGCCTCTGCCTTGGCTCCTGTGCTGGTGCCATATTCATTCACTGTAGCTTTTTAAGTTTTTTACCTGATATCCAGGTGACCCCATATTGCCAGTTACTGGGAAGGAAGTGAAGGCTCCTTAGGGACTGAGTATGAGACCTGAACTCCTCCTGGTCTAGCTGGTCCTGCCTCAGCTATTGTATTGCATTTCTCAATGAACTCAATGGCTTTTTGGCAAATGCAGAAAAGACTCTGGCTTCTTCCTTCCCTAAAAGTGAGATGGAGGTCACAGAAAACAGACAATCATGTCTTTATTTGTTGAGCTGGAAGTGGTTTGTCCTGTGACCCAGATGTATTGGGAAGGTTTCCAAAACTTCTGTATAGAAGTCATACGGGATGCCTAAGAGATGAAAGGACCTTGGATGAAAATGTTCTGAACAGAAGCTGCTATAAATTCCACTGAAAAAAACAAGGAAGCCCAGATTTCCTGGAGGAATCAGGATGCTTATTTATAGGTATGGTTCTAGCCAGGCTCTCCCTGGATGGTGGGTGTAGCTTTGCCCTAAGGGTGGAGCTTAGTACCCTGCATATGCATAGGTTCTTGTCACTTTGCTTTTTTAAGTGAAAATAACCAACGTGTTCATGGCAAATGTAAAGACACAGCCAAGGTGACAGGTCGGATGGGGTTAGTCTGAATGTAGGAGATAAGTGACAAAGTTCTGGCATTCAGGGCAAGCTGCATCCCTTTCATACCCACCTCCAGAGAGCCCACCCTCCTGCAGAAGCTAAAAGACAAGCCTCCCCACTCCCATCCTGAGCCAGGCTGCCTTGGTGGCCCACCGTGAATTCTGGGGGTTAGAAGTGGTGGTCACAGTTTCTGTGGATCACAGTCCTCTTCTGGTGGCATTTTGGGCCTGTGTCTGCCCTCATCTCCCATCTTTGTTTGTGTTAGCTGATCCCACTGAGCAGGGCTCGGTCTGTGCTGACACTGCTTACAGCAGCTCTGGCAATTCCAAGAAAATGAACAGGAAGCAAGGCCATTTCACACTGACCTTTCCCAGAGAAATAAATTTGCTCAAATGCTTTCGAAAGAACAACATCCACATGGCATGAATATACCGTCAGAAGCTGGAGTGTGGCTCAGTGGCAGAGCATGGACTTCCCACGCACAAAACTAACAACAAACACACAAAAACCAAACAAAACCCGTCAGTGTAGCCGGCATTAGGTACTTTGTGGGTTCTTCTTTCTTGCACTTTTCTCCACCCCTTTTCTTCCACCCTTTCAACCTGCTAATACTAGATAAGAGAGAAAAAAGGATAAAGAGGAAAAAAAAAATCCCTGAATAAAAGTCAGGGGTCAGAAAGGAAGTGATGTTATCATTAGACTACTTCCTGCTGATTAGGGGTGTTGAGCTCCTTGGGGAAAGTTTGATCTTTGCTGTCAGGATATCTGATTTCTTCTTCTTAAATTGTGATCAACAGCAAGCAGCCAGCAACTGCCACCACCTCTCAGGACCCTTGAAAAAGTCTCCAGAATTCCAAAACCCATACCATCGCAGAAGCTATCTTCAGCTGGCAAAATTATGCCCCTGCTAGAGCATGAGGGAAATCATCGCTGCTGCGAAGCACCCCACATTCCCACACCTGGGGTTAAAATATATTCTTATAACATTTTTGTGTTTTTAAAGAAATCAAAATTCCAGAATTCTCATTACACACCAGAGGGCCTGGTGGGATGGAGACTCAGTGTTTAGATGGAATTTTGGAAGTAGCTTTGGATACCAAAATGGATAAAATTTGAATTTAGCTCTTGAGTTCATAATGAAGACAGGTTAGGGATGAATGGGTAAAAGTGCTGGTCCAGCAAGGTTGTTGATCTGAGTTTGGATGCCAGAAACCATGTAAAAGTTGGACAGAGCAGGCTGAGCATCTGTAGTCCAGGAGTGTTGCTACGTGGGAGACAGAAGGTGGACATAGGAATAGCTCTAGAAGCTCTTGGGCCAGCTAGCCTGGTTTATATATGGTTAATACGCTGTCTCAAAACAAGGTAGAAAGGCGAGAACTGATATCCAAAGGTGGTCCTCTGACCTTTACACACACGCACAGCACATACATGCCTACACCTACACCCACAACAAAGCATGCATGCAGCTATACACATACACACTGCAGTGAGCAGCTGAACCCTTTGAGGTACGAAGAGCACTCTGAAAGACCTTTGCTGAGCTACAAATAATCACTGAGGCTTGGGCAAATGTTATTTAGTAACTAGTTAGACAAGGACCCTCCTACATACCTGCCCAGAGTTCTGAGGTTATATGAGGGGCCAGGGGGGCGGCCATCACCAGCAGGGCACACAGAGCATCCTCAAACTCCGGGCTGTGGAGAACCACTCTCTGAGGAGCTTGCTAAGGAAGAGGAAGGAACATTTAAGACAAAATAAGCAGGGGTAAGACAGTCCACAAATGAAGCAGAGTCCAGAGGCTCAGCAGGTGAAGAAATACTCTTCATGTTCTCTTTGCTCAGGTCAGAAGACTTCCCTCACAGAACCACATACTCAACGCTGACAACTGGCCTTCAAGGGCAGGATCTGTACCCCATCTGACAGGTAAAGAAGCTAAGCCTCAACAAGGGAGGAAAATCTGCTCTGGGAACAAGGCCACACTTGTAAGCTCTCTGCAGAGAATGTTCCCTAAGGTTTTCCACTGTGCAATACCAGGGTGTGGGTCCTCTCTATCCACCAATTATTGACAAATTCTTTCCTTGTCAAAAAAAAGCTGGAGTCACATGCAGCCAAAAGATGATAGCTTTTTGTCAGTGGGAATATCTCTGCTCTGTCTCGGTGAATTGAATACAAACACTATCCAGCCAAGGAAGCATCCTGATACGTTCAGGAGATCAAGTAGGAGATGAAGATTAGAACAGAGATGAAGGTTAGCCTGACCCTGGCTTTACGACTACTCAGTTAGATGTGGTGCTAACCTTCAGGCCTCCATGCCCTCTTACAAGAGACTGGAGATAAAAACAGAGGCTTGAAGCTAGAAGGATGACCAGAAGTCGAAGGGCAGCCTGGGCTGCACAGTAAGACCCTGTCTCAAAAACCTTTAAAGCCTTGAAGTAGTATGACAGGGTTATGACCATGGAAGAAATGTTTCCAACACTTTCACCCTCTCTCCTCAGCTACTGAGAGAGGCCCAGTCACTTACCAAGAGGGTGTTGCTGAATCTTATTAGCTTAGTGACCACAGAGTGCAGGGCAAAGTCTTCTGTAAAATGTCTAGTCACCTGTTGGTAAAGATGGTGAGATATATATATATATATTTTATTCATTTTCTTCAAAAATTCCTTATAGCTTTCTAGAAGAAAAGGGAATGATAATAAACAAACGAAAAACAAAGCTAACAGACTATAACAAAAGATACTTATAAATATATTAACTCCCTTGAATAATGACTAGCTTTCATGAACACAAATGCTTTTAAATTTAAAGTCAATGCTGTTTCCACTACTTAAGACTGCTTCTCTTTTCATATCATTGAGACAGTGTTGTTTTTCCACAACATATGCTTAATAAAGCAATGCAAGCAGGGTGTGGTGGCGCACGTCTTTAATCCTAGCACTTGGGAGGCAGAGGCAGGAGGATCTCTTTGAGTTCTAGGCTAGCTAGTCTGGTCTACAAAGCAAGTGCAGGACAGTCAGAGCTTTACAGAAAAGCCCTGTCTCAAAAAACCAAACCAAACCAAAAAAAACCCTCCAAAACCCAACAAAAAACCAACAACAACAAAGAGAGAGAGAGAAAAAAAGAAAACAATGCTTGAGGAGGAGGCAGGAGCTGCTGATAAGCAACATAAAGACAATAGTGGATAAAGACGTGACAGCCATGTGATACCAGCGAGTGAAAGAACTCAATTTGCATGAGTGAGTGCTGGGCTCAATCCCTATCACTGCAGAAAAAGAAAGAAAGAGAGAAAGAAAGAAAGAGGGAGAGGGGGGGGAAAGAATGAGAAAGAGAGAAAGAAAAAGAGAGAAAGAAAGAATGACACATCCTTAAGATGTCATGAGTTTATAGCTGAAATTATAACTCATCAATTAATCTGACCTATGCTCCAGAGAGAAAACGCATGGTAGGAGATCAACCACTTGTGAGCATTAGACGAGCATGCTAGACTCAAAGCCACTCATTCAGGTCATGAAAACAACAACAACAACAACAACAACAAGGGAAACTAAATAAACAAAAATCTGCTATGTCATCTGAGTTACAGTCCAGGTAACGAGGGGCCTTGGATACATACCCTCAGAGGCTTGAATCATTAAGCATTCCCTTCTTAGCTCAGCGAATGGAACCCTGGCCCCAGCACAATCTAAACAAGTGTCCTAACTCCAACCTACACCCAGCACTGAATTAGCAAGTGAAAAAAAGCAGCCTAAGAAAAATTTGGGTTATTAGATACCCATTAAAAATAACCTCCTGTCTGGCGAAATTAACCTAAAACAAGTCCTCACATACTGTACAAAGGAAGCTTGTGGAAGAGTTCCTGGTGAGGACAGGGAGCTCGCGCCCCCCATCTGTGTAGTGTTTTAAGTGAGGCATCTGACCTGTTTGGGTCTCAAGCTCACCTATGAAATGATACGGTATTTTATGGCAGTCTCTGTTTCTTTCCATTCTGCACCCCTGCTCACACAAGGTACACTGACTCATCAGAGACATATTAGCTTCTCCGCCTGCAGGTCAAGTCCAGAGACACAGGAAATAGGTAGCTTGCTGAGCTCTAGGTGACAGGGTTGGAAGGGCGGCCAGTTTTTGGGAACATCTCTTTCCATCAGGAAAGACAATAAAACAGTGAGAGCCATTAATTAAGGCAACAGAGTCACGTCACAAAGCAAGAAGACCTGCTGTGGCCCCAGATCATGAAGGCTGCACAGACTATTGGACTAAGGTTCCCTCAGGATGAACAGTGACCAACTGCTCCAGTCCCATAAATTCTGACCTGAGTTATGACTGAGTTTTTGTACTCCCAGAGGCTTCGGGCCTTGGCTTTCTCCTGGTTATTCAGCAGCTGAGGCTGGGGCGCCGACCCAGAAGTCCTTGCCTGGATGAATCGTGTGATCAGTAACCACAGCCTCTGCTGCCATCTCAGCACTCCAATGAATGCAGGAGCTGCATTTGTGGCCATCAAAAAGACAAAGAAGGAATATTGATTAGAAAGGAATGAAAGCCCCATGGCTCCTTTCGGCACCCCTGCTATCCTGAGCACTGGCAGCAGAGCTCTCAACAGTTGCCATCTGTCCTGCGCTGGGCACCAGCACACGGCTTTCTGGGCCAGCAAGCTTGTGGAGACAGATACGCTTTGGGGCCAACAGTGTCCTCAAGACAGTTGCCAATACAAGCAGAGCTGGCATCTCATGAGGACAGGTAACATGGCGGTGGCTGCATACCAAGCTTGGCGCAGCGTGAGACCAGCTGCCAACCCCTCCAAACATGTGCACCAGGCAGAACTGCTGCTTTGATCTGAGGAGGCAGAATGCTCTACTTGGTGATCCTGGGTCACACAGATGACCAAATAAGGGTGGGTGTAGATGCCTGAACCCCGTGGCCATTGGGTTGGATACTCTCAAGAGTGGGAGCCAGCAGGGACAGCTAGAGGCTTGTAAGGCAGATGTGGGGACCTGCACATATAGAAAGGAGAAAGCTGAGCTCGTGCCTACCCCTTTCTGCACATCCTGCTTCTGTTACTTACAGGCAGTTTGTTAGGACTTGCATCTGCCACCACTGCCCGAGATATAGTGAGAAAATAGGCCAATCCTGAGATAAAATAGACTCCTCCCACAGACACTGGCTTTCACTTCCCACAACCACGTCCAGGCAGATAACAAGGGCAAAATGAAAGCTCTGGAGAAACAAATCTCGTGAGTGGAAGTGAAGTTAGCAGGGAGCGGCTGGTAGGTTGCATGTGATTCCAGAATCCAGGCATCATCTTGGTGAGGGAACCTTTCAGGGAATGCTGAAGAAGACTGGCCTGTAGCTCAGCACACCTAAGAAAGCACAGGAGGTCGGTCTTCACAGAAACAGCTGTCCAAGACCTCACATTATAATCTGCACAGAGCCAGCAATGTGGGCCTCACCTCCAGCAAACAGAGGACTGGGAATGTGCATGTGAAGCCCGAACCCCACCCCACTCCACTCCCCACCAAAGGGAGCTAGGCCTTTGAATACTAGAGAGGTATGGTCTTGGAGCGGGACAGAAGCATAGACATGATGACTTCTAGAATTCTCTGTTACTGTTTCCAGTAAGACATTTCCTTCAGAGTCCAGAGCAGCCTGTGGAGGAAGCAGTTAGAAGGAAAGAGACTCACTCTTTACATCCCACAAGATGTCCTTCTCAGGAGAGGCTGCGAAGAAGATGAAGAGCCGGACTGTGTCAATCCCATACTGTGCCACAATCTCCTCAGGGTCCACTCCATTGTGTTTGGACTTGCTCATCTTCTCCCATGTGACCTCTAACTTCTCTTTTGTTTTTGCACAAACAGGAGCAGGGCCTAGATGACAAAATAATACTTGGGAACAATCCATGATTCTGAACGGGTCCTGAACAGGGAGGTAAGGGCACTAGAGCTGCTCTAGGGTACCAAGGAAGTGGACAGGGAGGAAGTCCTATATTTTGAACTGTGCTCTGAGGCCTTGTGGGAAAAGACCTTGGAAGACTCCATGCTCTGTGTCTGAGGCTCTATCCAGCAATGGGCTGTCAACTAAAGCCAGACAAGCTAGGGACGTATGAGCAAACACTATGTCACACAGGATGGTGCTGGGTAGGAGGGATAACCAATCCCAGGAACAGCCCATAGAGGCCTGCCCAGCTGGAGCCCAACAGTAAATACTGGCTTCTTAAAAGCTTTGGACCTGGCCTTGGGTCTTACCTTCCCCAGCCAGGCTGGGCTCTCTTACCTGTGAAGTCTACATCCTCCCTCCGCAGACACTGTCCAGATGGAAGGCGGAATGTCTGTCCCTTGATAAGGCCTTGGGGCAGCAGTTTACGGAAAGGTTCCCTGAAGAAAGATCATAGAAAACAAAGTGTGTGAGTGTGTGTGTGTATAGTAGCCAGGACACAGGTATCCAGAAATCATGACTATGGACCACAGCTTAAAGAAGACTTGGTTCCTTGGATACAGTGATAACATTAAGTCATAGCAGCAGCCAAGTTTAAGCACAGTTTTCCACTGAGGGGAAGTGGAGAGAGCAATCCAGCAGGCCCAGATCCCACCTACTTCTACCTATGAGCCATGAAGGCCACTGACTTGCTCTGGGTGTCCAGTCTGCCAACCCATGATATGGGAGCACATGAACTTGCCTCATGTATTTATGGGAAGACGGACTCAAGTGACAGAATAAAAATCTGAGTCACACAGTGCCAGCTGCTCATCAGGCCCAGCACGGAAGGGCCCAGAGGGAGTACTGGCAGCTGTCTGTGTGAAGGAGCTTATATTTCCCTTAAGATAGGAGTGCTTAGACTCTTTTAAAGTCTTAAATATAACGAGTTAGTCAGGAACGGGCAATGTTTGGTAAAATCTAAGTATTACCTACCTGTTCTTCTTGGCCCATTTCACTGTAAGGAGGCAGCTATCAACAGCTGGAGTGTTTAGTAGTTACTTTTCTATCAGTATGACAAAACATGACCAAGGCAACTTATAAAAGAAAGCATTTAATGGGGCTCATGGTTCTAGAGGGTTAGAGTTTGTGATCGTCATATTGGAGAGCACAGTAGCAGCCAGTGCTCTTAACTGCTAAGCCATCCATTGCTCCAGCCCTGGCCTGCACACCTTCTTCCCCCCTCTGATAACCCTGGCTGAACTTGAACTCTCTAAACTAGCTTTGAACTCACAGAGATCTGCCTGCCTCTGTCCCCTGGGTGCTGAGATTTAAGACATGTACCACCACACTCACCACATGGTTTATTCTTAAGAACCACTCATTTCCCCCCTATTTTATTTTGTTTTGTAAGAATCTGTGCATTTCTATTTTGATGCATTTCAGCAAGTAGTTCCAGACACCACTCTATGGAAGAATCTCATGCTCTGAACAAGAGGCTTGTTCATTTACACTGCCATGGCAGACCTTCCAACATCTCAGCTAGTTTCTACTCAGAGAATCAGAAATCCAGCAACCTAAACAGGCCCGTTGAGCTGCCGACCAGGTTAGCCTTGCAGGTTAGGAACATAAGATCCATACTTTATGTTCAAGGTCATCTGATTTAGGTGAGCAGTGATCCAAGTAAGTCCAACAAAGGTCCCTGTACAACAGCTGTGGGTGGAGTAGTGACAAGGAGAAGGACATTTTCTAGTAGATTCGAGAGGGCAGAGAGGGCAGACAGGGCAGACGAGATTGAGAGAGATGAGGGCCAGAAACAAAAGGTTTCTGAACACTGTGTGTGTTCATCTCATAATGCACCATAATGTCCTCAGGGTCTTAAATGCATGCTCTTTCTGTCTGAGACGCAGCCCTCAGCCCTGTTCTGAAATCCTTTAATGAGCATGTGTGTGTGCAAATGAGCAGCACAGGGGTATGCAGAAGCAATGGTGGGAGTTGGTGCACATTTACAAATGTGGAAAGAGAAAAAACCTCCAGTGCAGCAAACAGTCAGAAACAAATGCTGAGCATCATGTTTGCAAGGCCCACGCAGTGCATTAGCTGATTCACAGTGCCAGACCAGCACATCAGGATAGGCTGGGTGCACAGAGATTTAAGATGAACAGCAAAGGAGGAACGCTGTGCCTCAACACCGAGAGGCACCTCCCTGAGCTCCACAAATCTGAGCTGTGTCCCCCCAGTTGCATGTTCTTAGCACAAGTTTATCTTGTGTTTATTCAGTGTTGTTGTTATTGTTTCGGGTGCCAGCACCCCTTCAACAGGGCCTGAGGCTCTCTAACTCTTCTTTCACACTGGGCATTGGTTTTAGTCACATGTAAGAGAAACTCAGGGAAGTGGAAGTGTGGTTCAGTGGTACAACACATAAGGCCCTGGATTTACACTTAGCACCCCCAAAATATATATGCCTAGAGTAAGTAAAATCAGCAACATTAAGACTCAGGGGACTGAGCCAGGCATGATGGTGTACACCTTTGATCCCAGCACTCAGGGAGACAGAGGCTGGTGGATCTTTGTGAGTTAAAGGCCAGCCTGGTCTACAAAGTGAGTCCAGAACAGCCAACGCTACCCAGAAAAACCCTGTATTGAAAAATAAATAAAATCATTACAACAAACAACAAACAAAAACCCAAAACCAAACAAACAAAGGAAACATCAGGGGTTTGGGTATAAGATTGCATACCTGTACCCCCAGCCACTCAGACAGGATGATCCTGAGTGTGAGGCAAGCCTAGGCTATATATGACATTTTCTGAAAGAAAGAAAAAGATGTAATGGCAGGGAGTTGTAATCCTGTTTTTATTATCATCATTGAGGTTTTGTTCTTTGGTTTTGGTTTTGATATAATCAAGTAACCCACCACTGCCACCTTCTGGGAATGTGTAGAATTGCAACTCACCAACCAGACCCTAATCCTGGCTGTTTGTTCTACCTAAAATTGTAATCTGGTTTTTAACTCTCTCTCTCTCTCACTGTCTCTATTATTCTCTCCTCTCTCCTTCCTGTGTTTAAAGCAAACTGTCAAATCACAACTAGCACTCACATTGAAAAGCAAGTAGTCCTGGGATGGGTACAACTTGGTGAATCAGGCCCTCTGTCTTCACTGCCACCTGAGTAGCTTGACCACTACCAGAATCATTTATTTTCCTATTTCAAGACTACTTCAAAGACTTAGAGCGAGACCCAGGTTGTCCACACTGCCCTCTTGCGGTGAGTGGCAGGTGTGCGGGAGAGCAGCAGTGTACCAGGACCAAGGCTCTGATAATAAGGTGTCTCCGTTTCTGAAAGTTAGGCTACTAGCTCGCTAAGGCTCACCTGGCCTCTGGCTTCTCTACAGTTCACCAGGCACTGTTTCAGGCAGAAGGCTTGGCACAGGGATGTGGAGGGGGCTGGGAGCTGGCGAGGTTCAGGAATTAGGAGCACTGGCCGCCCTTGCAGAGGACCCAGTTTCCATTCTCAGCTCAATATCTTTAACTCCAGTTCAGGGGGTCTGATGCCCTCTTCTGGTCTCCAGGGCACTATGTATGACTAGTGAACAGAAATACATGCAGGCGAAACACGTCTACACATAAGTTTAAAATGGCACGCGTGCCATGCCCTGCCGCTGCCCCAGCCCCAGCCCCCTGAGCCCAGTAGCACTGGGCTTCCGGGGACTTCTCTGCCCCAATCGCACAGGAAACATGGATTGAATGAGTGTGACTCCTGCAAAGGGGGTATGGTCGACTTCAGCCACGAGAACGAGACTCCTGAATCCCTTCTAAGAGCAAAAGGGTGGGGAGGCCAGAGAGTGAAGCTAACACAAACTGCCTATACAGAGGTACCAGGAGTTCCCATAAGCAAGAAACCATGACACATAAACTTGGTTGAAAATCACTATCCCTCAAAGAACAAGGAACCATGGGAAAGAACAGCAAAAACAGTAACAAGTTAGATCACAGTGACCTGAGACACAGGATTAGCTGTCATATATTCAAGGTATATTCAATAACTTTTAGGCAATTAAGATATATTTGATACATTTAATACATTTAACATATTGGATATATTTGAGATACATTTATAGTAAAAAGAAGGCCGGGGTGCTGGAGAGATGCCTCAGAAGTTAAGAGAGCTTATTGTTCTTCCAGAGGACCTGGCTTTGGCTACCAGCACCTACATGGCTACTCACAACCTCCTGTAACTCCAGTTCAGAGGGCTGAGACAATCCCCCAGTCTCTGTGACGGCCCCTGCACACGTGATGAATATACTCAACAAGGCTCTCTCTCACACACGCAGACAAACAGAATTATGGAAGGGTAAATGAGAGATTTCTAATATGCTAAAATGGTCTAATCAAAGCTTCAAAAGAAGAAAATTGGAGGATGGGATGAGGAAGGGACACTTAAGAAGCTCCAGATCCAAAGAAGTCCACAGCTACAGACAGTACAAGAACTTCAATACCAAAGACAATGAGGGCAGGTTGATAGCAATGATTATGCTGATGTCACTCAGAGGGGACCATGAATGCTTGCTTGTAGACCAGACTCCCATCTCACTATGTACCCCTGGCTAGGTAGGACTCACTATATAGACCAGGCTGGCCTCAAACTCACAGAGATCCACCTGCTTTGGCTTCCAGTGTACTGAGATTATAGGCAAGCACCACCACACCCAGCCCATTGCAACAGGGAAAACCAGCTGAGGCTGAGGGGAAGTGCTGGCTCAGAGCCTGTGTTAAGGTCCTCTATGGATGGTGTTTAGGGCTAAGAACTACATTGTAGTTCAACTGTTTAACGCACATGAGGCTCTGAATTTAATACACAGTATGATAAATAAAAAGATGGCCAGGGGGGCTGGAGAGATGGCTTAGAGGTTAAGAGCACTGGCTGCTCTTCCAGAGGTCATGAGTTCAGTTCCCAGCAACCACATGGTGGCTCACGACCATCTATAATAAGGTCTGGTGCCTTCTTCTGCCCTGCAGATGTACATGCAAACAGAACATTGTATAAATAAATAAAAAAAATTAAAAAAAAAAAGATGGCCAGGCAGTGGTGGCCAGCACTCAGGAGGTAGAGGCAGGAGGATCTCTGTGAGTTCAAGGCCAGCCTGGTCTACAGAATGAGTACCAGGACAGCCAGGCCAGTTACACAGAGAAACCCTATTTCACAAAACAAAACAAAACAAAACAAAACAAAACAAAACAAAACAAAACAAAACAAAACAAAAGTTGTTTGAATATGAAGTTGAAATGAATTTACTTTTAGAAAGAAGAATAAATACATGGACCATCAATAATGGAAACAAAAAGACAAACTGAAGAATCTATTTCAGACAAAAAGATTATTTCAGATGTTAGGATTACAGATGAGAGGAGAGGTGCTGAGGAAGGGCATTGGCAAATATGGTTCCAGTGCGATACCAAAAAACACATGCCCAGTACTCTGGAATTTGACAGGGTGAGTCTAAAAATGATAAAGAAAACAAGGATGTGACCAGAGCCAGATTCTCCTGAAGAAAAAGGACAAGAGGGAGGACTTTCCCCGAAGAACACAAGATTTGTGTACTAAAATAACAAAGGCTTTAAATAATGGACCACACAACAGAGAGCAAGCCATCAGTGCATGGAGTCCAGATCCTACCAGCAGGCCCCAAGGACTGTGACAACTCTCAGCAAGCCCTAGTGAATACAATGCACTGATTTATGACGAGGACAGCACAGAACAGTGGGCAGAGGGCTGAGCTGTTCAACGATGAGACAAAGGCATGAAAAGCAATAGCCATGGAAGGGAAGGTTAATTTTTTTAATGGGTGGTGTTGGGTATTGATCTATGGTCTAGTACACACTAGGCAAGTACTCTGCTGAATCCCATCTTCAACTCCAGTATTAAGTTTTACTATATTAGATCAAGGATTTCTGCTCATCAAAAGATGCTATAAGTAAGAGATAAGCCAAGAATAAGGAAATATTGGCAATACATATAATGAAAAGGAGTTAGCATAAAAAAATCTTCAAAAGTGGAGAACAGTGTATTGCTTTGGCTGTATAACCCAAATTCTGCAATAGAAATTCCAGTCCACAGAGTGATGCTGCTCATCAACAAAACAGAAAGCGGTAACTCCATGCATCAGCCGTGCTGAATCTAAAAACATGTTGGGTGAGGGAACAATACAGAATATGTATAGTGTGATTCTACTCACAGAAGGATCAATGCAGGGAAGCCAAACCATGCCTGCTGTTCTAAACCACAGAGAAATGGAATTGGGCAGTGAGATGGCTCTGCAGGTAAAGATGTTTTCCACACAAGGCTCATGACCTGAGTTTGAGCCCCAGAAGCTAAAGGTGGAAAAGGAAACTGATTCCACCAAGTTGTCCTCTGACCTCCATATGCATGCTGTGACATACACGCCTCTCCCCACAATCATACACACATACAACAATAATAAATACAATAAAATCAGACCTGATACGTTTATAAAGAAAATAAGTAGTTAAGGTTTAGTACAGGAGTTATCTGGGGTAGGGATGGTGAGAAAGGGGTGATGTAATTGTCAAGGTGCACCCTGCATGTACCAAGGTAACATATCATTCTACTTCCCCTTCTGAGGCGGAAGAATGGATGGTCATTTACTTTTTATTTTTTGGTTCTTATAGACAGGGTCTTTCTATGCAGCCCAGGCTGGCTTCAAACAATAATCTTTTTGCCTCAGATTCCCAAATGTATTGTATAATATATTAAATATATATTTCATGGGGAAAAAGCATGCACATAAATCTTCAAGACAGTCTCTCTATATGGTCTAAAACATACAATGCAGCCAAAGATGGCCTGAAGCTTGCAGCTATCCTCTTGTCTTTGCCTCCTGAATGCTAGGATTACAACAGATTGTCACCCTTTCATGCATCTATTGAATGTTATGAGGAAGACATTATAAGCCAATAGGAAAAGACTATTAATAGATTTACAGTGCTATCATCTGCTCTGGTACACAAATATCAGAGTGACATATTAGGAAAGGATTCAGCAGAACTTGAAAGTACAGTTTACTGACAGAGTAACAAATGTGTGAGATGCTACAAAAACCCTTACAACATCACAGCACTCCTTTCCTTCATAAGTAAAAATCTCAAATAACATAACAGACAGATGCCCTGAAAGCCCCAAACATTCCACACCAAATGATCAAGAGGGTTGTGTAAATGGACATCAAATTTTAAAGGCCTATAACAGCCTCTAACATACATGAAAAGCAGGACTTTTTAATACACATATATCTTGATTCAGAACAGATACCTGCTTCCAGTCACTGCTTGTGAACAAAATTCTTTTGCAAAGTACTATAAATGCTCACCTGTGCTTCACCATCTTTTGATCATGGCAGAAATGACTAAAAAATCTTGCGTAGAACAAGTGCATGACAGCATGCTCTTTTCCTCCAATGTACAGGTCCACAGGCATCCAGAAGTCTGCCGGTGCTGAGCTGAAAGGACTACAAGAAAGATAAATGGGCATTTGAAAACCTTCTTCACCACAACTGCATAAAGTAGACTCGTTTTAATCTGCATATGCCTGGAAAATAATTAGTGTCAGAAAACATGACTTTCTTTTAGTAAAAGAAAAAAGTATGTAAGAACTGAGAAAAGGACCAGTGTTGACTGGATCCATGAGTTACCCTCTGACCTCCGTGCATGGCTCGTGCACACTCATACATACTAAATAAATGTAATAAAAATCTAAGTTTTGTTGGGCACAGTGGCACACACATGTAAACCCAGCACAAACTCACAGAGATAGGTGGATCTCTGTGAGTTTGAGGGCAGCCTGGTCTACAAAGTGAGTCCAGGACAGCCCGGGCTACACAGGGAAACCCTGTCTCGAAAAACAAAACCACCCCTCTCCCCCAAAAAAGAAAGAAAGAGAAAAAAATCTAATTTTTGAGCCAGGTGATGGTAGTGCATACCTTTAATCCCAGCACTTGGGAGGCAAAGGCAGGCACGTCTCTGAGTTTCAAGACCAGCCTACTATACAGAGTGAGTTCTAGGACAGCCAGGGCTACACAGAGAAGCCCTGCCTCAAAAAGAAGTAATTTTTGTATAAAACAAGAGCAAGGTAAAGATACCAGCAACAAGGCATCTCTACAGGTTTAATTTTTAGTATGTTTAGACAATTGAGATTTTAAAAATTTCACCAGTAGAGGGCAATAGTAGCATTTATAATTGAAACTAGCATATTAATTGTTCATTTCAAAACAGAAGTTGAATCTTATTTTTAATTATTTTTATTAATTACTTTATTCACTTTGTATCCTCCCTGTACCTCTCTCCCTCTTCCCCACCCATGTCCCTCTCCCAGTCTACTGAAAAGGGACTTCCCTCTGACCCTAGTCTATCCGGTCTTATCAGGAGTAGCTGCATTGTCTTCTTTTGTGGCCTGATAAGGCTGCTCCCCCCTCAAGGGGAGGTGATCAAAAAGCAGGCCAATCAGTTCATGTCAGAGACAGTCCCTGTCCCCATTACTATGGAGGCCACTTAGATACTGAACTGCCATAGGCTACCTCTGTGCAAGGGTTCCAGGCCATCTCCATGAGTGGTCCTTGGCTGGAGTATCAGTTTCAGAAAAGACCCCTGTGCCTAGACTTTTAGGATCTGTTGCTGTCCTGTGGAGCTCCTGTCCTCTCCAGGTCTTACTATCTTCCCCTTCTTTCATAAGATTCCCTGCACTCTGCCCAAAGTTTGGCTATGAGTCTCAACATCTGCCTTGATACCCTGCAGGGTAAAGCCTTTCAGAAGCCCTCTGTGGTAGTCTCCTGGCCTGTTTGTAATAGTTTTATTTGTAATAGCCAGAAGCTGGAAACAGCCCAGATGCCCCTCAGTTGAGAATTGGATATAGAAATTGTGGTACATCTACAAATGGAATATTACTCAGTGATAAAAAACAAGGAAATCATGAAATTTGCAGGTAAATGGTGGGAACTGGAAAAGATCATCCTGAGTGAGGTATCCCAGAAGCAGAAAGACACACAGGGCATATACTCACTTCTAAGTGGATACTAGACATATAATATAGGATAAACATACTGAAATCTGTACACCTAAGGAAGCTAATCAGGAAGGAGGACTCTGGCTAAGATGCTCAATCCCCATTCAGAAAGGCAAAGAGGATGGACATCGGAGGAGGGTGAATCTTATTTTTAAAAGTGCCTTGAAACAGCCAGCAAGAGTGAAATTTATCTAGAGCTTGTCATAAAACATCTCAATAACTTCCTCATCTACCAGATGCTTCTTGACCAGCATGGATACAAAGGTCAGACTTCCTCCTACTCCTGGCTAATGTACAGAGGGGAAGGACTTTCTAGGTCTTCTACTTGTTGGCTGCTGCCTTGGGAAAGAAACACTGTAGCTGGGAACAGACTTTTTTGTCTTAAGAGAACTGAGGGAATTTGTGGTTTGGACAGTTTGTGCTCCCAGGTTTTCTCCACAGGGCTGTAAAGCACTTTTCCCCTGAGCGGGTTCTTGGCTAGCCAGTTCTGAGGCTGGGGACAGAACTGTTGGTCGCCACCCAGAGCATCTTAGCATAGGTCTCTCACAGTTCCCACATGCCAGCACTCTCATGAAATTAAAAACGAGACAAGCACAACAAAGCTGCCCAAATCAACCAAACAAACAAACTTCCAACTACATTTTCTTTTTTTCCTTATAAAAAGAATTTTTCTTTAAAAAATTTAACTGCTGCTGGACATGGTGGCATAGACCTTTAATCCTAAAACATGGAAAGCAGAGGCAGGCTGATCTTTGTGAGTTCAAGGCCAGCTGGTCTACAGAGTGAGTTTCAGTATAACCCCGGCTATACAGTGAGGCCCCTGTCTCAAATAAAAAAATTAAAAGTAAATAAATAAATGAACTCAATTGCTGTTCCAGGCAACAGTAAAGCCAAAGTTGAGGTGGTATTTAGCTCACAAACAAGTTTGAGATAAATGAGGTTTATATGTTCAGTTTCTGTTCTGCCTAGTACATCATTCTGAAGACTCAATACACTGCTGAATCTGGGACAGCATGCCAAGAGAGAGGTGAAGCCTGTGCTGTTCACACAGGGGCTTTGCAAGGCTCAGGACAGCTGGGAAGCAGGCTGAGAGGAGAAAGCCTCTTGCTCCTCCCTGGCTCACACGGCACTGCTCTGGAGTTCCAGTCTCCTTCCGTCTTTCCATGTACTCAGGATCCCAATCATTTCTGAAATGGACTCAAATTTTGGAACCCCAACTCTCTGAACGTGGTTTGAGTTTCTGTCAAACCAGAAATATGCTATTGTGCTGCCAATCCAGAATAGCGGGTGCTTTCTTTGCTTGTTTTCAACATAAGATACCACTTTGTAGAACAAGACCCGCTGGACTTACAACCCTGCCTCCGTGTATGGACAGGACATCTCCACTGTGCTCACAAGCTACCTGTACGTAGAGTGTGTCTTCTTGGCTCTGGAATAGTTTTTTTTAGCTCCTAATCTAGCTTTGCTTGGCTACCTACTGCTCTCTTCTGTTTCTGTCTTGTCAAAGAAACAGCTGAAAAGTCAAATAGCACTTGAAAGTTTTCTCGGAAAAACAGTTCTCCCTGTACTTCAGGCCTGAGCCTTAGCACTTTTTTGCTGTTTTGTTTTGTTTTGGACATAGGCTCTTGTGCAGCCCAGGCTAGAATCTTGATTTTCCTGTTCCTGCCTTCTCACTGCTAGGATTATACACATGTGCCAATATTCTTGGCTTCTACTCTTACTTCAATTATTTAAAAATGTTTATATTCATTACTGATCTCCACTTCAGATCTATTGACCATGTATGGAAAGAGTCTAAGCATCTTAGCTCTCCCCTGTACTTTGCCCCGTCTCTCTGCAGTCCATGACCAGGCATTCCTACAGTCCCGTAAGTGTAGGGTGTTCACATCTTCCTTTGTCAAGTTGTATTATAGCTGGGAATTACTAGGCTAAGTAATCTAACTTAATAATGGACATACTCGCTTTAAGAGAGCCTTCCCTGCTGGTGTGAGGGATGGGAAGGTTCTGTCTCTCAGCTTCTCCAAGCTGAGCCTGGCATGAGGTGCACAGCTGCCCAATGGCCACCACTGTGTCACAGGCAGCACTCTAGTCCTGCCCCTGCTCTCCAGCAACTTCCAGGAGAAAAGGAAGGCCTGGTACAAAGGTGCATCTGCCTACCCTGGGTTCTGAATGAACATGTATACTGTCTTCCCACAGGACTTGCTGAAGCACTTGCAACTCTGCTGTGGTTCAGAGCTCCTCTGAATCCTTATCCTTGTACTGTCTCTGGGTACCAGTTACACATACACATTATGTGGGGTTCTCTCTGCCAGCGCAGCTCCTCTCTATCCTGCCTAGGCATGTCCCAGCACCTCCCTTGAATATCTAATTCCATCTTGGTTTTGCTTCTTGGAGGATGCAAAGTGCTACCTGTTACACAGTATGCACGTTACCTATGAGTATTGTGAGGGTCAGTGTATCTGAGGTAGTACCATGCAGAGTCCACAAAGGTATCCATGGTGTCCGTCTCTCTCTTGGCCGATCCCTTGCACCTGAGAAAAGAAATTTATCAATTGCCTTTTTTTCTAGATTTCAGTGCAGTTTCCCAGAAGCTGGACTTGTGAGACGTCGCGCTTCCCAAAATTTCACTTGGAGCAGCATAAGTTTGAGTGAGGGTGCTCTTGGAGAGCAGAGAGAAGAGGGATGACATCTCCAAGAGGAACAGAGGAAGCTTCACTAAGCACATAAGAGCTTGACTCTGTTTTCAATTTAAAAATAAAAAGAGTTGTGTATTACATCTCCTATTTGTTTAAGCAGTCTACACTGGCTCTATAAATATTACAGAAGGAATCAGCCCTCCCACCCCCACCTTAGCTCGGATGAGCAAACAAAGCCTCACACCTGTAATTTAGTCAGGAGATCTGGGCATGGCAGGGTCCCTCAGGAGAGGAGTTGTCAGAAACGCTCCAAGAGAATCCTGTGGGCCACCAGAGAAGGGCGCCAATCTCCACAGTGATTCTCTAAAGTAAAGGCAGGTCTTTATTTGGATTGCATCTTATTTTGACCATAAATGTAGAGAGAATATTTTGTGTATTATATGGATGTATCACCTGCTAATTAAAAATACCAATGGCCTATAGGAAAAGGTAAAATAGAAGGTTGGACATCAACTAGGCAAAAAAAAAAAAAATTCTAGAATAGTGCCAGGTGTGAGAGATTCTTCCGGGAAGACATGGAAGAGGACAGATGCATGGTACCTGAGTAAAACTAACCAGCAGCATAGCAGAACTTAGATTAAAAGAAATAGGTTATTAAGTTATGAGCCTAGCTGTATGGCCTAGGTATCTGTCAATATATTTTGAGTCTGAGTCGTTATTCTGGGAGCTTGGGGCTAGGAGGAAAAACCCATGCAACACAGAAACAATAGTCTGGGAAGTAACTAGAGGGTAAGATACATCCTCTTCCTTGCCCAACTTGGGAAAATAGAGGCCCACTACACAAAAGCAATGACATCTGACTGACACTCAACATGCTTGTTTCTGTTAATGTCTCCATGGGCTTGCAGACAACTAGGTGTTACCAGTGACACCACGCCCTGGATGGTAGGAAAGAGGTGCTTTGGCAGGTTATGGGCATAAGGTCACTGGGTTGGGCTAGGTGGTATCAGCACAATGTGGGACAGCAGAACTGGGCCAAAGGTGTTACAGATGCTATCTCATTGGGTTCCCAGAACACCGGGGAATTATGAGACAGACTATCCCACCCCACTGTATAGGAGAGTAGTGAGGTTTCAGAGGTTCAGAAACAGGCCCAAGTCCTTAGAACTCAAAGCAAATGTACAAAGAACCCTCAACTGCTAGACCCAAGGCCACTGTTTATACTTCCATGTTGTCCTGCTTGGTTTTACTGGCTTTGTGGTTCAGTCCTGGACTCACTCACGGATAGAAGCTAGTGCTGAGGCCTGGGCTCTGACCTCCAGACATTCTGTGGTTCTATTAAGAAGCCACAGTCCCCCACAAGGCTGCCATGCTGTGCTGAATGTAAACACTCCTTCACAAAAGCCAAAGAGGAAAAAACTGGCTTGATGTTAGTCAGTTAATAACAGCATCATGAAAATCATACTTAGGCACTCTACTGAACTGTTAGAAAAACTAATCTCACTCTAAAGTGTGGAGAGAGGAAAGTTGGTGTGTCTCAGCAAGGCAAAGAATAAACACACTTTCCCATACTCTCTGATCTGAGCTGAGACCTCCACTATTGCAGGGTCTGTGCTGGGAAACTGTAACAGGGGAAAAATACCCTTTCTCACTTGTAGGAAACTCTGTGGAGCAGAAATGACAGACCAGGCAATATGATGAGAATCAATGTCTTCCCTCCATGGGATCAATGTTTCAGGACCCTCTACGGTGATTAGGCCAGAATATAGACTGTTGTCTCAAAGGTTCCAAAATGCATTTGATATTCCTTTTAGGCTGGTAAAGACAGTATTTAGCACCCAGTGAGGGCAGGGCATCCAAAACACCTTGGGTGCTGGTGGTAGCTCCTTACCTTGGGCAGGGGCAGTTCACCCACTCCAAAGCAGAGGCCAGTGGGGAGCCTCCTTTGCCAGTGAACGATGTGATGTTGGGCAAAGTCACAGGCAAGTCTTGGAGCGGCACAGGCACGGAGCCACAGGCTGGGCAGTGGACAATAGGGATCGGTGTGCCCCAGTAGCGCTGCCGTGAGACCAGCCAGTCTTTCAGCTTGTTACTTGTCACGTCTCCACCCACTCTCAGCGCACGGGCTTTCTGAGTCAGGGCTATGAAAGCATCTTTCCGGGTCATACCTGTAAACTGGAAGTGAGGACAGACAGCTCTCCACCTGCTCAGCACAGTGTGAGACTTCCAGAAGGGCCTGGCTCTGTATAGGGCCACATCAGGGCTCCCCAGAGCCCTGGATGCATTTATCTTTACAGGTCCTTTCTTCTTAATTAAAAAAGCACATTTTGCAATTGCACTGATAGAAAACCAAAGATGATTTTTGATCCTAAAAGTTCGAGGTTTTATTGTTATTGTTGTTAAAAATTACTTAGAACTAGAGTTACAGATGGTTGCAAGCTGCCATGTAGGTGTTGGGTATTGAACCCGGGTGCCCTGGAAGAACAGTATTCTCAACTGCTGAGCCATTTCTCCAGCTCTAAATTTTAAAGATATTAAAATATTTCCAGGAGCCTTGAGAAACAGCATTGATCAGGGGCACTGTGCCCACTGTGTGTGGGAGGCAGCTGACCCTGGTTCAGTGGCCCTCCCTTTCTGCCATGTTCTGTAATACCTGAAGAGATAATCACTATCAGTGTTTAGCTACCAGTGAAGAGCTACCTGATATGAATTTTTAAAGACTCTTTCCTCTTAGAGAGAAAAATATCCAGAAAGAAAAACTTCAATGTCATATCTTAAGCATGGAGCGCTATCTGCCTCAGCTTGAAGAGACAAACCATTGTTGTATCTACTTCACTGATGCTCTCCAGAGGCCAAACTAATTGGATTAAGTGAGCCATAGGCTTTTTAACGTTCAGAATGTGGGCACCTGGGACCAGTCCTGCTGTCTGCCAGGCCACAGAGACAAAGATAAATGTAATCTGCTCATGTTCTCAAGGAGCTCACAGTCACAAGACATGTCATAAAAGAGAGTTCAGCTATGTTTAACAAAGGAACTCCTCTTACTACCAGTGTGAAGAGAGTCTTCTCAGAGTTTTTTGTAGAGGGGTGGCTGTGCTCAGGAGAGAGGTTCTCCAGTCTGTACTCCTGACATTATATAGTTATGATACAAAAATGGCAAGCTCTCTTCCAAGTCCATCTTCTTATGCACCAGTGTGCATGCTCAAGAAACTCATGAAGGAAAACGGCCTTGCACGACCCTTCTCCACCTCCTCCCTGTCAGCATTTGGCTGAGCATTCAGCAATGAGCTAGCAGTTGACTCAACGGCTACCTGAAGCTATCTGAAAGCAAAGAGAATAAACAAGGCTTGGAGTCCCATGCAGAGAGATGGGTGTCTTCTAGGCCCCAGAGAGACAGCCTGGTTTTGGCCATAGATATCCCCTCCCTCACTTCCCAGAGCGGGGCTCCCTTGGAGATACCTATGGTTGGCTCTGTCCTACCCCCAGTAGGCCTGCACAAATGAAGGCCAAGGTGAAAAAAGGTCTTCATATCTTAGAACATGGTTTATGTTTGGAAACACAAACATGAAGTCAGGAACTATTTCTCTTTTTAAAGGCAGAGGGGGAGCTTGGTCATTATTCTCTTGTAGATAGAAAAATAGATGATTGGTAAATAGATACATAGATGACAGATAGGTAGATAGATAAATAGATGAAGAGATAGATAGAAAGACAGAAAGATAGGATACCTGTTGTAAACATGTTTTTGTTTTGGTCCCAGGTATGGGGTATGGGACTAATTCAGGTTGTCCACATCAGCAAACTATTTGCCTCATGTGGACTCTGAGGGGGGGGTCTTTGTCAGCTGCAGATACTTTAATCCTGAGGACTATGAGAGGGCACAAAGGCCAGAGCCCAGAGGGGGGGGAGCACTCTGAGAAGGAAGAAGGCTGCTGGTGCTCCCCTCTGCTGTTCCTGGCTGCTGTTGATGCAGTGTGACGAGAAGTTGGAGCTCTCCTGAAAGATTGGACTTGTCTCAAGGAACCTGAGGACCCTAACCAGAAGGAAGTAGCCTAAGAGAACTATGCCCCTCTTTCCACTAACCTTTCTCTCCTACCTGGTATTGGGGTATTAGAAGGGACTGGCGTGGAGAAAGGAGGAAGAGGTATGAGAAATACAAATAAAATACTTTTTTAAAGGGTGCACCAGATACCCTTATAGTCAAGTGGTCCCAAACCTGAAACATCTGGGTCTTCAATTATCATAGAACCAGAACCAGAATGGCTGGGGGCAACCAGTAGGACATGTGTGGGACTGACAAGCTGAGCCAGCAGTTCCCAGAATAGGACTTATGTTCAAATCTCCTGGGGAACTTAACTATTCCTGATATCTACTAATCATGTCTTCACTATCATCCATCATTAGGTTGAAATATCTGGAGTAAGACGCAACCTTCTGATTGTTCTTTTATTTGTTTTGTCTGAGACAGAGTACCACATAGCCCAGGCTGGACTCAAACTCTATGTAACCCAGAATAGACTTGAACTCCCGACCTTCCAGTCTCACTTCCCAAATGTTAGGATTATAGCTGTGCGTCACCACACATCTTGCTCAAACACCAATATTTGAAAACACTTTCCTGGTGTTTATACCATGTTGTCAAGTTTACAAATGAACACTGTAAGCCAATGTCCTCAACTTTTAATGTATATAGAAATCTCTTAAGGATCTTGTATGACTAAGGTAGGGCTGGGAGTCCACATTCCTAACAGTGATGCCAGAGCCATTGACCTAGGGACCAAGCTCTAAGCCAGTGAAGCTCAACAGTGGTTCCTGGACCAGCACCAGCATCACCAGCACCACCAGCACCAGAACTACCACCAGCAACACCATGCAAATTTGCTGGAAACGGAAACTTTTGGTAAGAGTCGGGGTCACTGGACATGGATTGTGAGCCAGTGTTTTTAACAAGGCCAGCACAATTCTGATGTATGTTCAAGTTTAAGACTCAAGGCTCTAAGCCACTTCCCACTTCAGCCTCCTGCCCCTAAACTGCCTTTCTGTTCTCTTCCACCACACTTTCTGGCTCCTGTAGCTAGTCTTTGCTACTTTGTATTCTTTTCCCCACTCTTTATCCAACCTCAGCAGATCCACTGAGTCTCTCTGTGCCATCTGGTGAAATTTCAATGACTTCAGAGTAGGGGAGGCCCAGGGCTTGGGCTAGCCTGGTGTCCTTTGAGCTGGTACTGGGGATTCCTGTTCAGAGGGGAAAAAACAAAAAACATTATCTCTTCTTGCTCAAAGCCAAGAATCATGCAACACAGATATGCGCTGTTAGCTTCTTAGAAGAGCTAGTCCCTTTAGCTCAAAAGCCACATCAAATTCATTGGATAATAGGACACAACCTTAGAGAAACTGATGCCCTAACACAATTGTTCACATTGTTGGATTTGTTTTCTTTAGGTCTTTTTCTCTGGTTCTTTTTTTTAAAATATAGTTGTAACCCTAATATCTTTCCTCTATGCCATGGAAGCTGTGTATTACAGGTTTGAGGAGAGCCTCCTGAATCCCCCCCCCCAGTGGATCCTGGTTGAAGGTAGTGCTGACTGCTTCAGCATTTTAAAACTCTAGGAAGATCCCCCAAGTCTGGACACTGAGAGCTGGTGCCGGAGACTGCGCTGTGTCCCGAGAACACCACGACATTCTTAACAGACATTTATTCAACTCACATATATCCTTGAGAATTGAAGTGGGCACAGAAAATCGGTCACCCGGAGGGTGAGACCTGTTGTTCTGGCTTTAGCTGTCCACAGAAGTGGCCCTGGAGGCTGGTTCTGTAGGACAGGGTTTTGAAAGCTGGGAGCATCCTGCCTATTCTGACCCCTTCTAGACCACTTCCTCAGTGGGGACAAACAAAATACCTCCCAAATTTGCCAAAAACCTCCTGGTGCTGACATCTCTTTTCTGGAAAGTGCTGCATGAGTGTGGCTAAGCCAGCTCTTTTGCAAAACAGTTCCAGAGGGGTGGCTTAAGGTGCAGAGGATATGTCTGAAAATTCTATAGCATGATGCAAAGCTCTGTGTGTCCAACTGAGCTCTGAGAGAAAACACAAAGTAAAGCGAATGGAAGTCAGCGGACACATGTTTCCAGTCACAGCACTCGCCGGATTTCTCATGTCCAGCTCAGGGTGACTTAGTGACACTCCAAAGAAGACACTGTGACTGACTCTGGTCAGCCCAAGCACAGTAAACATGGCTCTGGCAGACCTTGCCCTTCTCTCCCATCCCCTCGGCATTCCTAAAGCTAGTCACCAAGGTCTGTTCTCTTATTTGGCCACTTCCTCCTCCTGCCGCTGACTACTGAAGTCCAGCTATCACAGGAGTGAAACCCCCTTTGGCTCAACATGCCAATTAACACACCCAATTAAGATTAAACACCTCATCCTAACACAGGGTTTCCCCTTTTATCTCTCCCTTGTTCCTTTCCTCTTCTCCCTCATTCTCTATCTCCTGCCCTTAGTCATTCTGAGGCAAATAAATCTCCTTTGTGCGAGAACTTCTGGGGTGTTCTGAGCCAATATTGGTCCCTTTCACTGACCACCACATTTATCTGGACACATTAAGAATACTGGAAAAGTGTGACATAATCTAACTGTGCAGGTAGGATAGTGAAAATTCTGCTTTACTTGTTTTGCTTCTATCCTTAGAAGGCAAGAAATAGTACTTTAGAAAACAGTAACTACACAACTGAGGGAAATCAAGACAGCAGAGAAAGCAATTCCCCATGCTCAACTAAAACCACCTAAATCCTTCAGAACCTTAATATCGAGTCAGTGAGTTAGCCCAAAATGTCAAACACCCCTTGCCTGCCCCAAATGGTTAAATCAAGATTTTCTTCACTGTTTACTTTGCTTGCTGCTTAAAACATCTTACTAATTATAAAATGCATGGTGGTAATGCTCAGAAGTGACCTGTGTGCTCAGTGCCAGCTTACTGCTTTGACAACTCTTCAAAACACTTCATCAAAACTGACCTGAGGTCATTTTAATACAAAATGTTATTGCAGCCGCAGAGAAAGCAGGACCGCCACAAAGGCTGCTGCTCTGCAGCGTGGCCGGGACCTCCCACAGCAGAGCCTGTGAGGGAGCGAGGCTGCGTGTCCTGACAGGGCTGTCGGGAGGCACTTATCCTAGTTCTCTTCCTGTCCCAGGATAAAGATGAGGACTACTCAGGAATAAGCAATAATAAATGCTGCTGAAGACAACTGATTTTGCCTCTCATGATGCCTCTGTATACTGCTCCTGACCCTTTCTTGAGCAGCTCCTATTAGCCTCCACACAGTGCCAAATCCTAGCCTGTATGGATCACATGTGCTTGGAGCTCTGCACTTGCTGGTAGTTTTGTGAATTTTATTTGGTTAGATTGGGTTTTATAAGATAGAAACTTACTATCTAGACTAGGCTGACTTTTTGAGCTGCCTCAGGCTCCTGAAAACTGAGACAAGGGGCTTGAATCACTAAGCTTGCCTTGGATTGTGAAATTAGATTTTTAGTCTGTGTTGTATAATCCCTATATCATGTGTCCCAGAGTTCAAAACTAACTCATGATTCATGTGCCTGAGCTTTTTACATTCTCAGTAGCAAGAAGGAAGACGTGATATACCTAATACACTTTCCTTAAGAAATCTAAAATTATTTATTTATTATCGTGTATATGTGTCTGTGTGTGTGTGTGTAGGCAATTGTGGAAGATTGGAAGACAACTTTCTGAATCAGGTTCTAGGAATTCTACTTAGGTTGGCAGGCTTGAGTAGCAAGCACTTTATACACTGAGCTGCCTCAACCATGGCCCCCCACCCAAGCTTTCAAATACACAGTTTTGTTTTTGTTTTGGTTGTTATTGTTGCTTGAATGCTTCCCTTTGTTTTGTTTTCTTTTTTCTTTTTTTTTTTCCTTTTTAAAGATTTATTATTTTTTAAAGACTTACATACATTTTTATTTTATTAATTACAGTTTATTCACTTTGTATCCCAGCTACAGCCCCCTTCCCCCTCCCCTCCCAATCCTCACCCTCCCTCCTCCTTCTTCTCCTATGCCCTTCCCCCAGTCCAATGGCAGGGGAGGTCCTCCTCCCCTTCCATCTGACCATAGTCTACCAGGTCTCATCAGAACTGACTTCATTGTCTTCCTCTGTGGCCTGGCAAGATTGCTCCCCCCTCAGGTAGGGGTGATCCAAGAGCCAGCCCATGAGTTCATGTCAGAGATGGTCCCTGCCCCTATTATTGGGGAACCCTCTTGGATACTGCCTTGGGCTACTTCTGTGCAAGGGTTCTAAGTTATCTCCATGCATGGTCCTAGTTTGGAGTATCTGTCTCAGAAAAGGCCCCTGTTCCCAGATTTTTTGGTTCTGTTGCTCCCTTTGTGGAGTTGTTCCCTTGAGGTCTTTCTATCTCCCCCTTCTTTCATAAGATTCCCTGCACTCTGCCCAAAGTTTGGCTATGCATCTCAGCATATGTTTTGATACCCTGCTGGGTGAAGACTTTCAGAGGTTGTCTGTTTCCTTTTGTTTTTAAAGATGTGACTCTACTATGTTTTCTAGGCTGACTGGAGAGGTGGCAGCAGTAAAATAAATAAATAAGTAAACTGTTATTTTTATACCAGGCCTGGGTTCAGTTCCCAACACCCACATGATAGCTCACAAACATTTGTTGCTCCAGTTCCAGGAGATCTGATTACTTCTTCTGACCTCCACAGGTACAAGGCACATACATACATGCAGGCAAAGCATTCATATACGAAAATATACACTAAAAAATTAAAACTTGTGATCTTCCCACCTCAGGCTCCTGAACGCTAGGAATTCAGGTGTATCCACTGTGCTCGTGAATATGTAGTTCTCAACTAAATCATGATACGTGGAAGGGGAGGTCTGGGGGATTGTCTCAGAGTAGAATGCTTTGCTAGAAATGTGTGAAACACTAGATTTAATCCTCAGTTCCAAAGAGAAGATGAAAAAAAGGGGGTATGAATTTTCACTCAGGGGCAATATCTATCACAGAAATCAATAGTAAACTCCTCTGAATGACAGCAGATCTGTGAGCCCTTTGCTCTTATCCCTGCATAATTTATTAGCATGGACGACATCTAAACAGCCACATACCTATTTTTGAATCTAGAGGGCCTTCCAAGTCAGACTCGGCCGTGATAACGAGGGGAACCTCCTGCAGGGTGAGCATGTTCACAGCTATCACTGGTGTGAGGCAATCTGAAAACAAGAGCAGCTCCGTCAGCTAGACACACGCAAGAGCAGGCAAGCAAGAAAAAGCAGTGTAACATCTTCCACGCTGTGTGCTAATTGCTAAGGAACTGGTCCTTTGAAGGGCATTAGCAGGTAATTCACACCAGTGAAAATCAAAGAGTAAACAAGTACAGGAGGAAAGTTTTGTTCACCGGCATACACAAGCAAAGAAGTGAGAGGGGTGTTTCTCCAGGCTCCAGAGAGAAAGCCATCTCATCTCCACCTTTCATGTTCAAAATTATCTCCAGCAGTGAGAATAATAAAACACACAAAACCTTCCCACAGTGAAAAGAGGAGACATGAACTTCTAAAGCAAACAGATGATGATGTGGCTAGCAAGCAGAAAACAGCAGAGCAGAAAGGAAGAGATTTTCCCACATCCAAAGATAGAACAGTTCCTTCCCACATACCCTTTCCTTAGGAGATACTGGTGATATGTGTGTTCTTCCAATATCAAAGTCTAATAGAAAGAGAGACAGGTGTGGGGCCCAGGAAACAGGGACCCAACAAAGGAAAACCACAGGAACATTCAAGAAAGAAGTGAGAGGGAACATTAAATATGCAGCTGAGGCCAGGAGGGTCAGGCCAAGTCAGATATGAACCAAACAGCATCTGGAGTACCTTTAGGAAAATGAGGAAGCTGAAAAGACTGTTTAAAGGCTGGAAGCTGGAGGAAACTGTATCAAGAGTTTTAAAGAGCTATAAAGAGTGTGGGAAGATTCTGTCAGATATTCAAAGAACACAAAGCAAATGAGAAAAACAGAGAGACACACACAGAGAAAGAGTCTGAATTTTAGAAAAAAATTAAAAGTTACATGAGAAGTGGGCAGTGGTGGCGCATGCCTTGAATCCCAGCGCTTGGGAGGCAGAGGCAGGTGGATCTCTTGTGATTTTGAGGCCAGCCTGGTCTACAGAGTGAGTTCCAAGACAGCTAGGGCTGTTACACAGAGAAACCCTGCCTTAAAAAAAAAAAAAAAAAAAGGTTCCGTAATAATGAGAAGGTAAAGCTGGGCCTGGTGGTGAATGTCCATAATCTCAGCAATCTGAAGGCTGGAGCAGGATTGTGAACTTGAGTGTATCCTGGGCTATATAGTGACTTCTAGATTAGCCTAGCCTACACAACAAGAGCCTGCTTGAAAAAATAAGTAAATAATCAAACAAATAGAACAGTGTAGTCACAGTATACACAACCCAGTTATGTATATTTATGATGCAAATGACTTGCAATTTACCCAATTACTGTATTATCATGAATGAGGTTCACTACAAGACAGAAGCAGGGCAAGGGTCATACATGTAGACATCCTCAATGAATATGTGGACCAGAAGCATAAATATCCAAATTCCAGAGGAAATAAAGAGGCACAAGAGCAGTGTTCTAGTTTACCTGTGCTTACTTACATCATCATAAATAAGAGCCATCACTGGCCTCTGTAATCTGTATTTATAAACACTTGTCTCAAACTTCCATATAGTTATCTAGAACAGATTCTATAAGCACTCAAATTAAAAATCAGCCCAAAAATTAGGATTTATATTTCAAAGGGGTAAAGGTGGGGCCTAGGAGGAAGCAGACATTTAGCTTGAGGCCCAGCAGCACTCTGGACGCAGCTGTTACACTCCTGTAGAGCCTGTATCTCCAAGCAGGCATCCGTGTTTCTGACTCCATGCTGCCTTTCTCAATGAGGAAATATATGTTTGCAAATTCTTCGATTATGGGTGGCATTATTAGGAAAGGGGAAGTAAGGGGACAGAATAAGAGCAAAAGTCATCAGGTGATAGCTAATGTGGAAACAGAGACAGCAGTGCAGACACAGAATGCAGACGCTGGCCTGTCAGAGAAATAGCACTGGGTGTCAGCTACCAGCTGGCCACTCCATCAGCCTCCTCCAATGACTCAGCAACAGAACATGTCCTTGGCTACACAGTAAACAACAGCATTATCCCACCTCCTTTGCAGCTATGGCCAGGAGCTATATGCAGAAGCAACTTCCAAGTCAGGCCCTTACAGGGAAAAGGCAAGCTGGGCATGGTATTGCACACTTGCATTCCTTGCATTTGGAAGACTAGGCCATAAGAGCCTTTGTGGCCTAGTGAGTACCAGGCCAGCCAGCACTATATAACTGAGACCCTATTTAAAAAAAAAAAAAATGCAGGCCCTTCTCCCCAAGAACTGCTCCTTTTTTCATTTAATTTTTTAAAATATTAGTTACAGTTTATTAATTTTGTAGAACTGCTCCTTTTTAATGGACACAGCCAACATGTAGGGCAGCTTGAAACACTCTAGGGGAACAGATCAGGGACATAGACAGAATACTGGCTCCTACCGACTCACATCATAGCCTTCTCAAAACCAATCAGCTTCTAAAGGCAAGAAAGAAACACCTGTTCATCCAGACTGTGTCATGCCACCAAGTAACAAACACCTGAGAAATTACAAGAGGCTACTCAGGAGGCCACTATTGGCTACAGTTACAATGTTAGTATTCTTTCACCTTGTTACAGGATATTTGATCCCATTGTGAACCCCAAAATTGTGAACTATAACACTGCCCCCCCCCCATTTTTTTTGGTGGTTGAGCCCTATCACACACCTTTAATCCTAGAACTTTTTATTGTAAACAGGTGATTATGCTGTGGTTCACCCAACTCTAGCACACACCTTTAATCCAAGAGCTTTCTGCACACAGGATTTAATAAAGTGAACCTGAGGTCAGTTGACAGAGATTAAAGAGTAGGAGGGACTTTGAGTAGAGGGCATTTAAGACAGCATGGAGAAGTAGAAAAGAGTTTTTAGCTTAAGCTCTGGCTTCAGCTTCTCAGCTCTCTGGCATTTTGGGCTTTGAGCTAGCAAGCCTTCAGCCTTGTTTGTTTGTTTTTTTGTTTGTTTATTTTTTCTTTTTCCTCCTAGGTTGACAGTTGAGCTAGTGAGACTTTGGGTTTTTCCATCTCAACCTGAGCTGAGAAGGAAGGTCAGCTGGGTGCTTTCTCTGCCTCTCTGATCTAGCAGATATTCATCCCAGCATCTGGCTCCTGAGTCTTTCTTGGTATAAGAGAACAGTTGGGATTTTCATTTTTGTCTATAACAACATCACCTTTCATATACTATAAGTATGTTGTGTGTGTGTGTGTGTGTGTGTGTGTGTGTGTGTAGCTGGAGAGGGAGATGGAACTCAGGGCTTGTTTGTACTGTGTAAGGACTCTACCACTAAACTTCAGAGTATCTTATCACTTAGACTATCTTCTTTTAAAATCTATTTTTAGGGAGCTAGAGAAATGGCTCAGTAGTTAGCAGTTGCTGCCCTTCTACAGGAACTGAGCTCAGTTCTAGTTGCTGTAATGCAACTCACATGCCTGTAACTGGAGCTCCAGGGGATCTAACACCCCTTCTCGCCTCTGAGGGAACCCCCTCCCCAGGGCACACAAAGAGACACATACACTTTAAAAATCAATTATTAAAAGGATAAAATCAATCTTAAATGTTTTGTCATTTTACACTTGGCATCAGCTGCTGGGGAGGTTATAGTCAGACTCACCTGTCACTGCTTATGGCACTGTGAAAGGATAAATCTCTTTCAGAAGCCACGAAAAACAACATGGGATGGAGCTAGAAAAATGGTTATATCTTTGGGGAAAAAAATCCCATTCTTGGGTATGTCTCCTCAGAAAAATTTTATAAAGCAAAAGCCTTATGGACATAAATGTTCACAAGAGCTGTCTTCTTTAAACACACACACACCTACTTTTCCTACTTTTTTCTTCTGGTTGGGGGTCAAACCCAGTGCCTTGTAGACGTTAGGCACTACCTATCTAGTAATCTGCCACGGAGCTACATTCTCGTCCTACAGTAGCATCACCATTACACACACACACACACACACACAGTTGCTGGATGGCATGATACCCATCTGTGACATCAGCACTGGGAGGCTAAAGGGCCAGCATGGCAAGTCTGAGGCCAGTCTTGGGTTACACAGACTGACCTCATCTCCAAAAGAGGAGAAAGGTACTGCAGGATATTTGATCCCATTGTGAATCCCAAGATTGTGAACTATAAAAACCTGTTTCTTGTTTGGTGTGGCTCAGTCCTAGCATATATCTTTAATGCAAAAACTCTTGGTAAACAGGATTAAATAAAGTTAACTCTAGGTTAAGAGGGTGCAAATAATAACCTGACAGGGAGTAAACAGAAAGAAGTGACTTTGAGTTTAACGGTATTTAAGACAGCATGGAGAAGATGCTTTTGACTTTTGGCTTTTTCCTGAACTGAGTAGAAAGGCTTTTTCCTCTTGGGCTGTCAGGTGAATAGTAAGGTCAGCTGGGTGTTTTCCCTGTCTCTCTGAGCTAGCAGGTTTTCACCTCAGCATCTGGCTCCTGAGTCATTATTGGTAAAATCCAACAATTGGGATTTTGTTTCTAAAACAACATTGTAGCACTCCAACTTGTGGCAAGACCCAGTGTACAGAGAGATCATTCTAGCTGTGACAAAATGAAAACTATCAGATTTGGTAAGTCATCTGGGAGGTCTTCAGGAGAGAGTTAAGACTGGGAAGTACCATAATTGAAGACCTTAGGACCCGGTATAGTGCTACTCCAAATGGCTTAAAGGAAAAGCTAAATAACTTAACTAAAATGGTCTCAATACAAATTATAATTATTATCATTTGGGTATTTTATATGTTATCCTTAATAGGCATAGTGGCTTTCTGTACTTACTCATGTGAAAAAAAAAAAAGCTTTAGAGATACAGGAAAAAGAAAAACACAAAAAGTGGATTGATAAGATACAAGCCTTAGGAAGAAAATTAGAGAGACATACATAAAAGTGAGAAAAATATCCAAACACAGGCAGAGAAATTTAGAAAAGCCTTAGAGAGACTTAAAAATGAGAATAAGAAAAATACTCAGACACAGATGAAGGAATTTAGACAAGCTTAGAAAGACCTAAGAAAGATAGACACAGACAGAGGAATTTTAGAAAGGCCTATAAATGAGAAAAAGAAAAATTCTTAAACACAGACAGAGGAATTTACACAAGAGCCTACCATGGCACTGCATAATGAAACTGGAAGGCAGCGACCTAAATTGTTAGAAAACCAGCCTTAGTATATCCAGTTACTATACAAGACCTACCAGATTTAAGGAAGCAGTCATTTCCTATGGCATGAATTCATCCTATGTGAAGCACACAGATTCTAAATTCATGGGCAACTCAGAACAGAATTATCCCCAAGATTAGAAAGATTTGGCAACAGCAATATTAGAAGCTGGTCCTCTGTTACAATGGTGAACATGGTGAAAAGAGGAAGCCAGGGCCATAGAACAATGAAATCAGGCGAGAGGTATTAATATTTCCCAAGATCAGTTGCTAGGTGAAGGTCAATGTGCTGATTTACACAGGCAGCTTGAATGTGATGAACACACTCTGGCACTATGTCATTTAGCAGCTTTAAATGCTTGGGATAAGGTTGAAGAATCAGGAAAGAGGTCTGAGTCATTTACTAAAATTTTGCAAGGCCCAAAAAAAAGCCTTTGCTCAGTTTTTACAAAGATTGACTTCAGCTCTAAATAGAATAATATCAGATTCAGAAGTCAGAAAAATACTGATTGAATCTCTGGCTTTAGAAAATGGTAATTCAGAAGGTGTGGTAAAGGCTGGCACTGAACAAATGAATGCAGATCAACAAGGAATAGGCAATGTCACCCAGGAAATATTCGAGAGGGTCCCACAGACCCCCAGATCAAACTGGATTCAATCATTTTTTTGTTACCATATTCCCTGCCATGAGGATAATGGACTAAACCTCTGAAACTGTAAGCCAGCCCCAATTAAATGTTTTCCTTTTATAAGAGTTACCATGGTCACAGTGTCTCTTCACAGCAGAGAACAGTGACTAAGACAGTAGATAGGTTCTTACTGCTCAGGCATAAGAACCTGATCCCCAGTGTCCTCATAAAAAGCCAAACGCAGTAGCAAATACCTATAATCCCAGCACAAGGAATGGAGGCAGATGCAGGTGGAACCCTAGAGTTCACAAAGCAGTCAGTCTAGCTGAACCAGTGAGTTCCAGGTCCAAAAAGAAATGTCTTTAGAATGAGGCACCAGATCAGCAAAATGGCCCAGTGGAGTAAAGGGTTCTGCTGGTAATCCTGGCAACCTGAGTTCAGTCATGTTGGAGGGAGAGAACCAACTCCCACAAGTTATCTTCTGGCCTCCACACACATCCCCACACATCCAGATGTGCATAAAACAATAAATAACAAGGTAAAACATAAATAGTGATTGAAGAAGACATCTGACATCAATCTTTAGTCTTCACACACGCAAGTGAAAGATCCACAGAGCAAGTGAAAGATTTAATGCTTGTTGTTAAAAGCCAACATTGCTCTGGATAGAACAATGGCAGAACAGCTTTAATAGATAAAACAAAAAAATTCAGGAGATAGTAGAAAACAGGTATTTTGGTAAATTTCTATACATGATCAGAGATCTATGCTGAAAATACAAACAAATGGTACTAGAATTGAAGGTGTAACAGACACAGGAGCAGATGCACCAATAATTTCACCAAAATCTTGGCATCCAGATTATCCTCTTCAGGAGGTAAATATTCAGCTTTATGGAAAACACAGGCTAACATTCCTCCAACCTCAGAACCACACTATAAAATAAAGAATGCTTCTGAGAAAAAATATTAAAAGGTATTATCAAGAACAGTCTCACACACACACACACACACACAGAACTGTCCAGGTCCATAGGCAGGACACAAGTGTTGGTCTTTCAAAGGCACCAACTGCCCTACCTTTAAAATGGTTAACTAAGCATAAAAAACAAAAGTAAAAAATAATATTATTGAGTGATAATTAACAAAAGGCACACTTGCCTTACTGGCATGAAATGAAAACTGGGCTTTCTTAAACCACATATCTAATTCCACGTTAGAATGCTAGACTATAGATTACCACATGGCCCATGTCATCTTGAACATCAGCTTTTGAGTTTTCTTCTTAAATAAAAAGGATATTTTTGTTGTTTGGTATTAAAACACAGCAGACCTAAAATATTTCAAGAAAATTCAAAGGGTTACTACAGTTCAAAATTGTTTTCTAAATCTCTAAGAGTTGGAATACTTTGAAGCTAAAATAAAATATTTGAGCAGGGTGGTGGTGGCCCATGTCTTTAATCCCAGCAAAAACAGGAAGATCTCTATAAATTAGTTGTTTTCTAAATTCCAGAGTGTCAATGAACAGGATGGAGGTGGTTCACACCTTTATCCCAGCACTTGGGAGGCACATAAGAATTACAATGATTTAAATTTAAAAGCTGTTTGCAGGCTGGAGAGATGGCTCAGAGGTTGAGAGCACTGGCTACACTTCCAGAGGTCCTGAGTTCAATTCCCAGCAACCACATGGTGGCTCACAACCATCTATAATGAGATCTGGATCTGGTGCCCACTTCTGGCCTGCAGACATACATGCGGCCAGAACATAAGTAATAAATAAATAAATAAACAAACAAAATAAATAAATAAATAAAAGCTGTTTGCAAAAGGCAGGCTGGAATTCAAAGTGGATGTCCCTTGTGACCTAAATGTAAATACACTTAAAATTATATTTAGTTTCCAAATTTCAAAAAGATTTTTTTTAAATTTCAATTGAAAGATAATGCTTTTTCTATTGCCCCAAAAATATTTGCCTTAGGAAACACATAACCCATCCAAAAATTAATCCCCCAGAGTTAGGGTAGAGGCAGGGTTTTGCTTTTATCTTTCTAGGAGAATAAAATCATCCAACTAAGAAATCCGGAGCCCACTGGACCAGTGAGACATCTGAAGAAAAAGAACCAGACACCAAAGAAGACAAGACAAGTAGCTGAGGTGACTCAGCCTCACAGACACTCCAGTTGATGCCTCATTCAAGCCTCACTCAAGCACAGCGTGTGGAAACTAGATAGTGATTGTTACAGCTAGGCTTCTTAGCACTTCACCATTTTTCCAATTTCTTGAACTTCAAAAGAAAACTACATCCCAAATCAGCAGGAAGAAAATTTAAGAGAGCAATACTCTTCTCACTAGACGGAGTAGATGGTTTTTGGTCATTTGATTGGTGATGGATGTTTGTAGTCATTTTAGGGGAATTGGTTGCAAATTGTTAATGGTCTTGGTCAGGGAGAAAACAAGATATAGGATGTTAGACTCAGGGATTTCTCTCTTTTAGTTTTCTTTGCCCTTCTTTCTTATATAGTGGGGGAGAAGGTTGAAAAGAAAAAAGGGGAAATATAGAAATAATATAGGAATAATAGGAAAAAATAAGATTATTGATTCTATTTGTATAGATCTTTGTATATTGACATAAAATAAAGGTTATATTTTGTTACATTGATATATATCTGTTATACTGATGAAAAATTAAGGTTATAACTTGTTACATTAGAATAGATTTTAATATACTAATAAAACATTAAAAGTTATATTTGGTTACAACATGCTATGTATTAACTTTTTTAATGGTATGGCACCTATGTAATTCTTGCATACCTCTAGTCTTTTTGAAAGCCAGTACGACAACTGTTTAGGATAATTAAGAAATTCAAACTAATATACAATCAAACTTGTGGTTTTGTTAGGTACTAGTTTAGTTAATCACAGGTGTTTCCTAAGATAAGCAGGGAGTATATAGCTAGAAATAAGCAATTCAGATATACTAGAGATAGAAAGATGGTCTTCAAAAACCTGAGATCTATAGAATATAGTATTTTTAAATGTTTTATTGGGGCTAGAGAGATGGCTCAGAGGTTAAGAGCACAGTCTGTTCTTCCAGAGGTCCTGAGTTCAATTCCCAGCAACCACATGTAGCTTACAAACATTTATAATGAGATCTGGTGCCCTCTTCTGACATGTAGGCAGAACACTGTATACATAATAAATAAATCTAAAAAAAAAAAAAGCAAAAAAAAGTTTTATTAATTTAATACTTTTTGACAGAGACATGCCAGCTTTTGGCAGCATCCCCATTCCACTTCAAAGAGCATCAAAGAACCTCCATGTGGGGTTTGCTTCATATGTAGTAAGCTAGTCACTGGACAAGGAATGCCCTCGCTTCAACTGCAGACAGAATACTGGACAAACTGGACGCAGGAAAGTCGACTGCTTAGCATTGCAAGGACAAGGTGGGCAAATCCTTTCATAATACCCGCTCCACAGAAAAGTCTGTTAGATATTCTGAGTTAAAAGGCTGAAGACGATGCCCCAATGTTACAGAGAAATTTGGGGGGACTGTCCAAGCAATGAACTATCTTTCATTTCTATAGTTTTGGAAACTGCTTGTTCTGCACTTCCTACTTGTTCAGATAATATTTATCCTTCTCAGGTCTCTGATAGGGTTGAAAACAAGATAGTTTATAGGCTTACAATAAAACTTAGTTGTTTAGGATTTAAGATGCTGTAGGTCTAAAAATACTGTTGGAGGTTGGTCTGTTGCATGTTTCTAGCCCTTAAGATCTGGGTACACCTACCTGTGTTGTATAAACCTACCTGATTGGCTGATTAAATGGCCTATATCTGGGCAGGGCAGAATGGAGTAGGTGTGGCTAAGGTTCCTGGGCTTGGAGAGGACAGAGAGAATGATAGGAGACACAGGTAGACACCATGATGGAGAAAAAACCATGTGGGCAAGGAGAAAGGACCCCAATAATGTCATGGAAAGGCCCAAATGAAGAATACATGCAAGTACCATGGGGTTATGGATGGAAGGTAGACCAGATGAGGAGTAAGGTGGATGACATTTGATGGGAGCTGGGAGATGGATGGTGAGGATATTGAGACAGTGTAAGGAATGTATCTGCCTGGTCCAAGGTAAATAAGGCAATATTATAAATCTAACAGGTGTCTGTGCCTTCTTATTTATGATAGCAGGTTAAATAATACTGCTGTATTAAATAATACAGGGCTAATATTAAATAATATTAGGGCTAATAATGAGCATTTTATAGCCCAACACTCATATTTTTTATTTACTACAACAAAAGATGTTTTTAGATTGTTAATGCAAGTCATGATAGAAATTGAGTTAAGTATAGAATAGATAGTTGAGTACTTCCTTTAAGCAGATGTCCAATACAAATGGACTGGACACTGTGAATATAATTTTTACCTGAAAGTATATAGTTTATTGATGATAGAGAAGAAGTATTTTACTTAGACAATAAGGAATCAATGTTACAGGACATCTGATCCCATTGTGAACCTTGAGATTGTGAATTGTAAAAACCTGTTTGTTGTTTGGTCTAAATCAGCCCTACCACACACCTGTAATCCAAAAGCTTTCTGTAAACAGGATTAAATAATGTTAATCAAGAGGCGAGCAAGACAGGGAGTAAACTGAAAGAAGGGCATTGAGTTGAAGGGTACTTAGCACGGAGAAGAAAGGACAATTGGGATTTTGTTTTTAAAACAACAGGAGGGAGCTGGAGACACGGCTTAGCAGTGAAGAGCACTTGCTGCACTTCCAGAGGGCCTGGGTTCAGTTCCCAAGATCCATATGGCACAGCTAACAACTATTACTCCAGTCCCAGAGGATCTAACACCCTCTTCTGGCTTGCACAGGCTTTGCATACATGTGGTACATAGGCGTACATGCAGGCAAAACACTCATACAATACACATAAGATAAAAATAAATGAAATCTGCCAAAAAAAAAAAAAGAGGAAGTGCAGGAGAGATAGAAGTATATACAAGATCCAGTATATACAGTGATTGATAGATGATACATAAACAGATAGACAGCTAGATAGGTTTAAAATAATTAGAAGAGACAGACAGCTCTGGAACTTGGAAGATAACCCTTTCCTTATGCTCTGTGGATTCCAGACCTTTCTAGCCACAGCTTATTAAGTAACACTCAAGTCAGAGGTATCAGCAAAGAAAAGGGAGTGATATCAGGGACTTTGGAAGTCAATTCCAAGGACTCTAAGCAAGTACTGTACTTTTTCTTGTAAAGGACCCTAGACCAAGTTTGCTAAGCAAAAATTCAATACATTCAGTCAGTACATCAGTAACCCCATCAGTCAAGCCAGAGATCAGGGAGGGATCCTCAGATCTACCTTCCAGAAGCTTTTCTGAGATGGTCCCTCTTCCTCACTAATTTTCATTATTCTGTGGCCTTTATCATCTTCTCAAACAACTAATAAGTTGGTCCCTTGTGAGCATATTGCCATTCAAGCTTTTCCTTGTCTACTTGAGTCACCCTTCTTAGAGCTCCTCAGGGTGTCAAGGACCACCTAAAATCATCAAACTCAAGGACCAGCCACCTGCTCAATTATGAAAACTAAATCTACAAGTGCTGCATCTTTCCATAGTGATAAGGGTACATTTAGGACTAGATTCCTTTATTGAGTTGTTTTATGTTGCCAGGGATTGGATCTGTGTATATGCTAAGCAACTGAGATACATTCTTGGTTGTCTGTGGCAAACCAGGAGCCAGTATTCAGAAACCAAATCAGTGAAAGCAGAAATTTGAATGGATAATTTAAACCGAGAGTGACAGACTAAGTCCCCAGCCTACCATGACCTTTGTGGTCACTGCTTTGACACTTGTCACCTAGAATCCTGACAATGAAGAAAAGAGTAAGCCAACTGGCAATGGTAAGCAATGATCGGACAGCTGAAGCTGAAGTATGACCTGCAAGTTGCAGGAGACAGAGGCTATAGCAGGTATGAGAAAATTGCACTGCATTCAACATACCATACTGGTCTTGAGACCACACAGTGACGAAACCAGGATCTTGATATACTAACTTAACCGATTTACTGACTGAATTGATTCAGACTGAATGAACTGAAAAGCGATGTTTTTATTCTGAAGATTAGAACTGGGAAAACTCAGTGCCAAGCATAATATTCTATTTGGAACAATTTCAGGATTATTGAGAGGAGGGAAAAGCAGCTCAGGAGCTCATCCAAATGGAATGTTACATATGGCTTTCAGTTTGCCAAAATGAAATGACCAAGCCAAACTGCTACACTAGCACCGAAGTGGCCTCAAACATGTAGTTGGTCATACGTGCTTAGATACTATGGTGGTTTAAAGTAGGACGGTTCCTATAGGCTCATAGATTTAAATGTTTGGTCCCTAGCTAGTGGAACTATTTGGGAAGGACTGGGAAGTGTGGCCTTGTTAGAGGAGGTATGTCATTGGAGGTGGGCTTTAAGGTTTCAAAATCCCATGCCATGATCAGTTAGCGTGAAAGACCCCCGCCTACTTTGACTTAGCTAAGGCAGCGCCATCTACAGAGAACCAAACTGGAGACTGGAAAATTACTGAGAAACCCAGATGCCCAACAACAGGATATCTGTGGTTGGGCGCCTAAAACACCCTGGGTACCCAAGATAAGAACCGGGTACCGTGACTTGGCTCACGTCTGCCTTCCCGCCTTCTCTGTTCCGGGTACGTGACTCGGCTCACATCTGCCTCCCCGCCCTCTCTGTTCTGGTGGCTTTGTTCAAACCGCCCAATCAGCTCCCTGTAACCGTGCTTTCTGCTCCCAAATCCTATATAAACCTGCCGCCCCAGCCGGAAGACGTGCAAGTCCTCCGAAAGGCTTTGTCGCCCTGGGTACCCGTGTATTGAAATAAACCTCTTGCTGATTGCATCCGAAAAGACTGGTTTCGCTGATCCTTGGGGAGGGGTCTCCCCGACGGAAGATACCCTCCCGGGTGGTCTTTCAAGCGTTTTCTCTCTCTCTGCCTTGTGCCTGTGGATCAGGACATAAACTCTCAGCTACTGCCCCAGCGCTGTGTTCCCTGCCATGACGGTCATGGATTCATCGCCTAAAACAGTAAATAAATGAATTCTTTCTTCTATAAGTTGTCTTAGTCATAGTGTCTTGGTACAGCAATAGAAAAGTAACTAAGATGGATACTCCTCAGGTTATCATGTGAAAGTGTTGTGAATTTATTGTCTTTCATCTCAGGGGTTGTAATCTTTTATAACTTATTAGGTCATTATTATTAAATTACTTCATTCTGTGGCCCCAGATGACCTATGAGGTGGGGGAAATGTGTGAGCTGGTTACTCATTACTTATACTATTTAGCTTTTCAATATTTACTTTTCAATCATCATAGCCTCAAGGAATCTTAAATTACTCAAAGTGTAAACACTGAGTTCTCTCTTCGTTAAAATTAATTCTTTCTTTTCGTTCTTTCTTTGCTTTTAAGCACAGTAAAACAAAACAAAACTTGAGATAACCATCATTGTCAACGTATCTGGATTTAGAATCACCATAAAAACATATCTCTGGGTATTTTTCTAACGGTATTTCCAGAAGGATCTAACTGAGAAGGGAAGGACCACCCTGAGTGTGTGTGGCACCATTGCATGAGCTTGGGTCTCATGCTGAAAAGGGGAAAGTGGGCTAATAGCATCTTTCATCTCTCTCTTCTCCTTCTTTTGCTTCCTGTCTTGGTCAGTGTCCTATTGCTGTGAAGAGACACCACGACCATAGCAACTGACTTTGCAGACCAGGCTGGCCTCAAATCTGCAGAGATTTGCTTGCCGCTGCCTCCCCGAGTGCTGGGATTACAGGTGTATGTCACCATGCCAGGCTGACCATGGCAACCCTTATAAAAGAAAGCACTGAATTGTGGTTTGCTTAGTTTCATGCCAGGAAGCATGGCAGCAGGGAGCATGGTGGAAGGCTAAAGTGGTATGGTGAAGTAGATGAGAGCTGCATCCTGATCTGCAGGCAAAAAGAAAAAGACACTGGGCCTAGCATGGGCTTTGGAAACCAAAAACCTCAGTAACATACTTCCTCCAATAAGGCCACACCTTCCAATTCTTTCAAACAGTGCTACTTAATCCTAGCACTCAGGAGGCAGAGGTAGGAGGATCTCTGAGTTCAAGGCCAGCCTGGTCTACAGATCAAGTTCCAGGACAGCCAAAGCTAACAGAGAAAATATGTCTGGAAAAATCAAATAGTGTAGCTTCCTGATGTCAAGCATTCAATATAGAAACTTATGGGGGCCATTCTTATTCAAACCACTATGCTGACTGTGGACGCAATGTGATGAAATGTCTCACTTTCCTGTTACCACAACTTCTGTACCCTCAAACATGCTTCTGTCAGAAAAGAATGAATACAGAACCCAAGACATGGGCACAGAGGCCTTAACGAGACACATGGAAATTTAACTTGTATCTTTTTCTCTATCTCAACATATAACAAACATGGTGAAGGCAAGTGACAAGACCTGCCTTGTGTTGGGATGTCTTCTGCCCTAAGCTCAGAGGCACCTACAATCAGGACTGTAAAAGGCTTGTCTCTGGCCCAGGAGGCTAGGCCCACCACAGGCCAGGACAGGAAGGACAGGTGACCAGAGCTACCCTCAGTGCATTCAGGAAACATTCACTGTCTAGAGCAGAACGTCTCTCCAAACAGTTTGAGAACCCAATAATTCAGATGTGAGATGCAGATTAAAGTTCACAGTATAAAAGGAAGCATAAGGATGAGGTTTTTGTAGAAACATTTAAACCTTCTCCAGAGACTTACCTCTAATCAACAAGGGCTTCCTTTCACCCACCAGGCTCTAAACCCCACAACCCCTCCCTGGATGGCTGCAATTTTATGCCTAGTCAAAGGAAAAGGAAAGAGGCCAAGAGTCACAGTGACAGCAATCACTCAGGGAGACCTAGAACAAGCAACTAAATGTTGCCAGAGTTCTTTTTCATCCTCATGCTTTGAAATTTTGGTGCATTTGTTTATTTACTGGGTAGAAGAACGCAATCTGCGTGTGAGTCGAGGACTTACGGCGTCTGCTCTCTTCTTCCACCGTGCAGGCCTTGACAACTGAGCTAACGTCACCAGGCTTGACAATGGTAAGCACCTCTATCCACTGAGCCACCCCACCGGCCCTTTTTTATCACAGTTTAATTTGTTAAAAGAATTAAAAATTCAGGAAATGATTCTCTCCCTATCAGAAGACAGCTCAAAAGGCAATGAGCTGAGCTTCTGGGCAATCTCTGAACACAGACAAGGCAGGGACTCAGGAAACCCCAGGACAAGCAATTAAAAAAAAAAAAAAACTATTTTACTCTCAGGTTTTGAGGAAAAAAAGTAAAAACTACTGCTAAGGTGAAGAACAGACGATGAGAGACGGCACATGTGGGAACTGTGTGGTTCTTGGGAACTGGAGGATGTCACCCCGTAGCCTGTGCTCCGCCATGTCGCTCACCTCTGCCAGGGACTAAGGCCTTCTGCAAAGCTTCCTTCAGAGAGCTGCAGCCATGTAGAAGCCTGTGGCTAGGCGAGATGGCCACGTGAGAAATGCCATAAATGGCCTCGGGGGTGGCTGTGTATGCTGTCAGCTTTTCTCCTGTGTCTTGTCCATTAGCCTGGCAGGATAAAACATGACATTTCACTTTTAGTCCTTTTCCTGAGCTGTATGGCTCCCCATGCCACCCATCCCATCATTTCCGAACAGATGTGGCAGCTTCTGACCACTGGACCAAGAATGTATGCAAGAGCTGGAGCCACACAGAAGAACAGAAGTGGGAATCCTTGGCCAGTCCCCACTCCCATACTCAGCATCATGCATCCCAAGATGAACGGAGACAGAGCATGCTCAGAAAGATGCCCTCCCGGTTCTCTTTCTGCTGGGCAGTGCTGTGGTCAAGTGAAGAGCTGCTGTGTATTCAAAGAGCTCCAAAATGCAAAAGACATCATCTGTGGGCATGAGTGATGTGCCAATTGCAATCACCTTTAATGTGAAATCCAGGTGGCAGCCTACACAGTCCCCAATCCAGTGGGCCTGCATGCCTTTTATTCCATACCACTCTGGGAGGTCTGCCAATGTGTCCTGCATGGCCTGGAGAAAAAAAAAGAGAGAGAGAGAGAGAGAAAAGTAGCAATGCAAAGCTCATGTGAGAGCAAATGGTGTAGGGCTTGAGGTAGGAAAGATGGCAAAAAAGAAGGCGATTCTGGACATCAGACTCCCTCATTCTCCTGCCTAGTAGAGGTAGCAAACCACAAGAGCAGTGCTCAATTCACAACCAACCAAGATCAACCTGACATGCCTCAAGGTTCCACAGAAGAAAGACCCCAACTAACATCTTTGCTGAATATATTTATAGCTTCTTTCCCTCAGACTGGGGTCAAAAGAAGTTCACAATCTGTGGTGGAGCTCCACCTCTCCCCATGTCTCCCTGCCATAGAACATTCCAGGTGACTGCCTCCCGTTCCCACCGAATTTTGTATCACCCTCCTCAGAATCACTGAGCCCCTGCAACAGAACCCCCTTGTGCTTCTTTCTTCCTTCTCCTCTCCTCTTTTTGTTCTTGCTCTACCTGTTCAAGTACCTTTCTTTTCCATTTTTTGTTTGTTTGTTTGTTTGTTTGTTTCTTTCTTTCTTTCTTCTTGGTGTTTTGAGACAGGGTTTCCCTGTAATAGTCTTGACTGTCCTGGACTCACTTTGTAGACCAGGCTGGCCTCGAACTCACAGAGATCTACCTGCCTCTGCTTTCCAGAGTGCTGGGGTTACAGGCGTATGCCACTGGCCAGGATTTTATTTGTTTTTGATATAGGGTCTTACATAGCCTGGGCTTGAATTTCCAGTCCTTCTGCTTCCTCCTACAAAGTGCTAAGATTACATGCTTGGCAGCCAGTGGTTTTGTGTGCAGGTTGATCTGATTTTTGTATTTTGATGCTAATTACTGGCTCTCAAGATCTGGTCAGTGCCCTATCCTGTTGTGGAAACCAGTCAAGACATTATTCCTGATTGGTTGACTGAAAGGCCTAAACCATGGGCAGAGCATAATGAGGTAGGTGTGGCTTTGGGTTCAGGAGACTCACAGTGGAGAAGGTACCCCACTGGGCTGGGAGGAAGGACTCTCAGGATGGCTTGGATAGAGAAAACATCAAGATGAAAAATAGAAGCAAGTATTTAAGAGATTATGGATGGAACATAGCCCCATAGGCATGGTTAAGGTAGATGGCATGGGATTCTTGAGCTAAGGGAGAGAGAGATATCTGCCGCCCAAAGTAAATAAGGCAACTTATAAACTCTAACAGGTGGCTGTGTCTTATCAATTGTGACAGCCGGCTAAATAACACCGCCGTAATAATAAACATTATTTAGCCCAACACCCATTTTGTTGCCAACAACAGTTTTGTTTTGTTTTTCTGCTCAGATTGCATGTCAAAAATAGGAAAGCTCCTGGTGGAGGTGCTTAGGCTTAAAACATTCCGATGGAGATGAGGCCCAAACATTCAAATAGGAACGGGAATGTTTTCACATGATGATTCTAGACAGATGCTAGCCTAATATCTAAGCAAATTTATGAATATTTTTACAAAATGAAATAATTTTTTAAAATTTACCAAATTAAATTAATATCTTGAAGCACCAAACAAGCTCAGTGTGTCTGCAGCCCGAAGCCTGAAGCTTTCATTTCAGATGGCCCAGGTTTTCAGTCAGTTCATTGTTAAAGGTGGTTTCTGCTCTTTCGCTATGATCATCTTTTCTTTCAAGTCCTGTTCATTTACATAACAAATGCCTTCATGTTACCAACTAACTTCAACTTCTAGGTTTATGTCCATTGGGTCACAAAATCCTGCAATAAAATAAATGTAGTTTTTTGTTTTGTTTTTCCAGAGCTGAGGACAGAACCCAGGACCTTGTGCTTGCTAGGCAAGCGCTCTACCACCGAGCTAAACCCCCAACCCCTGCTTTGTTTTTCAAGACAGGGTTTATCTTGATAGCCTTTGTCTTTGATAGCCTTGGCTGTCCTAGAACTAGCTCTATAGACTAGGCTGGCCTTGAACTCACAGAGATCTGCCTGCTTCTGCCTCCCAAGTGCTGGGGTTGAAGCCAGGTACCCCCGCCACCCCACAAATGTAGTAACTTTTACTATTCGTTGGGCACTGCAGACGATAGTCTACAGGGTGCTGAACCATGCTCCAGCCCCTTTGGATATATTTTGTTCTAGTAATTCTATTTGAGCCTTTCAGAGGCTTACATTTTTATTATCATTATTATTTATTACAATTTATTAACTTTGTATCCTGGCTGTGGCTCCCTCCCTCTTCTTTCCCTATGGCCCTCTCCTAGTCCACTGATAGTGGAGGTCCTCCTCCCCTTCTATCTGACCCTAGTCTATCAGGTCTCATCAGGACTGGCTTCACTGTCATCGTCTGTGCCCTGGCAAGACTGTACCTCCCTAGTGGGAGGTGATCAAAGAGCTGTCTACTGAGTTCATGCTAGAGACAGTCCCTATTCCCCTTACTAGGGTACCCACTTAGAGACTGAGTCTATGGACTACATCTGAGCAAGGGTTTTAGGTCCTATCCATGCATGGTTCTCGGGGTATCAGTCTCTGCAGAGATCCCTGGACCCACTTTTTTTTTGGCTCTGTTGGTTTCTTTCTGGAGCTCTTGCACCCTCCAGGTCTATCTCCCCCTTTCATAAGAGTTCCTGCACTCTGCCCAAAGTTTGGCTATGAGTCTCAGCATCTGCCTCGATACCCCCAATCAATAGTCTTTCAGAAGTCCTCTGTAGAAGGCTCCTGTCCTGTTCCCTGTTTTCTCCTGCTTCCAATGGCTATCCGTTTGCCCTTCTGAGTTAATTTTGTATGCAGGTACTTTACTGAAGGTGTTTATCAGCTGAAGGAGTTCACTGATGTATACTAGCATATCATAAGTGAATAATGATACTTTGACTTCTTCCTTTCTGATTTGTATTCCCTTGATCTCCTTTAGTCATCTTATTGCTCTAGCTAGGACTTCAAGTACTATGTTGAAGAGATATGGACAGAGTGGGCAGCCTTGCCTTGTCCCTGATTTCAGTGATATTGATTTAAGTTTCTCTCTGTTTAATTTGATGTTGGCTATAGGCTTGCTGTAAATTGCTTTTACTATGTTTAGGTAAGTGCCGTGTATCCCTCATCTCTCCAAGACTTTAAACATGAATGGGTGTTGGATTTTGTCAAATGCTTTTTTCAGCATCTAAGGAGATGATCATGTGGGGTTTTTTCCTTCTGTTTGTTTATGTGGTGGGTTATACTGATGGATTTCCATATATTGAACCACCCCTGCACGTCTGGGATGAAGCCTACTTGGTCATGGTGGATGATATCTTTTATCTTGGATTCAGTATTTTATTATTTTTGTGTCAATGTTCATAAGAGAGATAGGTCTGAAGTTCTTTTTTTTGTGTGGATTAGGTATCAAGGTTACTATGGCCTCATAGAATGAGTTTGGTAATGTTTCTTCTGATTCTATTTTATGGTATAGTTTGAAGAGTATTGGAGTTAGCTCTTCTTTGAAGGACTGGTAGAATTCTGCACTGAAACCATCTGGCCCTGGGCCTTTTTTGGAAGGTAGCCTTTTGATGACTGCTTCCATTTCCTCATGGGATATAGGACTATTTAATCTACTTACATGATCTTGATTTAATTTTGGTAAGTGGGGTTTATCAAGAGAATTGTCCATTTCATTTAGATTTTCAAATTTTGTGGCATATAGGCTTTTGAAATAAGACCTAATGGTTCTTTGGATTTCCTCAGTGTCTATTGTTATGTCCTTTTCATTTCTGATTTTGCTGATTTGCATAGTTTCTCTCTGCCTTTTAGTTAGTTTGGCTAAGGGTTTGTCTATCTTGTTGATCTCAAAGAACCAGCTTTTGGTTTCATTGATTCTTTGAATTATTTTCTTTGCTTCTAATTTATTGATTTTAGCTCTGAGTTTGATTATTTCTAGTCATCTACTCCTCTTTTTTCCTAGAGCTTTTAGGTGTGCTATAAAGTTGCTTGTATGAGATGTCTCAAACTTCTTTCTGAAGGCACTTAGTGCTTTGAACTTTCCTCTTAGCACTGCTTTCATTGTGCCCCATAAGTTTGGGTAAATTGTGCCTTCATTTTCATTGAATTTTAGGAAGTCTCTAATTTCTTTCTTTCTTTCTTTTTTTAATTTTAAATTTCTTCCCTGACCCAGCTGTCATTGAGTAGAGAGTTGTTTAGTTTCCATGCGTGTGTAGGCTTGTTATTTCTGTTGTTGTTGAGGTCTAGTTTTAAGCCATGATAGTCTGATAGGATACATGGGATTATATTGATATCTTTGTATCTGTTGAGGCTTGCTTTGTGTCCAACTATATGGTCAATTTTGGAGAAGGTTCTCTGGGGGCTGAGAAGAAGGTATACTATTGAGTTTGGGTGAAAAGTTCTGTAGATTTCTGCTATGTCCATTTGATTTAGGACCCCTGTAAGTGTCAATATTTCCCTATTTAGCTTCTGTTTAGATGACTTGTCCCTTGGTGAGAGTGGAATGTTGAAGTCTCTCACTATTAAGGTATTGCGATCAATGTGTGATTTAAGCTTTAATAATGTTTCATTTACAAATGCAGGTGTTCTTGTATTTGGGGCATAGATGTTCCAGATTGTGATGTCCTTATGGTGGATTTTTCCTTTGATGAGAATGAAGTGTCCCTCCTCATCTTTTTTGATTAATTTTGGTTGAAAGTCTATTTATTAGAGATTAGGACAGCTACTCCAGCTTGTTTTTCTGGGTCCATTTGCTTGAAAAACCTTTTCCCAGCCCTATACTCTGAGGTAGTGCCTATTTTTGTTGCAGAGTTGTGTTTCTTGGATGCAGCAGAATGTTGGATCCTGTTTCTGCAACCATTCTGTTAGTATGTGTCTTTTTATTAAAGAGCTGAGTCATTGATGTTGATAGATAATGGTGACCAATGAATGTTAGTTCCTTTTACTGTGGAGTTGGAGGTGATAGTGTGTTTATGTGCTTGTTTTCTTTTAATTTTTTGTTGTGAAGTTATCTATATCCTGTGTTTTCTTGGGTGTAGTTGATTTTGTTAGATTTGAGTTTTCCTTCTAGTAACTTCTGTAGGGTTGGGTTGCTGTGTAGATATTGTTTAAGTTTAGTTTTTTCATGGAATATTTTGTTTTCTCCATCTATGTTGATTGAAAGCTTTGCTGGGTACAGTAGTCTGGTTGACATCTGTGTCTCTAAGTGTCTGCATGACATCAGCCTAGGCCTTTCTGGCTTTCGTAGTTTCTGTTGAGAAGTCTGGTGTGATTCTGACCTTTATATGTTACTTAGCCTTTTTCTCTTGCTGCTTTTAATATTTTTTATTTGTTCTGTAGATTTAGTATTTTGACTATTATATTGTGGAGAGCTGTGTGTGCCGGGCCACAGCGCCAGTTTCTGCCTTCCGCCATCCCTACGGCGAGTGCTCTTGCGGACAGCTCCTTATTTGGTGCTCTTGCGGACAGCTCCTTATTTGGCTGTGCTGTGTCTGAGGATCCGCCTTCTCTTGTGTGTACCTATCCGCACATCCCACGTGGCTACCCGGGGTTGGCTGGCTCAGGGGTACTTATTCCTGGGACGGGCTCTCCTCAAAGAAGAAGATGAAGAAGAGGAGGAGGAGGAAGAGGAAGAGGCTGAAGCAGAAGATTGTTCAAAACTCCTGAATAAACTGCTTGAAGAAGAGCTCGTGTGCTATGTCTTTCCTTGCTGGTCGAGGTGGACGCGACATTATGTGACGTGAGGAGTTTCTTTTCTGGTCTAGTGTGTTTGGTGTTCTGTAAGTCTCTTGTATGTTTAAGGATATCTCTTTCTTTAAGTTGGGAAAATTTTATTCTATGATTTTCTTGAAAATATTTTCTGGACCTTTTTCATCTATTCCTATTATTCCTAGGTTTTGTTTTTTATGGTGCCCTTGATTTCCTGGATGTTTTGTGTCAGGACCTTTTCTGATTTTGTCTTTTTTGAGAGATGGATTGATTTCTTCAATATTCAGTGCCTGAGATTCTCTCCTTCATATCTTGAATTCTGTTGGCGATGCTTTCCTCCTGATCTCTTTGCTAGGTTTTCCATCTCCAGGAGTTTCTCAGTTTGAGTTTTCTTTATTGATTCTAATTCCATTTTCATGCCTTGCACCATTTCTTTCATGTGTTTGCATTTGGATTCTTGTCTGACCATGATGGCCTCTATTTTTTTGTTCATTTCCTCTTTATGTGCCTCTATTAGTTTGGCTCAGTGGCCCACAGGCCTGTCACAGTAATGTGCTCCAGGTACTCAGGTGTCTGGGCTGCATCAGTTTGGCTCCAGGAACTGTTTGCCTAGACTCCACTGGGTGACCCAAAGAACAGGGACTTGAATCCTGAGAACACTGTCCCAGGGACCCCTATGTTGCCCACAGTGAGGGTGTGGGTGGGAGGGATCCATTTTCTGGGGGCCAGCATAGAGGGACCCTGGATCTGGGGCTCTGTACACACTCACTCCCAGGTGTATGCAGAAAATACAGAGAGCCCAGGGTTTTTTGCTCTCAGAATTGGGACCCCTGTTTGGCACTCCCTGATGCCTCTGTTGCTACCATGCTGCTGCCCAGCTGTGAAAGTGCTGGGGGCCAATAGTTCGCCACTCTCAGAACTCAGAGACGTCGATGGCAGGGGGCGGGGGGGAGGCTGGATCCAATCTGTCTCCGTACACCGGTTGTGCCCTCTAGCCCAGGAAGCCGCAAAGTTGATGCTCTGGCTTCAGCCCCCATCCGCTCACCAGTTTAGGAGTTTCAGATCGTCTGCCCCTTAGATACAGTGCGCACTGGTGCAGCCATCTTGGAGCCCCCAGAGGCTTACTTGTAACCTTCAGTAAGGCTGCTCTACGCTGCTTTGTCCTCGGTCCTAGGGTGTTACTCACTCTTCCAATGGCCTTTGGAGACTTAGTGCCTCTGTTAGTCAGCTGTGCCCGAAGGTCTCACTGTGCCCCACAGCCTGGGTCTGCTCTCCTACCTGAGCCACTGCATGTGCCAGCATCATGGACTCTCCCCCTTCTCCCAGCTTTCAGCGCTAACCTCCTAAGAGCTTTTTCAATAAACCTGCACAGGAGTTCAGCAAGAACCAAGAGTTACCATGGCAACTCATCATTTCTGCCGAACGGTTAAAAATTCACAGCTAACAGTATAAAGAACAATGTCCCTGGTCAGGTTATTACATTTCCAACACAAAGCAGAGGTCAAAACACAGGAGCGAAACAGGTCTGCTTCCAATACAGTCATTAGAGCTGCAGGTCAGGGAGGGAGCTGGCACTCTCCTTTCCAATATGCCAGAGTCTCTGGAGGGTTGGAGGAAGGAAAGAGTGGCCGCCCTCTCAGGAATACAGTGGGCTAAGGCTGGCGCAGAGGAGCCACACAGAAAGCTGTACCATTAGTGTTGCCCTCCTAACACGGCCTTTTGAATCTTTCCCAGATCCATGCCTAGGGTCAGCTGTATCAAAGTAAACTAAAACGAAATCAGCCTCACTGCAGACAGTCTTTAGAGGGCAGACACTGAGGGTCTGCTGAGCTGGTGGGCTATGGTTTTGTTTGGGGCCAGGATGTGGTAATCAGAAGTTGCCCAGGATTGTGTGCTTTCTCTGCACATGAGCCTTATACTATACTATAACTGACCTGGGTTATCTGCAGATGAGACCCAGTTCAAAACCGAAGCACTGAGTATTACACACACACAGAACTCAAGACTTTGTCAAGGCCGCTATGACTTACTAAGCAACTCTGCTTCCACTGCTGGCTTTGTCTTGAATCTCTGAACATAGAATCAGCCAGGAGGTATTTGAACCATCATCAGGTCTGATCGCTCATCTTCCTTATCAAGAGACTGAGGCCCAGGGAACCCTGCACAACTAATCAGAGGCATAGGAGAGCCAGATCTGGAGCTTTGGACTTGGCTCAGCTCATTCTTATTCTGGCCTTCGCTCCTGGAAACCAGGAGCTCTTTACTTCTAGGCTACTATAAGCAATGGTACAGAGAAACTATAACTCAGGCCCTCTGGAGCTTCACAAAGACTCGTTCCCTTTTTCTTTTTTGGATGCATAATTGCAGGTGGAGTTACTGCTGCCTTGTGACAGGTCATCAAACAAGGATCTGTAATGACCTCCAGCTGCCTTTTTTATTAAAACTTCAAGACCTTGCTCACCACCCTGTATGTATGTGAACACTGAGGCTCTGTGCCTCCCATCTCTAAGAACTCTGCTTAGGCTCCTTCAGTAGAGCTGCCAGGATGGTATACCCATACATTGGGCATTACTGAAAGTCTCTGACCACCACTTACCTTTGCATATGCAGTTATCTTAATGAACCACTGTCGGAGGTACTTCTTCTCTACCTTGGCTCCAGAACGCCATGAACAGCCATATTCATTCACCTGCTCATTGGCTAGCACTGTTTGATCCACTGGATCCCAGTTAACCAAGGCCTGTTAGGATGTGGGAGACAGGGGAGTACACTGTGGTGAATGCCCTGTGGAGGTGCCCTTGGAGAACAAGGTTGTAACAGTGTGAAGACACCTTCAGGTGGGCTGCCTGGCCAATGGGCCACTAGCAAGCTGTGACAAAGGCACACAAAATATCCTTGTGAGAATAGGCTTAGGGAAGATGGAAGCCTCTGAGCATGTGTCTAATTCAACCTTAGGTTTTTCTTTTATTATTATCATTGTATTAATTACAGTTTATTTATTTTGTATCCCAGCTGTGGCCCCTTCCCTCATTCCCTCCCAATCCTGCCCTCTTGAATGACAGGATGAACATTCAGGATTAGAAACTTTAGAACACTTTGGAAAAGAAGAAAAAAAAAATGGTACTGTTTAAAGTTTAGAAGAATAGGATTACTGCAGAAGAAATAAATATACTGGTCTTTAATAACAGCACTAACATTTTGAGTGACAATCAGGTGCTGGTTTCCATGCTAAGTGGCTATCTAGCTCAGGGTTAGCTTCACACTTGAGCTACTCCCGAGATTATAGTTGTGTGCCACTACCCTTGGCTTAGATGTGGCCCTTTCATCAGCTTTGTGAGATCATATCACAGAGAATGAGTATGAGGAGAAGAGAAGCAGTGTAACATATCTAAGGACCCAGAGATACTGACAGACAGGGAAGGAACTGGGGGCTCAAGAAGCTAAATGACGTTTGCATTTTTGAAAGACTGCAGTTTAAGTCAATGTGTAATATACAAAAAGTAGATAAGTCTTAAGTGAATAATTAATGAATTTTTAAATGAACATGTAACCATTACTCATGTCAAAGTATAGAACATTTTCATCAGTTCCAGAACTGCTATGCCTTCCGCTTTCAACACTGTCCCCGAAGGATAACAATTCTCAGTCCTGTTCCACAGACTCACTTGGCAGGTAGAACAGGTGGTCCTAACCATGACGAAGGCACTCCAGAGTTCCTATCAGTTTTAGTCTTTGTTTAAAACAAATACCTCTGCCTACACTTACCAGTTTGTGACATTCAGATGTCTCCTGGTACAAAGAAGGCACTGAGTACAGAGGAGTCTTGGGCTTGCTCTACCTGACTTGAGATACACTCTTAAAAACTTAATGGTAGACTATGTGCTCAACATGTGCAGTTCCTTGGCACTAAAAGGCATTCCTAGCAATTCCCACAGAGATGGCGCTAGCACCTATTCACCTCACAGACTCTTCTTCCTTCTTGCTCACAGCCTGCATCTACTTCAACTCTGGCCTGCAGGATGCTTGGCCTTCCGTGAGGAACTCTGGTGGGCCATGGGCAGTGCTACTAAAGGTTACAATCACTCCTGCCCAATGGAGTACCTGTCGCTGCCCTCCAGCCTGTGTCAGATGGCCAGGGCATCCTCTGTCACTGGTGCTTCGAGGCTGTGCTAAAGATAGCATAGTCAAGCCATTTATTATATTCTCCTCAGTGGCTCTTTCAGGATGTGTTAGAACCTGACTGGTTCTGGATGGTTCCCACACCCACGTAAAAATCAGGGTGGGGAGAGGTTAGCCAGTCCATAAGCTGTAATCTCTGTTATAATATTACATAAGCTGTAATCTCTGTTATAATATCACAACCACAGGTAGGAAAGTCACAAAAGCTTGAGCTCTACCGTCTGGGATCAGATGGAGAGACCAGCTTCAAACAGTCTAATCCCTCAAACACCAGGTCCTCAAGGTCTTTGCCTCCTACGTGTATAGAGATGACCATGATGTAAGTACCTAGGACCTAAAACTCTTAGGCTCATAAACCTAAGAAAATTGGCTCATCTATTATTATCACTCGTATCAAGGAGATTACAGGAAGAATGTTACTTAAGTAGGTGAAAAGAAAGGACCAAATACTGCTTTATTTTAGATACTGCTAGTCTGCTGCAGGTGAGCCTGTAAGACAGAAGCAGCGTTTGTCTTTACCATGATGTGCAAATGGGATTTTGTTTCTCACATGAAAGTGATGATTTTTGTTTTGTTTTGGTATTTTTGTAGCTCTGGCTAGCCTGGAACACACTGAGATCTGCCTTCCCCTGTCTCCCAAATGCTGGGATTAAGGGCATGTGCCATCACACCTGGCTTACAGAGATGATTCTAAGATAGAGAGGATTATAAAAATTTTAAAAGGGTAGGTAACATGAACTTACCTCCTTTTGATAAGCCAGCCCAGCTTCGTACAGTTTGATAAACAGGTATTGAGTCCATTTGTAGTAATCTGGCAAACACGTAGTAATTTCCTGCCAAAAAGAGAAGAGACTTAAGTGCAGTCAGGCCAGGCCCTGAAACACCCCGCCACGAATATCGCCATTTGGAGATTCAGTTCTTTAAAGCAATTACACTGCAAAGTATTTACCAACTTGTTTCTACTAAAGCTCCAAGTGGAATGAGAAGCCATCTCTTTCGAGATGGAAGAGATGCTGTTATTGGAATGTCTCCCACCTTCCTGGAGAGGAGTCTGTCAAGTCTTCTGCCTCTCGTCCTTGACTAAGAAGTCACAGTACAGGAAGCAGCTATCAGCTTCTTAAAAGATTTTAGTTTTTAGTCTGTGTGTGGGGATAGGGTATACGAACATGAGCGCTGTTGTTGACAGAGGCCAGAAGAGGCCATCAGATCTCCTGGAATTGGAGTTACAGGTGACTGTGAGATACCAGATATGGGTATTGGAAACTCAACTTGGGTCCTCTGGAAGAGCAGCAAGTGCTTTTAACTGCTGAACCATCTTTCTGATCTAGCTACAAACATTTTTACCAGAATAAACACATGCTGGAGATCAAGAAGGTAGCTCATCCAAAAAGCAATCATAAATGTCAAGAGTATTTGTTCACTGCGATTCTCATTCCAAAGTAAATATCGTGTCTACCTAGAACCTAGGTCTAATAGCTTACATACCCACATCATTTTCTCTTTATAATAGGAATCAAGCTGTTGTCTACATGGGAAGATGAATCAAAACTCCTAAAATTTACTTTCTGTCTGAAAAAAAATGTTTAACACAGAATTTTAAAAAGTAGATCTTGATTAACAGACAAAGTCTGAATTTGGTAAAGTCAAACCAGCTTACAACCGCCATGTACTTGTTTTCTAGTTCTACTGAACTTTAAAAAGCAAGTAAAAGAAGTGGATAAAGGCCTGGGGTGTAGCTTAGTGGCAGGGTGCTTGCCTAGCAACCCTGAGGACTTGGAGCTAACCCCCAGCACCACCATAAGCGGAAAGAGAGAAAAGAGGGTAATAGAAAGCATGTTTCAAATGGCTCTCTCTGTAGCTGACTTTCAATGAAGTGCAGAGAATAAGGTAAACAAATGAGGAAGACTTCAAACCCAGAAGGAGGGCAGGCGTAGTAGGAAGCGGTAACCTGAAAGGGTTGTTTTTCTCATGTAAGATTCGTTCGTTCATTCATTCGTTCATTCATTCCTTTTGAGACAGGGTCTCATGGATTCCAGGCTGGCCTTAAACTTTTACCTCCTGGTGCAAAGATTACAGGCACATGCCACCACACGAGGCCTGTGTGCTGCTGGGGATCCAGTCCAGGGCTTTGTGCATGATAGGCAAGCACTCTATCAACTGAGCTGCATTCCTAGCTTTCCTTGGTTGTTTTATATGCTACTTTATTATTGTTTTTTGTTTTAGGTAGCAGACTTAAAAAAAACAACAACAAATTACCTGGGCACAGTGGTACACCCTTATGAACCCAGCACTCTGGGAGGCAGAGGCATGCAGATCTCTGTGAGTGCAAGGCCAGCCTGGTCTATAAGGTGAGTCCAGGACAGCCAAGACTACATAGAGAAACCCTGTCTTGAATAAACAAACAAAAAACAAAACAATAAACCAATAAGAAAAAATACCAATTAAATTATTTGGTGTTACTAGGGATGAAACCCAGGGCTTCAGGCATGCCAATGAGTGCTCTAACACTGAGCTATAACCCCAGCCCAGACAACAGTTTTCAAAAGTGCAGAACAGGGGTTAGAGAGATAGCTCAGCAATTAAGAGAGCTGGCTGTTCTTCTAGAGGGTCCTGGATTCAGTTCAGCGCGTGACACACACACACACGGCAGCTCACAACCATCTTTAACTGTAGTCCCATAGAATCCGATGCCCTATAGTAGTGTGCAGACAAAATACCAATATCCATAAAATGAAAAAAAATATTTTTAAAAGATGCAAAATAACTCACCTCTGATTACCAGCTCCATCTCCCCATGGTGAGACACAGTGATAAACCAGCTGAGCTAATGGTGGGTCCAAGCAGTCTAGCTCCCACCAATGCCTAAGCTTTGGTTTCTCTGCCACATGCATGAATTACTACTTCCCCATGACTCCACAGGCACCTGGTATACAGGGGTGCCAGGTATGTGGAACTCTACCAGCTCAAGAATCAGACTAACAGACAGGAAGTAGCTTGCCTCCCTAAATCCCTTTATCAATGCTAATGGTATCTTTTCAACTTTGACCTCCTAGCACAGACTTTTTATTTTTAGTTTTCTAGACAAATATCTTTAAAATGTCCATTCTTAACAAACATATGTCAGAAGCCATCTCCTATTTTGTTTTGTATCATTTTATGCTCTTGAACATTGACGCACCTCCAAAATGCTGCTGAATGAAGCCTAGACTAGAAATGTGAACATCTGTATACAAAAGCAAATTTGTACACCTCATGTAAGTTACACAGCTAAATTCTCATTGTACTGTGGTCACAAACACACAGGGAAAACAGACTGAATTGTAGGGTAGAACAGGTGATGATTATGGGTAAAATATTTTTAGATCATGTTATTATAGAAATATCTTTTTTAAAAAAACCTTATCCACTATAGACTTAGCCAATATAAAAAAATGGAGCTCAGTGCTGGGAGGGGAGGTGCAGCCTGAGATCCCGGCACTCGGGAGGCAGAGGCAGGAGGGGCTCTGTGAGTTAGTTCAAGGCCAGCCTGCTCTACAAAAGTGAGTCCAGGATAGCCAGCCAGGGCTACACAGAGAAACCATATCTCAAAAAATAAAAACAAAAACAAAAAGAAAGAAACTTAAATTTAGGGGTGGGGCCCATTAATACTTTATTTTGTATATATTTGAGTGGTTCATAATAAAATATTAAAATCTTTCTAATGCATATCTTATATAAAAATAATGTGGATTATAATGAATATGCATTATAATGAAAATATTTTATAATACACTCTCTAAGCCCTTGGATCTGCTTCCAGACACTGAGTAAAAGTTACACAGCAGCAGAACGGCATTATCTTCAACTAGATTTATGATTTTGAAAATCAGTTTTACCTGAAGTAGTAAAGCAAGGGTAGAATGACTGGAAGGGGCGATCTTCATCTAGTCAACCATTCACCTCTGTTCCTTTGGGCATCGTTAGCTCAAGGTGAAAGATGGGCAAGGAGTTTGCACTGCCGCCCTTTCTCCCTGACTTCACATTTGGATTTGACCTGTTTTATTTGTTGCTTCTGCAACTACCATCTTGAGAAAATGTAATGCTAGCCACTGTTCGGCTGTGCAATTGCCCAACACAGCTAGGACTGAGGAGACTCCCCAGGCTGTGTCTTCTACCTTTGGAAAGCCAGCTTTTTTACTAAGTCAAGAAATGTACACTTTGAGAGTCAAAGATCCTTTCTGGAACGTTCCATGTTTTGCCCACTAGAACAAAACAAAATGAAAACAGAATTCTAGTCTTTTAAAATCATCAATGAAAAGCTTTTAATTTAGCCAACTGGCTAAAAATCAAAAGCCTCTTCTCACATGCTCTCTGTGAACTTACTCAAAACAGTTCTACAGTCACGAGGCCATAGGTTTAACACCCATGAAAATTCTAACAGTTCTCTCTCTCTCTCTCTCCCTCCCTCCCTCCCTCCCCCCCCCCTCTCTCAAGCAGAGACTGCTCTCTAGGGATTACCTGACAATGTCTAGAAACAATTCTGTGTCACCGTCTTGTGCGTGCGTGCGTGCGTGCGTGCGTGCGTGCGTGTGTGTGTGTGTGTGAGAGAGAGAGAGACAGAGCAAGAGAGAGAAAGAGAGAATAGGAGAGAGAGAAAGAATGAGAGAGAAAGAGTGAGAAAAAGAACAAGAGAGAGAGAGAGCACATGCGCCCATCATCTACTGCACACATGTGTTAACACTAGAGTTAACATAAAAGATCGTCCTCTGGCCTGACTGTGGTAGCACACACCTTTAATCCCAGCATGCAGGAGGCAAAGTTAGGCTGATCTCTATTAGTTTGAAGCCAACCTGGTCTACTTAGTGAGTTTCAGACAGCAAGGGTACATAGAGAGACCCTGTCTGGAAAAAACAACAACAACAAAAAAGGAAACAAAGACAGTCCCCTCAAATTATCTAGCTATATATGGATTCCACTTTCAGGGACAGGGTCTTGTATGTAACCCAGGCTGGTCTTACACTCAAGGTAATCTTCCTGTCTTACACTCCCAAGTGTTAGGATTACAGTGGTGCGCACCTTATACTCTCTTCAGCTTTCAATGTTAAAAGAGCACTCTTGGTCTAAGTTTTTATATTATCTCACTTTAGGCTTGAAGCCACAGGCAGATCACAGGGACATTAGCCAGACAGCTTTCCAGTGGGCAGTCCATAAAAGGAGAGTGAACGTCGTCTCCGGGGCTAGTCCATTTACTGAATTTCCCTCCTCCATTGGATTTGGTCCCTCCACTGAACATGACTGGCAAAGTACCAGGAACCTTGCACCAAAGGTCAGGGCTAGAATGCCATTTGCTAGGAACAAGTGATTTATTTTAGTATCTAATTTTTAAATAATTTAATATGCCCCCAAGTGGTGGTCTTAGAAAATCTCATGTAATAAACGTTTCTGCTTTGAAATCAGAAAGGCATGTGGTTATCGATACACTGGTTTATCCCTTTCACAAAACAGTTGTCAACACAGAAGTGTTTAAAGAACATCCATTGGAGTCTAGCCCCTGAACCCAAATATCCAGATCCTACCACTTCTGCAGGGCCCACTCAGGTGCCCTGAGTTGGAAGGGTGGGGCACCCACAGGCTTGGATGGCACCCGTTGGTAAGACTTCTTGGTGAGACCATCAACAAAGCAAATAAGGCTGAATGTCTCTAAATGCCCCAACATTTTTGTACCTTATGTCTCCCTGCTTTCAAGTAAGTTCACACAGCTGGAGAGATGACTCAGCAGTTAAGGGCACTTGCTGCTCTTGCAAAGGACTAGGATTCAGTTCCCATACATTTGGCAGCTCACACCTGTCTGTACGTCCAGTTCCAAAAGATCCAGCACCCTCTTCAGGTGCATATACACACATGTAGGAAATCACTCACACAACTAAACACACACCTGTATTAAGGTACTGTTGGTTTTAACACGGATAATTCAAATGCATAGCTCTGAAAGCAGGTACACTTTGGCTTCACTCTACATGGATCTCTATCAAGGCATCAATGTTTATATCCTGTGCACTCTAGAGAGTACCATCTAGCTGTCTATCTGGTATCTCGGTGATGTGACTCCTCCACATCATAATCTTAGACTTTACACTGTCCGAGGATGGTGTTAAAAATATTTCATAGATTTATGAAGATATGCTCTCTCAGAATACAAAGAGATTCAAAGCAACCTTCTAGAAACCAACCATCCTCACTTAATGACCCTGAATAATTTAACCTGACAACAAAACGAATGTGACAGTGGCTTGTAGCCCAGTAATTTGGACTGCTGATGTCCCAGAGGCTGAGCAGCAAGGCCGAGTTATGTCTGCGATACAGAAGAACATTTACACTGTGTTAGAATCATGGCACTCAGGACTCAACTAGTGTTCTACTGAAGTGGCGTGAGGCAGCTAGTCCTTCCTTGTTCTAGAACTATCTGATGAGTGTGATGCCAGGGAAGGATACTCAGGTCCTTCGCAGTTCCCAGACAGAAAAGGGACATACAGTGTGATTGACACTTTGGTACAGTACTTGTTTGGGTATGAATTAGCTCTTTCTGTGGTTTTTGTCTGGGGCTTTTTCTTTTCCTCTTTCTCTCTGTGGGAAGCTTGTAGTAGGAGATTGAAGCAGGAGGACTGAGTTTATGGCTAGCCTGGGTTACATAGTGAGTTCCAGGCATTCACTACACAGTGTAATGCTGAGAACAGGAAGTGGCAAGTGACTGTAATCCCACCTACTCAGAAGATGGAGGCAGCAGGATAAGTATGTAGGGCAAGGAGCAGGGGAGGTCATGTTGGAAAGGCAGCTACCACACAGCTTAGTGGTAGAATGCTTGTGCAGCACGTAAGAGGCTCTGGATTCAATTCCAGGGACGAGGAAGGAAAGAGAAAGAAGGTCCATGGCTCTCCAGGTAAGCATGTTTGTTTTCACACATGCCTCAACCTCGGCCTAGATGACAGCCTCATACAGGACCCTGTTTTGGAGACCCAGCTAAGCCCCAAGGCCAAACATTAAGTAAATCTCAAGAGAGGTTGTTAATAAAGGCTAATGACTTGATGGTGACAAGGACAGGTGGGGGGAAACAACCCAAATCAACGTAGGCTGAATCAAGGTCAACTGCCTTTCCCTCATTTAGGACGTAGTGCAGAGTGTCTAGCTTTGTTAGTTATGCCCCTATATTTTATTCACCTCTCAAGCAGCCTGTCACATTGTGAGGATAAACGGAGGAGCACAGGGCTGGCAGTGCCCAGGCCTGGACGACCCGGATCACCAGAAGTCTCATGAGTTCCTCCAACCTTTCTAGTGTTTCCCAGCACAGATACTGTAACCCTGTGAGAAGGAAATGACCTGAATTAGGTCAGCCTGCCTTTCCAACACTGTCAGCCCCTCCACTGTATACAGAAGGTTCACGAGTCTTCATTAGGCAAACCATTCATTCCAGAGGTTAAGGGTCATCATATTTACAAAACAGCCAGAGCCAAAGCCAGATGTGGTAGTATGTATCTATTATCTCATTCTCAGGCCTGAGGCAGGAGAATCTCCATGAATATAAGGGCAGTCTGAGCTATACAGTGAGTTTCAGGCTAGCCTGGGCTATAGCATAATGTCCTTTTCCAAAACAATGCAAAGGAAAGCAACTCTGGCCTGAGGCAGAGTTTTGGATAGTTTTATAAAAAAAAAAAAAAAGTGCTGGCTTATTCACAGCAGCGTATCTGACAAATGCTTCCCCAACACCACACAGTGTGCAGAGCCTTAACACTCCAAAGATAAATGGAGAGCTGTGTATAACATTATCAATTTCCAAATCAAAAACACAGAACAGAATCCTTTTGGGAGACACAGCAAGGTCCTTGCTCAATGATCTGGTGTGATGCTGGCTCAGCAGTATACTTCTGCTTTCTTTTAATGAGAAGACATTGGCATGAGGTCAGCTGCCGAGTCTGAGACAGGGCTCCTCCATGTAGTCTCTTGGCTGGCCTCTAACTCAGAGATCTGCTTGCCTCTGCCTCCCAAGAGCTGGGATTACAGGAGTGTGTCTGCAGAGCCGCAACAACCACTGCCACCAAGCCAGCTGCTGGGTCTTTACGCTAATACACTCACCAGTAGGCAGGAGAGTTAGATGAACAAAAACTGGATCTGACACTGTGCACAATGCATTCACTCATGACTCGACTCTACAGTCTCACAGAGTACTGTCCAGGGAAGAGAATGACAGGGTGACCTGGCATTCTAGGTCCAGCTACACACAACTGGGCTCAGGTCCAGGAATGTGACCTTTCCTCTACCCAAGAAGTCCAAGGACTTCAACAGCCTCTCTACTCTTCAGCAAAGTTCCTCACACGTCATTCCATGCCTGTCCTCCCCATTCCTTCGCGCATGTCCTCTTGGGAAAAGAAAGGCAAGGCTGCTGGCATCTCCCCTCCACCAGCTTCCCAGGCCAGGGCTGTCTTTCCTCCTCTCAAGGTCCTGCCGCATTCCGTCTAAGTGACATCTTTCCCAGTGACCCCTTGACGTCAAGGCTACGTTAGGCCACGTTCCCCACACCCACCTCTTCCAGACCATCATCTCCATGATTCCCTTAGCCAGGTGCACCAAGACCCTACTGTGGCTTTCTACTGCCTCTTTCTTCTGTTCCTTCCCTTCCATTCTGCCATAGTCTACCTTGATCTCCTACTCCTTCCCTGCTCACTTCTTTGCAGATTTGAAGGAAAAGGTGTTAGTATCAGGGTAATTAATTAATCTTGAACCTAACATTTGTCTAAGCACTCATTTTTATGCAATTATGTTCTTCCATGTAGGACTATCTTTAGAATGAAAGTGAACATTTAAAGAAAACCAAAACTGACAAGTGCTAGATACCGTACTTTTATAGAATGTATTTTTTTTTCTTAAAGGTCTTGCTTTCCAAACCCAGAGCCACAAGTTATGTTCTTAAGTGATTTGAAAGGTTCACATTCTACATTTCTTGAAGAAAAATTTGAATATTAACAGTAGGGAGATCAAGGCCTGCAGAATTGAAGAAACTGTCTTTCTTACCAAGAATAGCTCCTCTTCTGAAGACAGAGACAGAATCTGTATTTGAGTTTTATCATGTACCTGGTATCCTGACAGTTTCCCCAACCCATGGTACTCAAGAGCCTAGGAGCCGCCCATATGCAGACAAAAAGCAACAATTTACTACATTTCTTGGTAATTATCCTTTGCCAACTGACAAGAACTTCATCAAGACAGTCTAACAAATGGACAGCTTTGCTAACCTGATATTTAGGTACAAAACACCTTCCATAAAGGTACAGAGGGGATTAATTAGTTTGAGCTGCAATTTGTTGTCAGTCTAGGTGGGTAGAGGCCAGCACTTCATCTTCTAGAAGGAAAGACACACTGACTTAAGTGATTTGAAACATGAACGTTCAGGTTCAACAGCACAGAATCTTCCAACAGATACTTTCAAAAGGCCAGTTCTCTAGGCTTGAGAATGTGAAGGCAATTTTTTAGGCCTGGGTGAAGGCCAGGAGATGGAAGCAAGCACCTTCTTTATCAACCCACAACACAAACAGGGATAACCACAGAGCCGTCCACAGTCCCGCTAAGCAATGAGTTGGAGAAATTTGCCACAGTGTGAACGATTTCACTTGCGAGACCAAGAAATGAAAACACAAAAAAAATTACCTTAACAGTCAGCAGAATGTATGTGTGTGTGTGTGGAGGGGTGGGGGTTTGCACATGTTCACATCTGTGTTCATATATGTACATGTAGAGGCCAGAAGTAGACAATGAACATCGTCTTCATTCTCCATTTTAACCTGGAGCTTATCAGGCTGGCCAGGCTGGTTCCAGGGACCCCTGTCCCCACACTCCCACCCGTCCTAGGCTCCCCCATCCTAGCCCAGCTTTTCATGTAGGCGCTGGGCCTCTAAACTCAGGCACTTGTGCTGGTACAGCTTTTCAGTGATGGAACTGTTTCCCAACTCCTAACCTAGAGAAAAAAGAATTTAAGGCTAGAGTTCAAGAGCAGGAAGAGGTGGCAAACAATGGCCCAGCTAGACATGCACAGGTGCCAAGGCATGCTCAGAGCTCCATGATGACTGACAACGTTAGTCTCCAAAGATGCACAGGAAAATCACTTCAGCAAAAGCAAAGGTACCACCATGCTTCAACTACAGGGAACACCCACAGCAAACACTCATTTTTCTGAGGGGTCACCAGAAACCCAGAGCAAGAGATTGGCCACAAACAGCTTCACTTATAAAGCCCTTAAAGGAGAGTGGCTTAGTCAAATACTTGCAGTGCCTGCCACATGTTGTCAAGGCAACTGGCTCTAAGCTCTCAGTGGGAGCTTCTTCTCAACCTGGCTGTCAGGCACTCACAGGCTTTAAAGTACTTTTTGTTTTAAGACATTTTGATGCTTTCAGAACTTAAAAAAAAATTAAAAATAGATCTGCTACCCTGTAGACCTGGTTATTTTTAGCAGTTCAACCCTTCTTATTCAATGTTTAGTCATATAAGGTGCCAGGACCCTGAAGCAATAATGACTTTTCATTCTGTAATCACAGCCATGGTATCTGAAAATGAATCCAGGCAGGAAGTATGTAGGGCCTGTGCATTTGGCATGAAGAGATCCAAGGGTGAGGAAGGAAAGGCTAAAACAAATGAGCTCACAACGTGAAGAAATCCCAACATAGCTCTGGAAATATAAAATGTGTGAGCTGCTATTCCAAAGCATGTTCTCACTCCCCCTACCCCTGAGTGCACGTGTGTGTGTGTGTGTGTGTGTGTGTGTATACGCAAGTGTGCAGATACACATACTTGTACATTCATATGAGGCCAGAAGAGAACATTGAGCATCCTCCTCCTTCACTTTCTGCCTATTCCTTTGAGGCAGGATCTCTCTTTGAACCTGGAACTCACATTTTACCAGCTAGTCAGGAGGCAAAATGATCCTGCTGTCTCCACCCAACTCTAACATGGGGTGACAGGTATGGAGCGGGGGACACATATTATATGAGTTATATATGTGCTAGGATTCAAACTCTAGACCTTATGATTGCATAGCGAGCACTTTTACCTGCTGACTTGCTCTCTAACCCCTGAATTCTTTATAGATGAAATTACACCATGATGAAAAGACAACAGAAATACTTGTGATGACAAAAGGGATGGCACAAAGCACTCAGTGGCAACCGGGCCTTAGTAGAGATGGCACCTTCAGCAGCACCTGCTCTAGTGCTCAGTGCACACCCAGCCTTATCTGGGCTACAAGGCATTGATGAGGAAATCTGGAAAGCTCTGACCCCGTACAACACAGGCTGAGAAACAGCAGCTCTGCTTCTGGCTCCTACTCCTGTGCAGCCTCTCCCGTGGCTCTGCAGTTGACTACACTGTATATCTCCCTTAACCACATGCCTGGCATGAAGAGCATGGGGTCACATTTTGAGTTTCTTTGAATTGATAAGTGTCTTGGGACAGCAATTGCTATGTTTGCCAGACCTCAAAATGGACAAAGCAGTCATCATTTCTGTTGGGCACAAACATATATAGAATAATGAACACAGAAAGAAGAAATCAGACATTGAAATTTAAAGTCCAAAGCAAAAACATAAGATCTGTGCAGTAGAAAATCCCAGAAGATAATCGTTTCTAGATTCATGGAAAGAAGAAATATTGAGTTGTAGAGGAATGTTAATTCAGAACATGGTTGTTCTGGCAAGAGATCACATCCAAAGATCTTCTAGGTCTATGTTCTGGCTGAAATATAAACATGCCTTTAATCCAGGAGAGAGATGGAAGCAGATCTCTGAATTCAAAGCCAGCCTGGTAAAGAACAAAGCTTAGGTCCAGGTATGGTAGTACAATGCCTTTAATCCCAAATAATTAAAGATAGCTTGTAGAAGAAAGCACCCATACCTGAAAGTGATGTCTAATTGAGAGGCAGAAACAGTGGCAAATCAGAGAAAGACCTGACAGAATAAGATAGGTCCAGTTCTCACAAGAAGAGAGAGGAAAGGGAAGCTATATAAGGGGCAATGCAGAGAGGAAGAGGAGGCAGTTTTCATGGGACAGTAATAGAAGAGACAGGTTGCAGAGAGAGAACCCAGATAAAGACTGAATGAGGCAGAGAATGAGAAGGATCCAGAAGATTACAGCAGATTGCTGTAGTCAGTTTAAGGCCAAACAGAGCAATTTAGAGGCAGAGAGGAAAAGCCAGATTGAATCAGTTATCTTGGAGAGGAGTTTGAGCCAGAACAGCTGAGTTGAACCAGCCAGCCCAGAGCTCAGAAAGAACAAGAAAGGGTGAGCTTATTCAGCAGTAAGCCCCAGAGGCTGAAAACATTCTAGGTCTAGGTTAGATTGTAGGGAGGCTAGAAGCTTCCAAGATTAGGCCTAGATAGCAAACAGAAGCAGTAAGCCTCCAAGACAACAACTGAATCAGGCCTCCTATAGGACTTCCCACCCAGGGAGAATCAGGAAGAACAAGGCTATGTCTCTTCTGTCTGGAGGACAAGCTAGCACTTCTGAGCCACCTTATATTTTAAAGACTTAGCTACTGTCACTTAGCTATCTGCTGGTTTTTATGAGACATGGGACTATGCCTTGCAAAGGGCACAGCTTTCTCTCATCGGTCTGCCCCTCACCTTGTTTTGCTCTGTATGTACCAGATGGTTTAGTAAAAAATGCTGTGGAATCTTGAACAAGAGGGCACAAACATCTAAATACACACATCTAAATTTCTTTCCACTAATTCTCATTAAAATGACAAGCAGGATAAAGATGAGGGTAGGAGCTCAACAGAGTTATGGACAGGCTGTAGAGGCAAGGAATTTTAGCAAATGAGACAAGACTGAAGAAAAAAAAAACAAAAAAACCACATGCCAAGTGGCATCTCTCCCTTTTAGTAAGTCTGGCTTGTAAGGACATGGCTCTGCCACCCCTACTCAAAAGGGCTAGGTTGGGGGACCATGGGCTTAACGTACGCAGGAAGCCTCCCAAACTGTTGCTGTAGAGACATTGCAGTAATTCAAACAGTCATGTTCACAGTGCCTTCATCATGCTACAACTTGCACAGGAAAAAAGTCAGTGTAAGTAGGCTTCTTGATTACTTATTTGGGTTCTTATATCTACCACCCTTCTCCAACCTAATCCCTTCAAACCATCCAACACTAGATAGATGAGAAAGAAGGTTAGAAGAGAAAGGGGGTATAGATCTCTTTAATCGAGTTCCTTGGGGCAAATCCAATCTTCACTGTCAGAATATTTCCAACCAGCAATCAGCAAGCCAGCAACCCAACAACAGCAAAAGCAGCAGCAACAGGAATCAGCAGCCATGGCCACAGGGCCTCTCAATAGTCCCCAAATCCCAAATGTAAACCATCAGCAGCTGGCAAAAATTACACCTCTCCTAGAGCATGAGTCAAATCATAGTCAGCTGCTGTAGACAATCTGAAGCAGCCCATATCCCACACCTGGGATTAAAACAAAAACATATTGACAACATTAATTGGGTTTTTAAAGAAACCAAAATGCTCTCTATATGTCAGAGCAAAGAGAAAGATGCACCAGAAGGTAGAATCCTGATCCAGACACAAGTAAAGACACGGAGAAAGCTACAGGGTGTCCCTTCTCCTCCTTCAGGCTGATGGGCCTCTCCAATCAGATACTCTCCCACCTCAGTCCAAAAGGAAGAAAGAACAGAAAACAGTCCAGGAAAGATGCTGGAACGAAGAAGAATGACACATTGTAAACTGTCAGAGACACTGCAGGAAGCAAAAACAAACAAATTTTCATTAAATATCTCTTTGCATTCCAGAACACTTCTGAACATATATGGTATATGAAGATCAGAATATAACACCAAAATAAAGAGAAAAAAAGGCACCTGGCCAAGAAAAAGCATTTCTTTTCTTAAGAAGGAAAATGGGGCTGGATGAGGTAAGAAAAAAAAATAAATCTAAACATACAAAAACAAAATTAGCATCAAAATACTAAAGTCAACATTGGTTCCTTATAAACATGACAAGTTTTTCCAGAAAGCAGAAAACAAAAAACCAAAAACAAGATCGGAAGAATGGTGAGCAGGGGAGCAGAGGGCTGAGTAGGCATTGTGCTTACAGTCAGTGCTCTTGAGGAGGGTCTGGGCAAGCGCCACAGAGAAGAGCCCCCACAAAGCAAGAGCATTTATATACTAAACAGCAGGCAAAACTAAAACCAAAGGATCCACACTGGATAGATGCTGATGATGGTGCTGAATGGCCAGGGTGAAGGAAAAGATTCCAAGAAAATGGTCTTGGCTTCCTGTCTGCCGTGACAGGACCGTTCTGCTCATACGCTGTTTTACCTCAGCAGAAACTCAGCCCAGAAACTCAAAACCATCCTACCCAAATGAAACTTCTGAAACGGAGAGCCACGCTACCCCAGCACTACCACCACCCTGCAATTTCAGGAAGCAACAAAATGGGAGTAGAAAGTGCACCGCATGTGAGAGACATAGAGATGGGTCTGTTTCGCCTTACACTTTCCACCAAACACACAATGGAGCTGCTGGTGGTTACAAACATCTACAAGTGACTAAACACCACGATAGTGCAGATGTGGCAGGGAGAATCTGAACAAGAGTTGAGTCCTAGCTAATAGTATCATACTGCTGTCAATTTTCTGATTATGATCTTACATTATACAAAACCTTTGTAATTCCCTGCCTCCTAAAAGATTTTAATTTTTTTTTAAGAGACAATGGATGGTATAGTAGTTTGTATAAGAATGGCTCCTATGGTCTCATCTATTTGGATGCTTTGGGAGTGGCACTATTGATTAAAAAATATGAACTTGTTGGAGTAGATGTGGCCTCGGAGGAAGTGTGTCACTAGGGGCGGGCTTTGGGGTTTCAAATACTGAAGCCAGGCCCAGTGTCTGTCTCTGTTCCTGCTGCCTGCAGGTCCTGATGTAGAACTCGTATGCTACTTCTCAGCATCATGTCTGCATGACACCATACTTCCCACCATCATGACAATGAATCAAACCTATGAACTATAAGCCAGCCACAATTAAATGCTTTCCCTTTGTGAGAGTTGTCATGGTCAGTGACTCTTCACAGCAATAGAACACTAAGACAGATGGATAAAAGAATACTAGAGTGATCTGAAAGAAAGAAGAATTCCACGCCCAAATCACTTGTTTAAGGAAGAACTCATAGTGAATGTATTAGGATCATGTTTTTTTATGAAATAGTATGTGATATCATGAGAGATCTAAAATAAACAAAAACACAATTCTTGTTTTTCATTTCATTTCCTTCATAAATTTAAATGGACAGTTGTACTCTAAAGACTCTATTGATTGACTGAGTGGCTGGTTGTAAACTGGGATTCCTATAAAATCACAGGTGACTGTGCTCACTTAGCCTTTACTGGTCAACCTAGAAAGAGTAGTCTGCTCTGCCTTGGGCAAAATATTCAGGAAGGAAAGACTGCTGTAGAGACAGGTAGCACCTTAATACTACTACAAAATCCTCATTCCTGAGTCCCTCACCCCCACCCGTGTACAGGGTAGCAGCCAGCTCTGTCCCTTGGCAGACTCCTCCGTTGCCCAGGGAAAGAGGCTGCCCCTTCAGGCAGCCCTGTCCACTGATGATCAGACCTGCTCTCTCTGCTTCCCATGCCTTTATGCTGCCTCAGAAACCTACCCCTGATGATGTTAAATATCATTAAATTTAAATAATTGTCATAAATGAGATTATGAAATGGAAAGCAAATCTTTCAAGATATAAAGCAGACAACAACAAAACGATTAGGTCCAAAGCAACCTAAAAATGGCCGTGCTGGTGACAATGTCTTGAACAGAAGAACTCTGGCTGAGTAAACAGAGGCCTAAAGACTGGTGTCTATCTACCAGGGGCCTCCTTTAAAACACCAGTAATCTCCTTTAAGCTGTCCCAAATGTCAACTAGTTGGATCCAAACAGCTTGTACCGGCTCAAAGAGCCCCGCCCCCAACTCTGCTGTCATATGAAATCCAATTTTTTGTTGTTGTTTTTGTTTTGTTTTTGCCATTTTCCAATTCTCTCTGCCCCACTACCCGCTCTGAGAGATATCCTTGGCAGTTTCATCTCCTTTCTTTCTACCCATGGAGCAGAAACATTGGTTTCATTGTACCCTTGTTTATAAAAATGAAAATCCCTGAAAACAAAAGTGGAAAGTGTAAACAGGCTGTTTTATATTTTTAATGTTGATTCCTAGCATGTGTTGCTAAAAACAAGCAAACAAAAACTTTACAGTTTCATTTTTGCAGAATACAATCTAGAACTAATATTTTCAAATCCCTACAGAAAAAAGAAAAAAAATGCCAAATATAAGAAATCATTAAAAAAAAGGATACTTATAACAATGGCTTAAAAAAAGTATTATTATCTTACATGAACTAGGTGCACTGTGAGTGTGTAAGCACAGCACAGCAGTGGAGTGCCCTCAGACAGCATCAGATCCCTCTGGCTGTGACCTGTCATGTGGATGCTAGGAACCAAACCCTGAGCTTTTGCAAGAGCCTTCCACAACAGTTTTTAAAGGTTGGATTTGAATAGCTAGCGTGATGACTAAGCTCTTCCAGAAGACCTGTGTTTGAGTTCCTGCACCACAGCCATTTGTAACTCCAACTTCAAGGCATTTGACACTTTATTCTGACCTCCATAGTCAACAGGCAAGCACAGGGTGCAGACACACCTGCAAAACACCCACCCTCCCTCACACAACATACATACACACACACAGGCTCATTCAGAGGTGGGAGCAGAGGGAGAGGAAGAACAAGAGCAAGTTATGAAAATCGATACAAACTTTCACTTCTCTGGGACTACAAATTTTCCACCACAATCCTACAGCTTCAAGTCATTTGTGGTGGGTATTATGTCTACTGTGACAAAAGTCCAACAGTCCATCTCTGCTCCCAAGGACACCACCCCTGAGGGGCTTGCTGTGATGGCCTGCACTTCACTCTCTGCTAACAAAAATTTCCCACTGGGTGCTCAAGACAATGTGATCTGGGGAGGGAAAAGAAAACCCAAACCCAACAAGCCAAAGGCTCTTGAGCTGCACTGCCTTTGTCTTTTTCCACTGTGCACATTTCATCTCAATCTTTCAAGAGGTTAGTAGGAAAGGAAGGAGCTTGAATTTACATTTATCCCAATGTTCCTCTGCTGAGTGAGTGGTGTGCTAACAGGGATCATGGCATGGACATGGGCATGGACTGAAAGACAAACTGTAGTCTCTTTTACTCAGCAGCCTACTCCTCCAAGGCCTGGGTCTCTGAAGATCCTTTTCACAGTTGGCATGACTCCTAAGTAGTCATTGGTAAACCCTCCTGAGTCTGGAATTTCCCACTGGCTATGGTATGTAACTTTTTGGAAGATGTACACACCAAAGACTGTATGTGCCAGAATTACTGTGGGCTGCATGCACATCAATCTGAACTCAGAACAAAATATACATACATGGCCAGTCAATCCCCCACAGAACCAGCAGGTTAATATTAATCACTTTTATGTGGATTCCAATATTCCTTTTAAACTGTGAGCCATAAATCCTGTGAAAAGCCTCTGCTGTACACATAGCACAGCCCATTATGAAGTCAGATAAGTTTATTCTCTTAGTTTCCCACTGAAAAATTATTTGTTTACAGGCAAAATACCCAGTCAGGATTCTTTTGTGTTTGGGGAGTGCTAAGCCTTCCCTCCTGTGATCTGTCAGTTCCCTTCTGTTCTCCCAACACAAACAGGAAGAAAGACCATGTGATCAGGCCCTCCCTGAGCAGACCCCGGGAAGAAAGGCTGACTCACCCTGTCCCAGCTGAAGCACAGGCCTAGGCGGTCAAGCTGTTTTCTCATGTGTTGGATATTGCTGTGAAATAAAAAGAAGCAGGTGGGACTCTGAGAGGGCATCACGGCCAGACGAACTACATTTTAGATGTTTTAAACACTTAAAAAGTCCAGCTCAGTCAAGGGAGCCTAACCGTTGCTTTGCCCTGGCAGAAGAAAAAAAATTAGTCAATGCCTAAGAATCAGTAAAATATTGATATGCCAGCAGACATCCATGACCTGGACATGACCATCCACTAGATGCCACTGTGGTCTTGGCCCTGGAAGCAGCTCCTTCCCTTGGCCACTCTGACAAGCAACCTCTTGAATGTGTGATCCTGACTTCTCCATATGTCAGATCTACAGAGTTAAGTCAAGCGAGCAAGTTTTATTTATGTATTAATTTACTTATTATGTATACAGTGTTCTGCCTCATTATAGATGGTTGTGAGCCACCATGTGGTTGCTGGGAACTGAACTCAGGGCCTCTGGAAGAGCAGCCAGTGCTCTTAACCTCTGAGCCATCCCTCAGCCCACAAGCAAGTTTTAAAGTGATTGAAAAAACAAAAACAAAATCAAACCCTCATGCGCCAGCTGGTTTGGAGCTCACTGGAAGAAGTTCTTGCCTGGCATGTGCAATCCCCAGAATTACACATATACACACCTACCCCTTAATGTATAAATTGGGTAAATTCAAAAGAAATCACAGTATTCCATCTATCAGAACCTAAAACTGCTCCCAAAGTGGATAATAGAGAAGTGCATTAATCAATTTATAGTTCTTATTGCTGAAATCAACTTCTGCCATGTTTGATGTACTTTATTAGAGTTGTCATTTCTTCCTTTTCTCCTTGTTTTTAATCACATCCATTAATCTTGAATTAACTGCATCATGGGTGGGGAGTAGGTGGGTTTGCTGCCATGCAGCCTTAGGCTGGGGAGATAGGGGCAGGAATGGGCCTGTAAGAGTGCAAGACCCCGAGCATAACCCACCAGCCATGGTTTGCTTGCCATAACCCACCAGCCATGGTTTGCTTGCCATAACCCTTGCACTGGGTAGACAGAGCCTAGCAGGTCTTGAGAGCGCACTCACCAGCCAGATGAGCCGAAGTTGTGAGCTTCCAGCTTAGTGAGAGACCCTAATTCAGGACCGTAAGGTGACACAGGAAGACACTTGGCACCCTGCTTTGGATCCCCAGTAGACATACTCAGGTGGACACATGTGTGGGGTCCTACACCTATACATTCGTGTGTATGATTTTACACAAAGAAGGGGAGTAAGGAAACGAGAGTGAAAAGGAGAAAAGGGGAGGGGAGGGGAGGGAAGGAAAAGAGAAGGGAGGGGAGGGGCAGGGAGATAAGGGGAAGGGAGGGAGGGGAGGGAGGAACAGGAAGGAGAGGGGAGGCAGTGGAGGTCCCAAAGGCAGACCCTGGAACTTCCCTTCTGCATTTGAAGGTGAGAAGATGAAGGGGCCCAGAGGATTCTGGTATGAGGTGTTCAACATGTCACTAGCAGGGAGAGGGCTAGGAAGTCTGAACCATGGGGTGAGGTAGCCATTCCATAAGACCTGAGATGGTCACCTGCGTGCAAGTCATGCTGGCTCACTATTCTTGTTGTTTTCAGCAGACACCTCCTGTTTTGCTCAGTTAAACCTCCTGTTTTGCTTGGTTAATTTTCCTGTTTTGCTTGGATATGTTTACTTGGAAACCTATATAAGTGGTTTACTCTGTAATAAAAATGGCACCTTGATCAGAATACTGTCTTGGTGTCACTTCTTCGTGTTCTCTGTCTCTTTTAATTCCCAGCTCCTTGTGCAGGTGGTTACTATTGGTAGTCGCGGGCGACTACAGGTGGTGCCGAAACCGGGATTGAACCTGATATCGAGGGACCTGCTGAGGAACGCTGTGACTTAGGACGTCCATTGGGCCAAAAGAAAGCACATCGGTGACCGCCCATCAGCGAGAGTGCAAGGTAAGGGCCAGAAAGCGCAATATGGGACAGAGCAATAGCAGAGGAGCATTTATTGAAATGCTCAAACAATTACTCAAAACACGAGGAATTGGGTTTGAAAATTGAACTCTTTAGGACTTGATTATTAAGTAGATGTTAATTGTCCCTGGTTTCCTGAAAGTGGGACTTTGAATATAGAGGTTTGGGACCAAGTAGGTAAAAAAACTTAAGACCCTAGAATTGGCTTAAAGGGCCTACCATTACCCTTCTTCAGAGAATTGGGCATTAGTTCTCAAATGCTTACTTAGAAAGATGAGGAAAATTCAGGAACTGTTAAACCTTTCAACATTAAAGGACTGCCTGTTAATTTATGGGGGAGAGAA
>CM053749.1:775471-796331 GCA_028658305.1 Pachyuromys duprasi
ACCTAACAGTTTTCATAATTATTATTGTATTAAAAGAAAAGCTTTGTGAGTCTTTGGTCATAAACGAAAAAGGGGGAACTGAGGTAGCCATTCCATAAGACCTGAGATGGTCACCTGCGTGCAAGTCATGCTGGCTCACTATTCTTGTTGTTTTCAGCAGACACCTCCTGTTTTGCTCAGTTAAACCTCCTGTTTTGCTTGGTTAATTTTCCTGTTTTGCTTGGATATGTTTACTTGGAAACCTATATAAGTGGTTTACTCTGTAATAGAAATGGCACCTTGATCAGAATACTGTCTTGGCATCACTTCTTCGTGTTCTCTGTCTCTTTTAATTCCCAGCCCCTTGTGCAGGTGGTTACTATTGGTAGTCGCGGGCGACTACAATGGGGCAGTAAGGAAAACACATACCCAGACTTAGGTAGCTATAAATGATGAAAACAAAAATTTAATCTTCAGAGAAAATTGGAATGTAGTTTTTGGACATGGTTCAGACTCAGGTCCAGTAGACAAAAAGCACTATTGAAATTGAACAAAAACAATAATTCTCCCCACCTTGTTTTTTTCACAAAGGTAAATGCTCCAGGAAAGAATAGTTTGGTAAATAGCAAGCATCCCAACAACTTCTCAATTAGCAAACACCAACCTTTTCTGGTTTTCTTTAGGAATACAGAGCATTGAATGCTTCAGGAGCTGCACAATGGCTCAATGGCTGAAGCGTTTGCCACCAAGCCTGACAGCCCAAGGTTGACCCCCACAATGCACATGATTGAAGAAGAAAGCTTGCTCCCATCAACTGTCCCCTGACTTCTACATGTGCACGGTGACACACATACCTTCCCCATGACTAAATAAATAAGTAAACAGATACCAGTGCTCACAATCCTGCTAACTTATGCCTTCGCAATTTAGCAATTTTATGGTGGTTCGGTTTTGTGGTTTTTTTGCTTTCTGTTCTCTCTTGTGCATTGGCTAAAAACAGAATATTTTTAAAAGGTTTCCATGTAAGTATTTAAGCATGTCTTAAGAGCACGTACCTTTGGGTCCAGCTTTCTGGGTGCAAATTCCTCTCTATGGCGGCATTTTCAGCAGGCAATCCAAATGCATCCCACCCCATGGGATTGATAACCTGGTATAACAGAACAAAGTGCAAATTAAAAAGAAAAAAAATAAAAATGGGTTTATAAAAGGAGCCATGCCTTACTAGGAAGGAAAAGCTTTTCTTTTGCTACCTTCCTTCCTCTGCCTGACTGTAACAGGCTACCCTCTTTACATGGCATCTAAGTTCCAGGAGAGACATGTCATAGTTCCTCCTCCTTTTGCCTGTCACCATCATACATTTTTAACAGAACCCTGTTAAACAGGGATTCAGAAATGTGGTCTGAAGGGAAGTCTCTATCCTACAAATTCTTCAAAGAACATGTTCCAACTATGGATGCAGAACCTCTACCAATCATCCCATAATACCTCAGCCTATCTCCATAAGTGGACAGTGAGGTGGGAGTAAAGGGCTTACTGATATCCAAAAAGCTGCATATAAAGCCTTAATAAAATTAATGTATGAGGGGCTGGAGAGATGGCTCAGAACTTAAGAGCACTGACTGCTTTTCCAGTTTCTTGAGTTCAATTCCCAACAACCACATGGTGGCTCACACACACCTATAATATGATCTGATGGCCTTTTCTGGCATGCAGGTGTACATGCAGATAGAGCACTCATATACACAAAATAAATAAATAAATCTTTTAAAAATTTTCACACATAAAAAAATTGGTCAGCTGGGCATGGTAGCACATGCCTTTAATCCCAGCACTCAGGAGGCAGATGCAGGCGGAATTCTGTGAGTTCAAGGCCAGTCTGGTCTACAAATCGAGTCCAGAACAGCCAGAGAAACTGTTTCTGGACCCCGCAGAGAAATTGTCTCAGAAAAAAAAGGAAGAAAAAGAGAAAAAGTTGGCCAAGAGAAAGGCTAGAATGCTCTCTCCCTGACTAAAACAGGTCACTGGCTCAGGGAGAGGTACTGCAGAGTGTCCTGGAGGAAACTATGGCTCATTAAAATACCCAACCAGGACTTGAGGCATGAGATAGCTCAGTGACTAAAGTGCTGGCCACAGAAGCAAGAGAATAGGAGTTTGGATCCCCAGGCCCACAGGAATGCAGTGGACATAGCAGCCCACCTCTAACTGCAGCCTCTGAAGGTAAAAACGGGACCCTGGCCAGGCGAAAAAACAGACAAAACATAAAAAACTAGAATCTCTGATGGGGCAGCCACATTTAATTTTAATTAAGACTAAGAAAGAACTGGGCAGTAGGTCAGTTCCTGTGGAGAAGAGCAGGGTCCCAGCAGGCTTTACAGTCCAGGTGAGGGAAGAATGGAGGGAAGTTCAGCCTGACTCAGGTAGCCGTGCGGGGCCAAACTTTGATAATCTGACACAGCTGGTTTACTTTAGCCATGTTGAAGCCCAGCACAATTTTGAGAAAAGAAAAGTCTTTCTGATAACAATTAACTCGGTCCCATGAGTATAACAGAGCTTAAGACATAATTACCTTAACATTCTTTACAAAGTACATCTGGCTTCTTTCACAAAGATGGGTTCTGTTGACTCAGAGATAACTTAATGCTCAAGATTTAGGGTCCAGAGAAAACAACTGATGTGAGCATAATGCCTATGGGTGTCAGACTTGGCCTGGCCCTAAGATAACACAGGAGTTACTTAGTCTGATGTAAAGGCCAAGTGGTATCACTCATAAGAATGGGTTTTATGTCCTAGAAACAACTAGAAACAATGCTCAGGATTTAGGGGGAAAGGATCTGGGATAAGTAAAGCATAAATTCTGGGGGATATGGGTTTGGCTTAGTAGATAACAAAGGCTGACCAGGCTGTAATCTGCATCTATCTCAGCATTCCCGGAGGAAGACAGGTAATCATCTCCTTCCTCTGAAGGATGCCTGCAAGTTTACCTTTCCTAGTTTCTGCACGCTGACCAGTGTACACAAGGACATTTTGCTTTCTACAAGTTCCCATTTCCATAACTCTTCTGGAGTCAACCAGAAACATTTCTTTTTTTCTTCATTCGATGTTTTTTCAAATTAAAAACACAATTGTAGCTGGAGAGATGGCTCAGTAGTTAAGAGCACTGGCTGCTGTTCCAAAGGGCCTACTGACTCCCAGAACTCACACTGAAGTTCACAACTGTCTGTAACTCTGGTCCCAGGGCATCTGATGCCCTCTTTTGGCCTCTGTGGGCACTGGATGCACACAGTGCACAGTCATAAATGAGGTAAAACACTCATCCAAACACATAGGAGCATGTGGGAGGAATAGAACCTGTCATTCATAAATATTTCATGACCTGCCTTTTTAACATTACATCATAGGCACCTGTACTAAATACAGAAGTAGTTTTTGAGTGTGATGGAACCATTCTCAGCACAGTTGTGCATGATCTAAGGATTTAAGATGCTGGATGTTCAAGTTCATAAAAAAAAAAAAAATCAACCTGGGGCAGTGGTGCTCAATGAGGATGAGTGGCACAGGCTTCTGTGGAATGTAAGATAGGAGTTTTACTGAGAATTAGCATAGAACAGGAGGCGGCGGCACACGCCTGTAATCCTAGCACTTGGGAGGCAGGGGCATGCGGATAGCTGTGAGTTCAGGGCCATCAAGGTCTACAAGAGTCCAGGACACCCAGAGCTACACACAGAGAAACCCTGTCTTGAAAAACAAAAGCCAAAACCCAAAAAGAATTATCACAGAATAGTCAAGAATTTAAGAAAAATGAGAAGAAACTCATGATCTCTTTTAACCTTAACATCCATTCCTACTGTAGCATATATATAGAAGATTTGTAGTTTTCACCACGGGTCCTTTTCTCTTACTGCCTATTATGAGCAAATACAAATCTCTAAAAATTAAAATTCTAACACTTGCTGAGTAGGTCTATGAGAACCTGACTAGACCTATCCCAACCCAGTTGGGAGGTCTCTTCCTCCCACAAAAATATGGCTGACCTACAGTGTTCCATCCTCCCTAACAGTATCTCCCCTCTCAGAACCCGCTTCCTTGTAAGCTTCACACAGCCCTGGGATGAATGGCCAGTTTCAAAATCTTTTTCTGATAGAGAGAGGAGCATGGGTTTGGACCCTTCCCTGGACTTGTCTGGAGCTTGGCTGGCTACTGTAGTGGTGGAACTCTTCCCACAGGATTCCCAGGGCTGGATCAACGTCATGGTAACATCTGAAAAAGCAGAATGACAGCAGGTCCATGACCAGATGAATCTCATGGATACAAGGGATCCTGCAACATCTCCTTGTATACTGTGAATTTTATCAGGATCTGTAAAAAACCAAAACAAAACAAAACGCCCTCTTTTTGCTGAAGTTGGGAAGCTGGGTTTCAGTCCCCAGGAGCCAGGACGCCTCAGCAAACAAGCACCCTTGGCACACAGCCTGCTTGGGAACCCTGCTTGGACACAGTCCTCCTGTGTTTGCTTTTTTCCCCCCTTTTCAGGAACAATAAAACCCTGTTCTGGGCTATTCAGGAACGCTTCTATACTGCCAGGCCTGCACTTGAGTTCTGCTCATGCTGCACTGAATTCTTTCAGGTTGCTTCCTGGAAGAACAGGATAGCTGTCATGTGACTGTTCTGCAGAAAGGCGAACTTGATCATCTTTTGGAATCTTTGTCAGAACTACCAATGGCACCAGTCTAATGTTTCTGCTCATTAACATTCGCTTAGGTGCTGTCTGGATTTTTAGATAAAGTTAATACAGAGAAAGACTGTCACAGACACACACACACAGCCAAGATTTATGTAACAAACTTATTCATTTCTATTTTCATTTTCAGATGAAATTAAAATGAGACGATATTCTTAGGTCAAATGTCTACACTGTCTTTGAACAAAAAGTTAGGAAAATCTTTAGCTTTTTTAATATTTCAGAGTCTTGGCAAAAATTAACAAACTCAACTGTCTAGCCCAGTTTCTATAATGCAAAGTCAGAAGCATTCTTTCTACCACTAGTCAGGTCTCTGGAGTAAATGTCCCTGCAAACTCAGTGTCCTTAAACCAGGAGGGTGCCCTGTTCACAAGCCCTGGAACCACACACACAGCAAGTTCTCTTGCTGTAGGATGTGTCACTCCCAGTGTGAGAGAAACAAGGAGTAAAGACCTAAGCACCACTGCAATATGTCCAAGTGTCTCTGTCCTTCTGGCAGCAAACTATATCCTGGTAGGTGACAAGCACCTGTAATTCCAGCATTCAGGAAGTTCAAGTAGAGGATCATGAGCTCAAAGTTAGCCTGGGCTACACAATACGACCCTGCTTCAAAACAAAACAGAACTCAATTGTCGTGTGTCACATTCCAGGTACATGATAGTATCTCTGGGCTTTGAGTGGCAGAGTGCATGCAAAGCCTCAGATTTAATCCCAAATGCCACAAAACCAAAAAGGATAATTATAGTTTCCTACCCTTGGTGTCTCTGAGCCAAGAGTGTCCAAACTATCCACTATAAGAACTTCACTCTCCCAGTTAGTTTTTAAATGACTTAGCTTTCTTTATATCCCTGAACGTCCACAGGTAAAATAGGTCACTACACTCTAGATAACATGTACAGACATGGCAAAATGCACTTAAATGCTAGGGCCCAGCTAGGTGTCCAGGTCCACACCTATAATCCCCCCAGCTACTCAGAAAGCTGAAGAAGTACCGAGAGTTAGGTCAACCAGAGTGACATAATAAAGGCCTCTTCTGGAAACAAAGTAGTATATGGCAGGCCTCAAACAGTGTGGATTTCCTAAGCTAACCTCTTTTTATTTTCTAAGATCACTTCTTCTTGGATGTGAATGCTTCCTACAGAAGTATTCCTTCATTTTTCCAGATATTTGACTTATTTTTATAATTCTACTTAAGATATACTTTTAAATATCCATCATGTCAATTTTAGAAGAGTAGGAATGTGACATCATGGAAGGTGACAGAAGATAAAAATGATAATTTTAAGATAATAAATGTAAAAACATTCAGAGGCTGAATCAAGAAGTACCAGTTGCTTAAATTAGAAATCAGTACACTTCAAAATTTGAAAAACTACAATTTCTATCTAGTTCCTACAACAAATACTCGAGTATTTAAGTCTGGATGAGAAGCTGAAAAGAAAGTGAAGCCACCACAAAATTCAGAAGAGCAGGATAGTATCACCCGCTCAGACCTGACAGAGACACCATGGCCACCCAGAACACAAGAAACAGCAGTAAGCAGGGCCCGAGGCTGGTGAGAGGGCAGGAGTGTGCCAGATGGAGCCACAAGGAGCTGGGCAGTAGCTGAAGCGGGTGCCAGCAGGACATCCCCTGATTTCCCTCCAGTTCCACCTAGATTTCCTATGCCTCAAATCCAGCCACGGTAGGAGGGAAGGACTCATGAAACACCATCACCCAACAGAGGTCAGTGTTTGCTGGGGGGCAGGGGGTGCAGAGATAAAGAGACAGAAGTAGATACTGATTTTCTTCACTGGTAATAGCTACTGGAAAGTAACTCTAATTAAACTCATTAAATCACAAAATCAAATAATCAACAACAAAAGACCAGCTGGGCAGCTGAGACCACAGCCTGAGAAACAATTTACTAGAAAGCAGGGGTGGAATTATGTAGGAACACATCTCTATGTGAAGTCTCAACGAGCAGTCAGAGCTGGCGACTGCTGTGGAAGCTGGACCAGCTCCACGTGAGTTCTCAAAGGAGAGTAAGAACTGAGTATTATGGGGGATGCAACATCTCCATGTGAGGTCCCAAGAACTGGCTACTACTGTAGTAGAGAAATCATCTCCACGAGAGGTCTCAAAGGGGAGTCAGACTGGCCAGTATCACTGCAGACCAGAAGTCAGGATACTCTGTCAGTCAGACCAGAGGCAGAGAGAGAGCGAGGCCTACGACTGGGTCTTGCCTAGCCTCTGGCATACAGTCCTTCAGATCTGAGAACCTGGGCTTTTCAGGGTTGGCAGGTGGGCTGGAAGCAAGCCTACTTAGCAAAAGAGACACTGGGCTGAGAGAGTCGAGGCCTTTGCACCAGAGACACGAGCACACCTCCACAACAGGGTCGGCCAGCTGTTAGCAACAGCCAGCTTCTTTCCCTCCCCCACAAAACAAAGCTTTATGCTCGAAACCAATTCAGCTTCAGATTCAGGCGCCATGGTTACTACTTTGCAAAGAAATGCTATTTTCAATGCCTTGGCTTCTCTGGGTTCAGCATTCTATTTCCAAGAAATGAGAAAAGCAGTATTTAATTTCATTTAGACAGTGTAATAAGCTTCCATTATTACAGACTGGATATAAAAATCAACTACTTCAGAGCACGATCAACCAGCACAACTCTACCCAAAGGGTATAGTTGTTCCTATGGGAACATGGAAGAACCTGACTGGCAGGCAAGTCAGAAACTTTCCAATCAAGGTGCTAAAACAACATGCCTTCTCTTTTCAAACCACACCCAAGAGCATAAACCTGCAAATCTATTGCCTATATCCCTCTTGATACCACAGATTTGAAAATCTGGCACTAAATGCCACACCATGCGCTGGGCATGTCATAGACACTGACTGCAAACAGAAAACTGAGGGAACATCCACAATCACTTTCTTGCTGGCAATGTCCCTGGCACCTGACTTTGTGGGTGATTACATAATGATTATGGCCGTTAGACACTAAGCCCCAGTTTCTTCCTTCACTTGGACAAGACTAGGGGCTTTCTGCCTGAGACTAATAGTCCAAGGCCAGCTCTATTAGGGGGATGAGTGAATATTTCTGATCTTCCATCACCCTGCTCCTGGACCAGACAGTGCTGGGAACACCAGCTGAGGTGGGAGGCAGGAAATTTATTTTCTAACCATCTGGGCATACAACATATGAAAACACAACAAAATCACCATATGGAGGTAAGCTTTAAGTATGTCATTAGGCATCCCTTGAGTTCAAAGAACAACCAACCAACTGGCAACATAGCCTTTTCTGACTACAGAAAAAGAATTTAATTCTGGCTTCAAATGGCCCTTGGGTAAACATGCACATCTTAGGAATGCCTTATTGTGGTCACTGAAATTGGGTTGCACTTAAAATTGCATTACTCTTTTTTGTTTGCTTGTCTTTTGAGGCAGAATCTCATACAGCCCAGACTTAACCTTGCTTCTTGATCCTCCTGCCTTACCCTCGTAAGTTCTGGAATTTCTGGGGTGTGTACCACTCATGAGTGTCCTACAGGTTTGAAGGGTATTCTTGCTCATCACCTCTGGGTAAAGCAGCATCACTGCTCTGATTCACCACCACAAACTACCTCTTACTCACTCACTTGCACAGTGCTCGTCCAGTCTACACATATCTGTGGTTTAGGTCAGCGGCTAAAGAGCTTCATCTCCCTTCTCACATGTTTGTGTGACTTGGGACCAAACCTAGACAGCCATATACATTGGCTCAGAAGAAATGGCATTCATCCACCATGTACAAAACCTGGCCCAGCTGCCTCGACTACGCTTTCAAAATGTGGACACTTCCAGCCTTACCTCTGCCCGAGCAAACTCAAGAGGAAACTGCCAGCTCAGAAGTACTTACAGAACATGCTCAAGGGCTTCACCGCATGGGAAAGCATCACGCTTTGGCTCAAATTTGGGGACCCCGTTTTCTTGCTAGCTCTCAGTGCTTGGGTTGGTCTTTTTGTGCGCTGTGTCAGGATTGTCTTTGTAGTATTCAAATGCTGGTTCCTCCAGAGAATTGAGTCCAGGCTGGACTTTGGTGTTGTCATTTTGTGAAGCAACTCCCACCTCAGCAAACACCTTCCGACTGGTTAAATAAAGAGCTGACCGGCCTATAGCTAAGGCAAGAGAGAACAGGCAGGACTTCCCAGAGAAACGGACTCTGGAGAGGAATCAGAGGTAGAGTGGTCACCATCCGGACATGGAGGAAGAAACAAGTGCAGGGACTAAAGACTGGCAAGTAATAGGCCAGGTGGCAGTATTGTCAGATTAGAACAGCTGAGAATCTGCCCCGTATAATGCCTAAGTGTATAATAAATATAAGTCTCTGTGTCATTATTCAGGACAGTCAAAAGAAAGTCCTGTTTCAAAAGCTCACTTAAACCTTTTCACTATTGTTGTGAGGGTACAAGGCACATACCACACAGAGTGCATGTGGAGGTGAAAGGGCAGGTTTATTAACTTGATTCCTTCCACCTTCATGTGGGTTCTGAGGATTAAAACCAGGCCATCAGGCTTATTTGTAAAGTGCCTTTATCTGGTTCTCAAATGTCTACTTTTCACATTCAGTGATGATCATAAAAATACTGCTATGCCAAGGACTCTATGTTATCTGCATTGTACCTTATGTAGAGGTGGTAAGAGCACACTGCTTTTATCTGCTGCTGTGTTGAAGCTGAGGCAAGGTCTTACTATGCTCCTGCTGCCGCTGGCCGCCAGCACTGTGAGGGTGGTGTGCACCACCCTGTCTGGCTGCAAACAGGATCTTGTAAGTTGTAGAGTGTTAAAATAAAGAAAAGTGGGCTCCATGTAACCGCTGAACAGTTGACTTGCTACCAACAAAGGAAGCTAGAGGGACTTTCTCTGTCCCTGAGAAGTTAAAATAGTATTGAGCAGAGGACCTGTGAGCTTATCTAAGGTAGTCTATTTATCAGCCTGTAGGTGCTGGTAAAAGCGAGCTACAGAAAGGCTAGTTCAGTGGTCCTTGAGGAACAGTAAGGACTAACTTATAGGGGAGCATGGCATATACTCTGAGAAAGAGACACCTGGGAGGAAACACAGAGGTAAAAATGAAGACATTTGCTACGAAAATATTGTGTACATCATTAAGGACTGTGGATTCAGGAGGCTTGGGACAGCAGGCCAGAAAAAAGTCATTACTAAGGGACTAGATAAATGGCTCTGAGCTTAAGGGCACTAGGGAAGCTAGTCGGTTTGGTTCCTGGCCCCTACATGATGGCTAACAACTAGCCTTAGTCTAGTCTCAGGGAGTCTGCCATTCTCTCTGGCCTCCCTGGGCACCAGGCAAACACACAATGCACAGACATACATGCAGGCAAAACACCCGTACATATAAATACATAAAATAAAATACATATAAATACATAAAATAAAATAAAGGAAAAATTGTTTAAATGGTTATAAAAAGAAAACTGAAAAGCTGAATAAGAATAAATATTTTCTGGTTAGAGTTGGCTAGAACGACAGCTCAGCAGTCAATAGCATTGGCTGTTCTTCCAGATGACCTAGGTTAAAGTCCCAGCACCCCCATGGCGGCTCACAACCCTATCTAGCTTCAGTTCCAAGGAATCTGATATCTTCTTGAGGCCTCCAAAAGCAATAGGCATGTAGGTGGTGTACATCATAGCTAACTGCAGGCAAAACATTCACACACATTGAAAACAAAATAATTTTAAAATGAGTATTTTCTTAAACAGATTAGCTAAAAAAAAAAATAAAGGGAAGAAACAACTCAGCACACCTGCTAATTGTAGAAAATGGCTCTCTTGGTCATCTTGACTACATCTGGAATTAACTAAAACCCAAGTGACTGACTGGGTACACCTGTGAGGACATTTTCTCAGAGAAATCATTTGAAGAGAAAAGACCCACCTTTAATCCACATCTTTTTCTTTCTTTCTTTTTCTGAGACAGGGTTATGCATCCTTGGCTGTGCTGGACTCACTTCTTAGACCAGGCTAGCCTCAAACTCACAGTGATCCACCTGCCTCTGCCTCCCTGAGTGCTGAAATCACAGGTTTGCACCACCTGGTTTTGATCCACATCTTTTAAGGTAGAAAGATCCACCTTTAATTTGAGCCACATCTGGAAGCTGATAAAGGACATGGAAGAAGGAAGCCTTGCTCTTGATGGCAAGTTTATTCCTTCACTGGCATTACAGCCTACGTCATCAGGATTCTAGCACATATTTAAGATATGCTTATCCTTAGGGTAGGGACCCTAACCCTAACCCAGACTCATGGCCTGAACATGGATTCTTAGACTTTCCACTGTCAGACAGCCATTGCTGGAGTAGCTGAACTGTAAGGCAATCTAATAAACCTCCCCACCGCCAAACAATCATATAAAAGCAGTTCTGTTTCTGTTCCTCTAGAGAGCCCTGACTGAGACACTGATACCAACCCTAGTAACAAGTAACAGTTTCAAATCAAAGGCTCAGACTCAGCCAGCGGGCAAACGGAATCACTGGCACCAGGGAGCAGCAGCAGCTTCACCGGGGCAGTCCTGGAGCCCGCTCCCAGCAGACTACGGGACTCCTTGATTAAATGAAGCTGAGTCCTTTTCCTGAGCAGCTCAGAGCAAATCAATCAATGTAAGTCATAATTACAGCTATCACTTATTAAGGGATGTATTATGTACCAGACACGTGGCATACTGCACTACCTAATCTGACCTCATAGCAACCTGAGGAGAAATCAGTCTCTGTGTCTGTCTCTATCCCTCTCTCTTTCCCTTTGTCTTTCTCCCTTCCCATTTCTTGCTGTCATTCTCTCCCTCCATCCTTTTCTCTTCCCTGGATACTGAATCCAGGGCTTAGATGAGCAGTCTGCTGCAGTGCTACATCCAAAGCCCTTCCTTTAGAGCAAATGAGGCAAGTAGAGTCAGAGAAGCTAAGTGACTATGCAGAGTCCCTCAGAAAGTAGCAGAGCAGGGGTCAAAGTAATGTCCGCTCTGACTTTAGACTTCAGCCACAGTAGCAGACATCCCCTATTTTATGTCCTGACTCCTCAGTGGCATCTTTTGTTAACGTCTCATCCTATCCAGGACAACCAGACTCCGGCATACACCCCTTCACATACCTATCTGATGGCAGGTTTCCCTATACTCTGTCACCAATAATATGCTTTTGCTTAAATGTTCCCGGTTAGCAATGTGCCTGAAGCCTGCGTGCACTGATCAAATTAAGTTGGCTTAATTTTTAAAAAGACAAATATTGTTGAAAATTAGTTACAGAATTACACTTTGAAAGGCCAGGGGTGTAGCTCATTGACAGCACACATTACTTGCATGTGCAAGATTCTGGGTTATATACTTGGGAATAAAAGGGGGGAAAGATTATACTTTAGGCAAAGAGACAATCAATTCAGTCCTTTTCCTTTCTTTTTAAGATTTTAAATTTTATTTATAGGAATGTGTAAGAGTATATGCATACCACATTGTGCAGGAACCAGCAGAGACTGTGGAAGGGGCCAGATTCCCCAGAACTGGAGTTATGATGAGCACATGAGTTCTGAGAACTGAACTTAGATCCCCTGTGAGAATGGTCGGTGCCCTGAACTGCTGAGCCACCTCTCCAGCCTCTGCCCTGCCTCTTTTCAAGAAATAGTGTAAGACAGTATCTGAGAAAAATATCTTTCCTAAACCAGGATGACAAATAACTGTGTTAACTTTAAATTTCACAGTAACCCCTGGGTTCAGCAATATAAACCTATTCATTCTCAAGTGACAAATTTATGATAAATGACCTCATTTTTAAGGGATACTGCTTCTGCCAACAAAAAAATTCTAACCAATTGTCTCAAGAGATATACGTAGCCTTCCTAAAAGCCTAGGCAGTGCAGGATGCCACATGCATAGGGCCTGACACACTAATAACAGCCGTGGCTAATGGTGTACCAGTAAATTGAACAACTGGCTCTCACATGAAAAAGTCCCTGTTTGGTGCCAGGCATAGTAGCACACCCCTATATTCCTAGAATTCAGGAGGTAGAGGCAGAAGATCAAACAGTCAAGATAATCCTTGATCACCTAGCAACTCTGAAGTCAGCCTGGATTATTGGAGACCCTGTATCAAACAAAACAAAACATCCCAGTTTGTCGATTTGTTGATTCCCACCACACTAGCTTTCCAGTTACCAAGATGATCAATACACAGAACTGGGCAGAAATATGCACAGCTCTTGGGGTCAGGTGGAGCAGGCTCATAGTAGGCACCCGCCAATAAGTGTATGCCTCCTGTTAGGCCAAAGGGAAGTAACTATTTGTGGTCCTGAAGACACAAGCAAGTCACATGAAGAAGCTGCCCAAATGCTTACTGATGTCTCCTCCATTACAATGCTGTCTGCTGCCAAGTATACACTCAAGCTATGGGTTGCACCAGGGGTTGCATATCAGAGAACCTGCATAGCAGATATTTAGATTATGATTCGTAACAGTAGCAGCATTACAGCAACAAAAAACAGTTTTATGGTTGGGGGAGTCACCACAACATGCAAAACTGTCATAAAGGGCCAGAGCATTGGGGAAGTTGAGGACTGCTGCTGCAGAGCAGCACCTACATGCTGCCAGGTCCTGTCATCCAAGGACACGGAAGAAGGAAGGTTTTGCTCTTTGTCTGCTCACCCTTACCTTGCTCGCAAGTCCCTTCCATCATTGGCATTACAGCCAACTTCTTCAGGATTCCAGCATATCCTGAAGACAAGCTGCGACAGCCAGCCTTGTGAACTGAACAACTACTAGATTCTTGGACTTCCTGTTCACAGCCAGATATTGTTGGATTAGCCGGACGACATGCAACCTGTAAATCATTCCAATAAATCCTGATTCTATATAGAGAGCATCATTCTAAAATTGTTACTCTAGAGAACCCTGACTAGCACACTATTTTATTCTCATCTTATAGCTGAGAAGAAATTAGGGCTTGAAGAGGTAACTAACTGGACAAAGATCATACAATCTGTATTTCAATCCTGGTAGTCTGGTCCCATCTCATACTCAGCCCCTCTACAATCTACCCCCTCTCTTTTCTGTGGGTGGTTAAGAAGATATAATGATTGGTTTTTTTTTTTTCTCATCGACATCTTACAGACACATTTTGCTAAAGACCAAAGAGAAAGCTCTGGGACTGTGATTGGCATCATTTCCTGTCACTGCGATAAAATACCTTGACGAAAGCAATTTAGGGGAGAGCCGGTTATTTTAGCTCACAGTTCCAAGTTACAATCCATTGCTGCAGGGAAAATCAAGGCAGCAGGAATCTGAAGTGGGTTCTTACATCCACAATCAAGAGCACAGAGAATGAATACATGCCTATTTTATGCTCAACGCTCTGTTTCTACTCTTGTCCTGTCCAGGATCCCCTGCTAGAGAATGATGCCGACAGCAGTGGGCAAGTCTTTCACCTCAATTAATATAATCAAGCCAACCCCCCGCCCCCATAGACATGCCCACTGGCCAACCTAGTTAGACAATCACTCATTCAGATTACCCTCCCGAGCGATTCCAGATTGTGTCATATTAGCTAAAGCTAATGGTCAGGGGTTCAGTGGTTGAGAACACTTACTGATCTTGCAGAGGGCCTGAGCTCAGTTCTCAGCATCCATATATTAACTCCAGATCCAAAACTATCTGATGCCTCTGACCTTCTTAGTCACCTACACTCCTATGCACATACCAACATGCACATCAACATAATTTCAAAAAAATAATAAATCTTAAAAAAAAAGAAGAAATACCAACTGTACAGTGACTGATCTACATCAGCCAAGGAAAGGCCATATCCTTATTTCTCCTTTAAGTTTCATTTGTCTTTCAAGACTAGTGATTCCTCTGGGCCAGTGAGATGGCTCATCAAATAACGATTCTTGCCATCAACCCTAAATTTAATCCCTAGTACCCACAGGATGGAAGAAAACGGAGTTGTGCAGTTTGTCCTCTGACCTCTATATGCATCATGGCATGTGATCCCTACCAAAACATAAATGTAATAAAATAAGATGTTTCCTCTTTAGGGAATTCTTTTCCATTTCCCACAGTCATTATTCCCTAAGTATTTTTCCTATAAAATTTTATTTTTCCCACTATAAAATAAATGTGTTCATCAGAGAATATAAAAAAATCCAATAACAAGGGGGAAAAAATCTCTTGTGATATCCAAAATCATATTGCAGCCAAGGCTGGCCTTGAACTGATTCTCCTCCTTTCAAGTGGAGAGATTACAGGGTATGTTACCACATACAACTTTATAGTTTAGATCGTAAATGTACCCAAAGGCCCATGTATTAAAGGCCTTGTCCCCAGGGTGGTGCTATTGAACAATGGTGGGATCTTCAAGCGGTAGGGACTAGCTGGGCCTGGTGGCACAAGCTTCCCAGCTACTCCAGAGGCTGAGGCAGAATGATTCTAAGTCCAAGACCAGTCTGGGCAACTTAGTGAAACCCTATCTCAAAATAAAATTAGGAAGAGGAGCTAAGGATGACACTCTATGACAGAACGCTTGCCTGATATGTGTCAAGCTCTGGGTCTATTCCCCTACAGCACTCACTGAAAGAGGAAGATCTAATGGAAGGTCTTTGGCTCACTGTGGGTATGCCTTTAGAGAAAATCCTGGGAACCCTGACCCCTTTATTGCTTCCTAGCCATTGATTAATAGTTGTGCTCTGATGTGCTCTTCATCATGGTTATCCAATATCCTCTATTTCCTATAGAGTTGTACTATAGAATTTAGCACTTATCAATCTTTTTTTCCTTTTTTAAACCACTGGTTTCACTGTACAGTGACTGCTTCCGGGGGAGCTCCTCCTGAGAAAAGAGCAGTGTTATCCACATCTGCTCCTGCCTTCCAGAGCCCATGCCATGTTCATCCCCAGCATGACAGCCACCCTGGCAGCTGTTCCAGGTTCGCCTTGTAATGTTTCGTTACAAGGCATCTCTGCACACAAAAACCTGAGCTGTCGATGTTGGCACATAAAGTCTTTCAACCCAACTAGAGTTGGATTTCTTCATGATCCTGAACACACATTACCACACTGCACTCCTGTCCTTACCTGCATGCCTCTCATTTTCTGGAACCGTGCAATGGTGTCACTGAGGGTGTAGACACGTACATGGCCCATGTGTAGATTGCCAGAAGGGTATGGGAACATGGAGAGCACATAGAATTTCGGCTTTAATTTCTAGGAAAGAGTGACAAAAGACAACAGAAAGTATTTGTTACATATTTTCTGGAAGCTCTGCATGTACTAATATTTTAACACTTTACTCAAAGTAATAATTTAACATTTAAAAAATTCCTTAAAGAATAAACCTGTTCTCATTATGTAAACTGACAAAAATGTTAAAACCTCCAAAACTCCAAGATCATGGTTTAAACTAAAGAAAATCCACAATAATTGAAAACAATGTGTTAAGAGCTAATTAGCCTAGTATTTTTAATTTTTTTTCTCCCTTTTTCACAAGGAGTTTCTAGGTCTTAAAGGACTTTTTCCAAATGAGTTTCTAACACAGGGATCTACATTATGCAAATAGAAGACACTGAATTACACAGGAATCTCCAATACTAGAGTCCCTTCCTCAGCTCCCGTGGCTGTCTCCACCTGGGATCCAGTGCTGACCACCAGGTCTTCAGCACTAGATGGGTCTCGAAGTCTATCCAGTACACTCTGAGTTTCTCTTCCAATAAAAGAGGATGAAGTGGAAACCCATGAGGGATCGAGCACAGAGGGAGCAGCACTGGTTGTTTCCCAGTGACAAACAGGTAAACACAGACCAAGGTCACATATTCTCAAGCTTCCAGCAGCAGCAACATGAAGAACACAAAAATCTACAAATCTGACTACAAATAAGACAGGGCCGGAGTCCCATTAGGTTGCTGCATTCGGGCACCCTCGGTCTCCTACTGGCAGGATGGCGAATGTTGTCAAGGGTTTGTGCACATCAGAGAACAAGGGTCTGGAGGAACAGGTCTAGTCACAGAGCTGATTACTTACAGGAGACCCAACATCTTTGGGGCTTGTGGAAAGTTCTGCAAAACTGAGGACAGAGCTGAGGGCCTCATACATGCTCGGTGAGTGCTGTATGCTGCACGCACAGCCTCAAAGATTCCCCATCTGCCATCCAACATGATGGTGTAACTCTTTTGTTTTTTGAGACAGGGTTTCTCTGTGTAGTGTTGGCTGCCCTGGACTCACTTTGTAAACCAGACTGGCCTCAAACTCACAGAGATCCACCTGCCTTTGCCTCCCAGAGTGCTGGGATTACAGGCATGCACCACTGTGCCCAATTTATAGTGGTAACTCTTAAATGCATGCTAATTGGCCTCTAAGGAAGCATCTTCTACCAAAGACACAGCCTTCTCCCACCCACCCATCCCCACCCCACAGACTTTACAAACCCTGTCTAGGTAACCAGAGGCTCCCCCCTAAATGAGCCTCAAATTCTGCCATGGGGAATCTGGAAAGAAATTCCCAACCATTCTATTTTACCAGTGAAGACCCAGGAGCCAGATGCTGGGGTGAAAACCTGCCTGCTCAGAGAGACAGAAAGCGCCAGCTGATCCTCCTACTCAGCTCGCATCCCAGAAGGAAAAAGCCAAAAGTGCAATACTAAAAGTTTGCTAGCTCAGCTGATGGCTCAGGCAGAAGAGGCCTGCTAGCTCACCAAGCAGCCCAAGAGGAAAAAGCCAACAGCTAAAAGCCCAAGAGCTAGAGAGCTAAAGTGCCCTTCTTCTCCGCGCTGTCTTAAATACCCCTCTCAAAGTCCCTCCTTTCTAGCAATCCCTGTCAGCTGGTTTCTTGTTCCACCTCTTGACCTAGGGTTAACTTTATTAAAACCTGTGTACAGAAAGCTCTTGGATTAAAGGTGTGTGCGAGGGCTAAGCACACACAACAAACAAAAGACAAGTTTTTACAGGTCACAGTCTCAGGGATCACATGGGATCAAATATCCTGCAACAGAAGAGTGACAAGTAACTGCTGCTTGTGGCCAATGAGGACAGGCCATCTGTGGCCACATTATTATGAATTTTAGCCCCCTAGCTTTCCCTTTTTGGTCCCTACTTCTTAGTAGAGCTTTAGGAGACAGCAAGGCTTTGCCAAAGCACCAAAGCACTAAATACAAACACAGACAGGAATTCATACCCTTTCCTGTACATATGTGGAAGCTGATGTTTTAAACATTATAGGCTAGTGTTTCATAACTGATGTTGGACAGAGCCTACTTGTGATGGTTAATACCAACTGTTAGCCTGGCAGGTTCTAGAATCACCAAGGGAAGCATGTCAGTCAGCTGGGTTAACTGAGGAGGGAAGACTCAACCCACACATGAGTGGTACCGTTCCATGGGCTTGGGTCTTGAACTGAGAAAGTAAGATGAGCAGCAGCATTCATGAGTCTCTGCTCTCTTATTGTAGATGCAATGTGATCAACTGCCTTCTCCTCATGGCAGACTATATTCTCTGAAGCTGTGAGCCAAGATGAACTTTTCCTTACCTTGTTTCTGCCTGGTATTTGATCACAACAACAAAAATAACTGATACTCAACTTCAATCAGAGAAGCAAACTAGATTGCAGCAAACTGGTTTTCTGGGGGTTTTGTTTGTTTGTTTTGAGACAAGATTTTGTTATGTAGCACAGGGTGGCCTCAAACTTGAAGCAATCCTCCTGCCTCTGCCTTCAGAGTGCTGGGATTACAGGTGTATGTCACCATGTCATGGCCAGCTTCTTGCCAAGTTCTTAAACTTCAGCAGAAGTTTTAAATCTTTAACAAAACCACAAGCAATAGCTAACCACCACCCACCGACCACAAAAATGCAAGATACAACTTTTCTTTGTTCTGTCCATCCTCTAGAAATGACCAAGGTAAGTAGGTGGCAATACCACCTGGAGAAGGGAACTCTTTGTAAAGGTCTCAGAATCTGGAGAATACAAAAGCAAAGCATCCTCTGTACCACTGGAACGATGACAATTATTTAAATCAGCAAAGCAGCAGGGAATGGGAGACCCCATGAGTGAGAAGGCCCTGAAGGCAAGGCTGGTATATACTCAGGGGCTTCCTGGCCTTTAAGATGGGTCAGGCTGGTGGGTGGTTAGCTCCATGATACTGTGCTTGCCTTGCCTGTACAAGCTCAGAGACTTTATCCCTGGCATTGGAGAAAGAAAAGGTGAGTGACAGAAACTCCTTTCCAAACGGTGCAACCACTTATTTTACAGAGTGCAGAAACAAAACGGTTGCCTTTACAAAGCCCTTTCTCCTACCTGCAGTGCATTAGACCTCATAGCTTTTCATTGGGAATTTTCAGGGCTAGAGGAAAAAATTGTAATCGTGCTCTTTGGGAGCTAGAAAAGTAATTTAAAAAAAAATCCTCGACATATACATTTGTAGGGTTTTTTTGCTTCCTGGGACAGGGACTTGCTTTGTAACCCAGGTGGGCCTCAGGCCTTTTGAGTGCTGGAACTTCCAGCCTGTGCCTATTTCTACTTTTAGACTTTCAAGTTCTTATATAAAAACTATGTTCTTCTATTATAATAACTCTTTTTGTACTATTTATTATATCACATTAATTAACAACCTTGCCCAAACATTTTCTACACACAGCTTCTTCACTAGCCTCTCCCTTGTTCAATGAAGATTAAATTAATCTTCATTAATTTAAATTAATGGCAACATCAAATAACTGACCATAGACTAGCAAAGTTGAACTCCAAACCTGAGTTCATAAGAGATATACAGAAAAGCAATGCTACTGAGTCTTTGATATTCATGAACATTTTTATTTTTGCAGAAATATATTCAGCCTACTGCCTGTCCCGGCCTGTGCTTTTCTGTGTGAATTAAGTCATTTTCCTTTGTGACAATGAAATGAGTTCTATCATCTGGAGGTGGAAAAGAGAGAACAAGTGACAGGAGTTTGTGTTATAATTGAGTAGGAATCTGACTGAAAGGGAAATTTTCATAATTATATAAAAGTACAGGAATTCAAACCTTTAAGAGAAAGTACAAACGCCAGCGATGGAAGAGGATGGTCCTCCATTCCATCAGATTGTGACTTAGAGCATGATCTCCTCCTCTCTGAAGCGGCAACAGTCCTCACGAGCAGGGTCTCCAGCTCTGACCCTCAGTTTGCCATGAGCTGTGAGGCCTCAGACAAATCCCTGTGTCTTCCCAGACTCCTCATTCTCCAGTGATGACCAATACAGAGAGTTTCCGGAGAGCAAGGGCTCTCAGGGGGTAGAGTGGGTCCCAGCTTGGCACATTACCTGGGCCTTAGTGTTACTCCCCAGATAAGAATAATGCCTGCTCTCAAGGCTGTTCCAATATTAAGTAACTCAACATATGGAAATGGTACCTGGTACTTGGTAACATGCTCACAAAATGGAAGCTGTGGGGGTTTATGTTTTGTTTGTTTGTTTTAATGGTGGTTAATGATGATGGCAAGACACTTGGCTTCTAAACACTCATGTGGGTGGGGTTCAAACGTATTTAATATCAATGTAAGGTGAATTCTTAAGTTCCATATACACCAGTGTTCAGTCAGGTTCACAGTGCCAGGCAAAACAGCACATGATTTTATCTGATGTCTATCTATTTATACCAGTTTAGAAGTCTTCCAAAAATGTTCAGATATATTTTCTCATTTTCAAAACAAATCTGTAAGATAAACAATGTAAGGAACTGAGAATCATAGGGGTTAAGGCAGGGGTCTTCAAACTATGGCCCGCGGGCCACATGCGGCCTACAGAGGAGTCTGATCCAGCCCGCCAGCAATGACCGCAGTTTGGCCGCCAAGATACCTGCCAGTATATACACTCAGTGTCACAGCTTCTCAGGGATGATGTCAACCGCCTCCGCCCATGGCATGCTGTGTGCTGGGAGGGTGGGAGTGAGGGCAGTGTTGGGAGGGACACTGATGCGCTCTTGCGCCTGGCGCTCGGCACTCGCCACTGATGACATCACTGGAGGGCGCTGGACACCGTGTGGCGAGGAGTACCACATGTGGGTGACTATATAATGATGTAAAAAGGTGCCCACTCCACCCCCAGGCAACGTGGTGTCTGTGTGCTGTGCCTGCCTGTCAGTGAGGTTTTCCTCCACTGCCAAAGG
>CM053749.1:796831-937824 GCA_028658305.1 Pachyuromys duprasi
AGTTCCCATTGAAATACTGGTACGTGATCTGTTTATTTATAAATGTTCTTCATTTTATTTATAAAAGATATGTGCAGTATGGGTAGGAATTAGTAGTTCATATAGTCCGGCCCTCCAGCTCTCTGAGGGACCGTGATCCGGCCCCGACTTTAAAAAGTTTGAGGACCTCTGGGTTAAGGGAAAGGCTAAGTTTTCATTGTACATTACTCAACTTTCTTTTTTAGTGTTCATTTATTTTATACTATAGTCTTAATTCCAAATCTTCTTTCTAAACAATGCCAAAACCACTTTCCAGCTGAATATAAATAGCTCCCATTCTCAGAAGGAAAGAGTATGAATCCAACAGTCAGGAGACAGGAAAAGGCAAGTCAAATACAGTGTCAGCTGCAGGACATTCAACTTCCTGCCTCTGACCCCACCCAATAAATTCCACAAATTTAACAACAGTTGCTGCTGTTACAAAGGGAAAGTCAAGATGTAAGTATGAAAGTATTCTAGTACATTCCCTGATCCAATTATAAGAGGAGGCAGAGAACACTCTGAAGAAATTAGTGACAGCCAAATATGCATGATATAACTGATTTGGGGAGAGGAATGGGACCAGAAGCCAAGGTCCATTGATCTACTGAGACACTGAAGGCTGGACCCCAATTTCAGATCACATCAAGAACAGGCTGGCCTCCCTCCTCAGATTATGATGCTCAAGTGGCAGAGCCAAGTCCACAGCAGAAAGGGGCAGATATTTCGCATCTCATACAACTTCCTGACAGATGCAGAGGCAACCTCACATATGACTTCTTAGATCCATGGGTGCCACCCTATCACCTGCTGGAACTTCTGTTTTGTCAAGTTTCCCCTAATCAAAGCTCCTCCAGAATATCTACTACAGGGACTACAGGACTGCCCATCACACACCACATCCAATATTAACATGGGCACATCTATTACACTGGGAACTCAATTATTAACATGGGCACGTCTATTACACTGGGAGCTTTTCTGCGCCCTAACCTCACATCACCTCCTTTGTTCCTCTCAACAATCCTCCTGGGAACCAAATGAGTGCTATTATCACCGTCCATTTTAGGTAAGAAAATGAAAGCGCAGAGAGACTCCATAATTTGCTTTAAGGCCACACACCTAACAACATCCTAAACCAAGCATGTGAGCCCAGATCCAGGTCCTTAGCTCCTCTTCTCTACTAATGTGGTTTGCAATTGCAATACCTCTATACAACCATGTGTTTGCATACTTGGTCACCAGCTAGTGATGCCATTTGGGAAGGTTGTAGAGGGTTTAGGAGACAGAATCTTGCCAAGGAAGAGGTCACTGGAGGTGAGCCTTTATGTTCTACAGCCTAACTCTACTTCCAGTCCATTCTCCGCTTCCTAACTACAGATGTGCTGTGACCAGCCACTTCACATTCTTGACACACTGCCAAGAAGGACGTTATTCCCTCAAACTGTAAATCACAACAGACTCTTCCTCCCTCAAGCTGCTTCTTGTCAGGTGTTTGGCAACAGCAACAAAGAGAGCAGCTGCCCTCTCGGAATACTCACGTCGTCTTCTGACACTCTTGATGCCTGCTCCTTTATCTGCTCGTGCCACCACTTCTCAACATCCTTTCTTGTTCGATCTGTGTACTCCTTCGGCCACTTCCCTGTGGCACTGTAAATGCATCTGGAACACCCTGGAATTATTCTTCTTTCCCACTGGATGCCAGGTGGCCCACAAATCAGCTGCCTGTTCAGAGGAGAGACACAAAAGCTCAGCCTCTGACTAACCGCTGCCATTCTTCAGGAGAGAAGCCTAGGAGAGAGGACAGAGGAACGTGACATACACCACTTAGAACGCTCTCAGGGTCTTCCTAACCACGGCCCAGCATTTACTGCCTGCTCTGACGCTTCTCTTCTGCTTTTGGCAATCATTTCTTAATAGAACATTTTAGAAGTCCTGTTGAATTAGATACAAACATTTCATTAGGAAACATAAAGGCAATCCATGCCACAAACACCAATGACAAAAACCCTCACGGAAACAAAGGAAAGCCACCACAGGGCCACTTGCTACAGACTCTCGAAGCAGCGCGGGAGACGATGGAGCCCTCCCTCCAGAGCTTGTCCAGCACATCAGCTGCTGCTGTCTGAGCGCTACAATAATCCTAAGCTCATCTTGACTTGGCCCTGTTCTCAAATACCAGAAGGGATCCAACACAGGACAAGAAATTCTGAACAAAATTAACATTGTTCATATTTATATACATAAATATATTTTACATAAATATATTTTATATTTATGTGTATAAGTTCAACAAACAACAAACCCTTATAGACTAAGCCAGGAAATAGCCATTAGTTAGAAAACTTTATATTCATTTCCCAAATTGTTGGGGTGATCTTTTGTAGTTTGTGTGAAGGTTGTCTCTATATATTCAATTGTTAATTGCTGTACCTGCAGAAAGAAGACTACTAGCCCAGATCTTGATATTGTTGTTCTTATGGCCCATGACCGGTGTTGGGGGTCGGTCTGGTGCTATATATTCTAATGCTAATTACTGGCCCCCAAGATATGATTGCTGCCCAGATGAGTGCACTCTCATGCACACCAAATAATGTATGTGACTTTGTGTGACTTTGCTGCTAATACTCTCTGACTAGTTAGATAAAGTAACTGACAACCTATAACTGGGCAGAAGACAAGTCGTCAGAGTTTAGGCTCCTGGGCTTGGAATCTCAGAGAAATGAGGTAGGAAGAAAGAGAAGAGGTAGAAGAGATACCAAGAGGAGAAGCCAGAGAAAAGGAAGTCAACATGTGGCAGAATGGATCATGAGCATGTAGCCATGAGGGCTGGCCTGAAGGAACAGGAGCAGCCCAGACAGGAACAATTTTGGCAAGTAACTTGGGGTGTGTAGCTAGGAAATAGGAAAAAAGCTTAGAGGGTTGATGCCTGCCCAGTTATGATGCCTTACAGCATTTACAATTTTAAAAAGGTCTGTCTCAATTATTTGGGAACTAGCTGGGGCAGAGAAGCCCTCCAATACCCATGCCCCAACACACAGGTCTTTTATTTTATAAATATTTGTTTCTTTCTCACCTGCCTAAGACAATCAATCTATAATTGTATCTGATTGGCTTTAGTAAAGAGCTGTCGGCCAATAGCTAGGCAAGAGGGAGAAGGCAGAACTTCAGGCCAGAGAGAGGGTTTGGGAGAAAAAAACAAGAGAGAACCATGCCTGACCTCCTCCAAAAGTCACCAGGAACTAGTGACCTCCCCCCCCCCCAAAAAAAGGCACCAGGAACTACCAATTACAGGAAGACGATAATAAAATTCCCTACCCAAGAAATAGCCTGGAGGTAACCACAAGAATGGAAGGTATCTTTTCTCAGAGTAGGGCATCTGTGCTGGGCAGCCCACCGACCTCATAGAACTTTCATGGCACAGAAATACCCAATATTCCTGAGGTCTATAAATGGCTTGTTCAATGTTAATTAGCCACAAACACCTTGTAACAAGCTTGCCTTTGCTGAATGTCATCCAATTGTGTAACTGCTAAGCTATAATTTCATAAATCTTGCTGTAAACCAATAAAAAGCCTCCTCCCCCTGAGCTGGGGACTCTACACTCTACACTGCTGCATTGGTGACTGTGGACCTGAGCTCCAGCTTCTAATAAAAGACTCTACTATATTTGCATTTGAATCAGCTCCTTGGCGGTCTTTGGGGTCCACGAGACTTGGGCATAACACAAGCTGGAAAGTTTGCCAGCAGGACAGGAACAGAGGAGCAGGGCCAGGGTCAGCCAGGCTGAGCTGGCTGGGAATCTGTCCGGCTGAAGTGCCTACCCTTTAAAACATTGAAAGCCTCTGTCTGAAAGTCACTATACCAAAGACTCACTGAATAACATAGGTCCACACACTGTTCCAGGCAGGGCAGATTCAGCAAGAGAGTCCCAGGCTGGATGCTTAAGACACAGAAAAGTCCTGGGTTCTATCCGTGCTAGCAAAAACAAAAGACAAAGTGTCTTCTTTCACAGCAACTATATATACATGCAGAGAAGCAGGTAGCACACACAAACATAGCACACAGCAGACTGTTACATGGCCCTAGACTACAACACTCTGTAGGGTCCAGCAGGATAACCACCTGGATTCAGATTTTAATCCTGAAACTTCACTAGTTTCCTCCTCAGGGAAATGGCAGAAACGGCCTTGATGAAGAACTTTCCTGCTTTATCCCTTTTAAAGGGGCTGAGGTAAGATTTCATCAAACATTTAGGATGTAGTACTAAAGAAACACCCTAAATTTTCTGCCTTCTTATATAACAGCAAAGGAGAGGTAAAAAGACCTTTCAAAAACAAGAGAAACATAAGAAAACCTGGCATTCCAAACTGGTATCAATCATCTGCTTCTCTGAAAACTGTTTCCAGATCTACTAGGGTTTGGCCTGTTACATGAAGGCACTGGATCACATGTTGCCAGGAGGGATGCTACGGGTTCTAAGAGGGAATTCACCCTCACATGGCGTGGCCCTGGCTGTTAGAAGCTGATCTGCACAAGTTCTTGACATAGTCAGCCCACTATTTTTAACCCTCTTACTCTTTGAGGACTACAGCAAGAGGGAAATTCCCCCATCAGTTGGGTTTGCATATTTTAAAATAGGTAAATATGACTATATAGGAATTAGAGTGAACTACATGAAGTTAGCTAATTACTAGCAATTCTATACGGCTAACTTAATATAAGGAAGGCAGTTACATTTCCCTTTATAGACTTCTATATTATTACAACTATGTATGAGTGTCAGAAATTTTATTGTTTTCTTTAACTAAGCAAACATTCAAAAACTACTCTAATAAGCCAAAGACTGTCTATCAACAGAAGGCATCTAGACAGATATTTGACACTTCTTTACCAGATGGTACATAAGAAGAGTATTCTGAATTATTCTCTTTCATAAATAGAAATAGGATTTAATAGAGCTGGAGGGATGGCTCAGAGGTTAAGACCACTGACTAGTCTTCCAGAGGTCCTGAGTTCAATTCCCAGCAACCACACGGTGGCTCACAACCATCTATAATGTGATCTAATGCGCTCTTCTGGCATACAGGCACACATGCAGGCAGAACGCTGTGTACATAATAAAGAAATCTTAAAAAACAAAATAGAAAAAAGAAAAAGAAATAGGATAATAACACACAAATTGGGGTTGGAGAGATGGCTCAGAGGTTAAGAGCACTGGCTGTTCTTCCAAAGGTCCTGAGTTCAATTCCCAGCAACTACATGGAGGCTCACAACCATCTGTAATGAGATCTGAAGTACAGGCACGCATGCAGGCAGAATGCTGTATAGTAATTAAATAAATCTTTTTTTTTAAAATAAATAAACACAAGTTGACCTGAACTGCTGCTGTTATATTTTGAGACTTGATTACCCATAATGACAGATAAAAAATGTCAATGAGTAATCTCCAGCAGGAGCAATATGAATGCACAGTAACACTCTCTTCTGGATGAACAATATCCTTGCATTACACCAGGCTCTCTAATAACTTCTCCTTTGCTTAAACCAATGAACTAGGAAACATTAAAACAGATCTAAGTATACACAAGAATTTGAGGGCCATAAGGAGGGCTGGTAAAGGCTCTGCCACCACCTCACTACCCAGGTTTAATCCCTAAGACCCTAAAGGTGGAAGAGAGAACCAACTCCTGAAAGCTGTGTCCACTGGCCTCCATATGCGGCCATGGCACATGTGCCCACAAACAAATAAATAAATGTAATTAAAGTTCACAAAGAAAAAAGCCCATGCAGACTAGGAAGTGATAGGAAGCTATCTCTGTGGCGTAGGTGGCAGGTGAGGAAAGACCTTGCAGCATAAACATGAAGATCTAAATTCAGATTCCCAGCAGCCATGCAAAAAGCCCAAAGGCAGCACATGTTTAGGTCCCCAGTACTGCGGTGGGGGTTGTAGAAACAGGAAGACCCCTGGAGCCTGCTGACCAGCCAAGTTAGTCAATCACTGAGCTTCAGTTTCAGAGAGACCCTGTCACCAAAACTAATGCAGAGAAAGATTGAAAAAAACAAACAAACATCTAACACTGGGGACTGAAGAGATGGCTCGTTGTGCAATAGTACTACAGCTCCTACAGAGCGCCCTTAGGGCAGCTCTACACCTCCAGCTTAAGGGATCCGAGCTCTCCTGACCTTCAAGGCTTTCTGCACACATATGATATACAGACATACACTCAGGCACACACATATACACATAAAATAAATAACGCAGATAAAATTAAGTATTAAAAAATCTAACATTGATCTCTGGACTCCATGTGTGTACTTGTGCATGCACATATGTACATCCAAAAAATTACAAAATAAAAATAACAGAATCTCAATATATGTATCCCAGGCTGACATCCGATTCTCTACTCCTTTGCCTCGGGCTCTTCAGGGCATGTGTGCCACTACAGCCAGCTCTGAAAACGACCGATTATTCAAAGTACTTGAGAAGTTTTTAAATTGGAGCTCCATCTCCAACCACAGACTAGCATGAGTACCAGTGTTTGGGGGAAGTAGGAATTGCAGACAGGCTTTCGAGTAGCTCAACCTGGCCTTGAACTAGCACTGCAGACACTTACGTCCTTGAACTCCTGACCCCCTGCCTCTGCTCCCCAAATGTTGTGCTTATAGGTATCACACACCATCAAACTTAGCTAATAAGGATGCTTTTTCGAGTACCAGTTAATCACTCTTACTCCCAAACTATAAAATATTATATACCAGAAATGTATAAACTGGTGGGATATGCTTGTAATCTTAGCACTAAAGAGGTCATGAAAAGAGAATCTTCTGTTCTGAGACATAAGTGAGACCCTGTCGTAAGAAAAAAAATAGAAAAATATAAACAAATTGCTAAAGAGTAAACAATTTACTAAAAAAAAAAATTATTTGTCCCAAATGACAATGAAAAAAGGTTATGCAACTCCAAAGAGTTCACATATGAGAAGAGAACCCCAAAAACATGTTTAAAATAGGTGAAGGTGTAGGTATGGAAGTATAGCTCAGTGGTACGCACTAGCTTAGCAACCCAAAGCCCTGGATTCAAATCATATCACCAGAAAAATGGATGGCGGGTGGAGGATGAGGATGAGGGTGGGATAAGAGAGGACAAAAACTAAGAAACATGAAAAAAATCAACTTTACAACTAATCGAAGAGATAAAAATATCTTGCTTATCAAAAATGTTTTAATGAAAATAATTCTTTGTATACACTACTAGTAGGAATGTTAATTGAGAACACCTCTCTGAAGCGATTTAGCAAGGGACGTTAAAAAGCTTGATGTCAGCCGGGTGGTGGTAGCACATGCCTGTAATCCCACCATTCAGAAGGCAGAGGCAGAAGGATCTCTCTGAGTTCGAGGCCAGCCTGGTCTACAAGTCCAAGACAGCCAGGGACAGAGAAACACTGTCTCAAAAAAATAAAAGGAGGAGAAGGAAGAGGAGGAGCAGCAGCAGCTTGATGTCTGATGCCTGGAATGCCAGCTTGGGAGGCTGCGTAGGAGGGCTGCCAGTACACCCTGGGCTACTGAGTTGCAGGGAAGCTTAGGCTATGCAGTAAGACCCCGTCTTTGAAACAAACAAACAAGGGGCAGGAGAGATGCACAGGATCCCAGTTTGGTTCCCAGCACCCACACTGGGTGGTTACCAATTGCCTAGGGCCCTAGCTTCAGGGAGATCTGATGCCTCCGGCCTCTATGGACACCCACACTCATGTGCACATATACACAAAGGAGACACATAATTAAAAACAAATCTTAAACAAAACAAAACAGATCTGTTAAGAAAATCCAAGGATTAAGCATATATAACAGATGTTCAGCATATCCTTGGGTTCAATCCCCAGTACCAAAAATAAATAAATCCTGTAAAAATGGGGGCTGAGAATATGGCAGTGCAAATAATAAAGCCCACACCCTGAGGCATACACCCAAGATCACTCTCAGATTCTTATTCACTAGGGGATACACTAAGAACAAATAGTCTTTACTTGTACCTATGAGTTTACAGAACTTTTAGGTCTCAACCCTATTCTGTTCTTTTACTTCCTAGGCATAGCTCTGGACCATTTCAAGTACCTCTCCATGGAAGTCCTAATAGGCATTGCCCTTTCACGCCAGCAAAAGCAGCCATTTTAGTAGAGGGTGGTGTAGATAACACTGAATGAAAAAGATATGACTCACATCTTACATTTACAATTAGCTTGGACCCTTTCTTCCTTATCTTTTCTTCATCTTATTCTTTAATTGCTGGAATGTTCTCTTCTACCTCTTTCCAAATCATCACCCCCAGTATTCTTTCAAGTCAGCCCTGAGCAGACCTCACTTTACATGGGGCATATGATTTAAGTAATTGAGAATATATGGGACTCAGAAATAGGCCCAAAATGATGATCATAAATAGAGAAACCCAAGGCAATGGTAGGAAACAGGTGAAGAACAAGAACACAGGGAGACACACACACACAAAGGCATCCATGTGCTCCCAAAAGAATATGCAAGAACAGAGGTAGAGGCAAGAGGATTAGGGGTTCAAGGTCAGCTTCATAAAACTCTTTCCAGGAAGAAAAAAAAAAAAGCCAAACAAGGCAGGGAGGAGGGAAACTAAGGTAGGTCAGGCACAGTGGGTGGGTATATGCCTGGGATCTCAACACTTGGAAGGCTGAACAGGAAGACTGTTCAAGATCAGCCTGGACTACATAGCATGCTCATACCAACTTGGTATAAACAGCAAGACGCGCTCTCAAAGAATCAAAACAAGTAACTAAACACATACTTCACCCCAACAAACAAGTCTTCGCAAAAACATGTCTTGAAAACCCAAACGTTAAATAAGCAAATGCTACTTATAATTTCCTGCAGGACCGCAGGCAAATTATTTCCTATCTGGAAATAATTTCTATCTGGAAAAAATTCCCTTCTGTGTAAGCTGTGAGCCTATGAGAGATCCAGACTACTTCTGAGGACCTGCAGGTCCTCATATACTGTGGGTCCCCCAAAGATGAACTACTGCATGATCTTTGTCGGGGTCCAAACCCCCAACCCCGGAGTGAAGATCTAGGCAACCGGGCCAGGCGAGTAGTAGAGGAGAATTCGAACACAAAGCCCTGTGAAGATGAGCGTTCTCCCAGCAGGTGTCCGGAGCTGTCAACATGGTCCACAGCTGAAAGAACCTGTAAACTAAAATCTCGGAGCTTTGCCCAGTTTGGAAAGCTGCAAGGTCCCGGGACTCTCAACTCCTGCCCCCAGCGACTGGGGCTAAGCGGGGCCTGCCTCTCGCCCTCAGCTCCGGCAGGCGGTTACCTGTGCTTAGGCTTGCAACAACCTTCTGCCTCGTTGCCTGAGCATTACACGAACAAGACCAGGCCAGTCGCTATGGGCGCCGCCATGTTGGCAAAACAACAACTTTATGTGAACCGGAGGCCGCGTACACTGACAGGAGAGACGGAGCCAAGGAGGAAGGGCTGGAAGTCTGAGCGGTGGCGCTGACTCAGCCCCGGACCGGTCCCGCCCCGGGGCTGGCCCCGCCCAGGCCCCGCCCAGGCCCCGCCCTCTACGCGGCTTTGTTGATTCTTCTTACCTGGAAGTCACGTCATTACTGTTGAGGTAGAAACTTGGGGGGAGGCGAAAGGATAAAAGCGGCAAGTGGTAAAAAGAGCTCAGGTGGTTCAAGCCCAGGGTTTGAATTTCAGTGACGCAGAAGCTGCCTACTGTGCTGATTTGTCCGACTTTTTGATCCATTGTGGACCTGGTGATGGTTGAAGCACTTTTCTTCCACCATATCAGGTGATCTTCTAAGCCCGAGAGTGGAATTACCCAGCCCTAAGTAGAGGAGAAGTAAAGTACTGACAGGAAAACATGCTGACCACTTTCCTTAGGGGTTTAATGTACCCCATAGCCCTACCCACAACGGAGCACATGCTTCTAGCCTGTAAATAAATCAAGGAATTGCAAAGGAACAATGATGTGACTATACTCTATCTTTTTAAGGAAGAGTTTTTAAACACACATGTGAGAAGTCCAGAATACTGATATTTGCTAATAGCGCAAAACAGTTGTTGTCCAGTAGAGCAAAAAACAATGTCTGAGAGGCATTTTTTCCTACAGGACTGAAATCAATTGTACCTTCACAGACAACCATCCCATTTCTGTGCATCTTCTCCATCTCGTGAAAGCAGTCCGTGGAGAGGACAGCAGGGTGTACACTCCTACAGAATAAAACTTCATTCTGTGTTGTTCTAGCAGGGAAACAGGAAACTTTTGTCCACTTCCAAGACTGGAAAAAAAAAAAGTTTCCTGATAGTTGAAAGCCCAAAACACAGCATTATTCTAGACCAGCATCAAGTCTCACCTGGAAAACATCTGGCTACTCCCACAAATTATGTGCCACCATTGCCCTGGCACTAGGTTTCCACACCACCACACCCCAAGTGCTCAATTCCAGCCAACTGCCTCCCATCCTCACCCACCCCAATCTGCCCATAAAAATCTATTCTTCCTATCCCTCTCCTGGGGAGATCCCTGGTGCCCCAGACCCCTCCTTTGTACATGGATTGTTTCTATGGATTGCAGTTTGATTATCATTTACTTAATGGCTAAGATCCCCTTATAAGTAAATACATACCATATTTATTTTTCAAGTTCTAGGTTATCTTACTCAGGATTATTTTTTTTTTTAGTTCCATCCATTTGCCTGAAGATCTTATGATGTCATTTTTTAATGGAGTAATACTCCATTGTGTAAATGCACATTTTCTTTATTTGTTCTTTTGCTGAGGGACAACTAGGTTGTTTCCAGTTTCTGGCTATTAAGAATAAAGCCATAGTTGTAATAAATAAAAATGACTTTTGGGCTATATAATGTTTATTATTATTTGCCCTATGGTTGTCACAGTGGTATTGTCTAACTCGCTATCACAAATAATAAGACACAGACACCTGTTAGATTTATAATTGCCTTATTTACCTTGGGCCAGACAGATATGCTGCTTACACTGGCTCAATATCCTCACCATCCATCTCCCAGCCCTCATCCAATGCCATCCACATGAATCCTCCTCATCTGATCTACCTTCCATACATAATCCCATGGTACTTGCTTGTATTCTTCATCTGGGCCTTTTTACACCATTTTTGGAGTCCTTCCTCCAGGCCCATGTGATTTCTTCTCCAGGCTAACCCCTTCTTGGCATCTTCCTTCTTCCTGTCCTTTTGTCCATATGTTCCCGTGATTCTCCTCAACAGCCCAGGAACCCTAGCCATGCTACCCCATTCAGCCCTGCCCAGGTATAGCCTGTTTAATCAACCAATTAGGTATGTCTTAGGCAGGTTTACACAAACAAGGATGGTTTATCCGGAGGGCAGTAACAAGATCTTCAGGGCCAGTAATTAGCATAAAACCAACTTCCAACAAACTACAATGAACATAGTTGAGCGAGTATCCTTGTGATAGGATGGTCCTTTGGGTGTATGCCCAAGAGTCTTGAGATAAATGGATTCCCAACCTTCTAAGGAATCACCATATTGATTTCTATAGTGGCTGTACAAGTTTATACTCCCATCATTAATGGAGGAGGGGTCCATTAATGAAGGTTCCAAGGATGCTCTACATCCTTGCCAACATGAGCTGTCACTTGTGTTATTGATCTTAGCCATTCTGACAGGTAAGAGATGAAACCTCAAAGTAGTTTTGATTTGAATTTTCGTGATGGCTAAGAATGTTGAACATTTCCTTAAGAATTTCTTAGTCATTTGAGACTGCTCTATTGAGAATTCTGTTTAGATCTGTACCTTGTTTTAAAGTTGAATTATTTGTTGTTGTTTTTTTAAATCTAGTTTCTTGAGTTCTTCATATAAATATTAGTCCTCAATAATATGTGGAGTTGGTAAAAAAAAAAAAATCCTTTCCCATTCTGTGGGCTGCTATTTTGTTTTATTGATGGTGTCCTTTAGTTTACAGAAACTTTTCAGTTTCATGAAGTCCAATTTATTAATTGTTGCTCTTAGTGCCTGCACTATTGGCATTCTATTCAGAAAGTTGTCTACTGTGCCAAGGCATTCAAGGCTATTTCCCCACTCTCTACTCTATCAGGTTCAATGTGCCTGGTTTTATGTTGAGGCATCTGACCCACTTGAACTTGAGCTTTGCAGGAGAATAAATATATTTGCATTCTTCTATATGCCGACATCCAGTTTGACCAACGGCACCATTCATTGAAGATGCTATCTTTTTTCCAGTATGTATTTCTGGCTTCTTTCTCAAAAATTAAGTGTCCATAGGTGTATGGATTTAGGTCTGGGTCTTCAATTTGATTCCATTGGTCAACATGTCTATTTTTATGCCAATACCATGCAGTTTTTATAACTATATCTCTGCAGTACAACTTGAAATTGAAAATGGTGGCAAACAGCAGTTCTTTTCTTGTTCAAGATTGTTTTAGCTATTCTGGTTTGTGTTTGTTTTGTTTTTTCATATGAAGTTGAGAATTGTCCTTTCAGGATCTGTAAAGAATTGTGTTAGAGTTTTGGTGGAGACTGTATTGAATCTGTAGATTGCTTTTGGTAGGATGGTCATTTTTACTATGTTAATCCTACCCATCCATGAGCATTGAAGATCTTTCCATCTTCTAATGTCATCTTCAATTTCTTTCTTCAAAGAATTGAAGATTTTATCATACAAGTCTTTTACTTGATTGGCTAGAGTTATGTCAAGATATTTTATATTATTTGAGGCTATTGTGAAAGGTGTTGTTTCCCTGATTTCTTTCCCAATTCATTTATCATTTGTCATCTCTAGGTAGGAGAGCTACTGATTTTTTTTTCTTTAGTTAATCTTGTATTCAGGCAATTTGTTGAAAGTGTTTACCAGCTATAGGCATTCCCTGGTGGAATTATATGTATACTATCCATATCATCTGCAAATAATGATATTTTGACTTTTCCCTTTCTAAATTGTATCTCCTTGGTCTCCTTCAGTAGTCGTAGTGCTCTATTTAAAACTCTGAGAACTGTATTAAACAGAAGTAAAGAGATTGGACAGCCTTGTCTTGGTCCTGATCTTAGTGGAATTGCTTTGAGTTTCTCTCCATTTAATTTGATGATGGTATCTGCCTGATATATCTTGCTTTATTATGTTTAAGTATGTCCCTTGTATCCCTGATCTCTCCAAGACTTTTGTCATAAAGAGGAGTTAGATTTTGTCAAAGGCCTTTTCTGCATCTAATGAGATGCTGTGTGTATGTGTTTCTTTCAGTTTGTTGTATGGTGGGTTACATTTACTGATTTTTGTATTTTGAGCCATCCATGCATCTCTGGGATGAAGTCTACTTGATTTTTTTAAATGTGTTCTTGGATTTGCAAGTATTTTATTGAATATTTTTGCATCTATGTTTACAAGGGAAATTGGTCTATAATTTTCTTTGTTGGTTATGTGCTTTGGATATCAGGGTAATTGTGGCTTCATAAATTGAATTGGGCAATGTTATTTTGTTTCTATTTTGTGGAATAATTTGAGAAGCACTGTCATTAACTCTTTGAAAGTCTGGTAGAATTTTGTGCTAAAACCATTTGGCCCTGAGCCTTTTTTTGGTTGGGAGACTTTTAATGTCTACTTCTATTTCACTAGAATTATAGGTCTATTTAAATTGTCTGTCCGGTCTTGACTTAACTTAGGTATGTGGTATCTATCAATAAAATTATCCATTTCTTTTAAATTTTCCAATTTGGTAGAGGACAGGTTTTAAAAGTATCTCCTTATGATTCTCTGGATTTTCTCTGGGTCTGTTCTGCCCTTCTTCTCATTTCTAATTTTGTTAATTTGGATACTCTCGTTCTGGCTTTTAGTTAGTTCAAATAAGGGTTTGCCTTTCTTGTTGATTTTCTCAAAAGACTAACTCTTCATTTCATTGATTTTTTGTACTGTTCTCTTTGTTTCTATTTTAGTGATGTCAGTCCTCAGTTTCTTGCCATATACTCCTCTTGGGTGTGATTACTTCTTTTTCTTTCTAGAGCTTTCAGGTGTGCTGTTGAGTTGCTAATATGAGATCACTCCAATTTTTCTTTTTAATGTAGGCACTTAGCGTTATGAACTTTTCCTTTTAGCACTGCTTTCATTGTGTCTCATAAATTTGGGTATGTTGTGTATTCATTCCATTGAATTCTAGAAAGTCTTTAATTTCTTTACTTCTGTCTTGACCCTGTTTTTCACTCAGTAGAGAGTTGTCCAGTTTCCTCATGTTTGTAGGCTTTCTGTTGTTTCTGTTGTTATTTATATCCAGCTTTAATCCATGGTGGTCTAATAGGATGCAGGGAGTTATTTTACTTTTCTTCTAATCTGTTGAAACTTGCTTTTGTCTGAGTATGTGGTCATTTTGGAGAAAGTTCCATGAAGTACAGAGTTGGAGGTATATTCTTTTTTTTCTTTTTTTTTTATTAAAGATTTCTTTTATGTATATAAATGTTCTATCTGCATTTACACCTGCCAGAAGAGGGAATCAGTTCACATTATAGATGGTTGTGAGCCACCATGTGGGTGCTGGGAATTGAACTCATGACCTTTGGAAGAGCAGACAGTGCTCTTAACCACTGAGCAATCTCTCCAGCCCCTGGAGGTATATTCTTTTGTGTTTGGGTGAAATGTTCTGTAAATATCTGTTAGGTCCATTTGGTTTATAACATCTGTTAGGTTCAGTTCTTCTCTGTTTGGGTTTTACCTGGTGCCAGAGCCTGCTGGCAAAATAGAACAGTACCTGAGTGGAGAGTGAGGGTTGAAATAAACAACACAAGGGATCACCTCAAGAGGGCTGTCAGTAAAAACTACAGCTGTGAGTTTTTTTCCACAATTCCTCTTTATAGGCAAAGCAAAACAAGTCACACCAACACAAAGAAGGAGTTCATGGAACAGCCAAACTTCTCTTAAACCACTTCTCTGTAGCAGATATGGTCCAAGGTCACACAAACAAGTTAAAGGAACTCGGCAAATATCCTGCTTTTTTCTGTCTCAAGGTGAAGGCCAGAGTGGAAACGTTTTTCACTGAATACTCAATAACAAAGCTGCTTGACAAACAAGCAGCTCTGCACAGCCTGGATGACCTATTCCCTGGTGAAGATGGGGTACTGAGTCCCCCACTCTCAGTGTGTAAGAGTCGCCATGTGGTTTAAGCTGTAACAGTGTTTTTTTTTTTACAAACTTGGGTGTCTCTGTGTTTGGGCAATGGGAGGTTAGATGTTAAAAATTGAAATGTCTTCCTGATGAATTTTTCCTTTTGTGAATATGTAATATACTTTCCTATCTCTTTTGATTAGTTTTGATTTGAAGTCTATTTTGTTAGAAATTAAGATGGCTACACACTATCTTAGGCTTGGTTCTTAAGTCCTTTGATTGGAATATCTTTTTCTAATCTTTTACTCTGGGGTAATGTCTATTCTTGATCTTGAACACAGCAGAAAGATGGATCCTATCTTAACATCTATTCTGTTAGTCTATGTCTTTTTATTGGGGAATCGAGGCCATTGATGTTAAGATATATCAATGACCATTGATTGTTGATTTCTATTATTTTGCTGGTGGTAGCAGTGATAGCGGTGGTTGTGGCTCTCTCTCTCTCTCTCTCTCTCTCTCTCTCTCTCTCTGTGTGTGTGTGTGTGTGTGTGTGTGTGTGAGAGAGAGAGAGAGAGAGAGAGAGAGAGAGTGATTTTGCTGCTGTGAGATTATTTATTTCATGAGTTTAGTTAACCTCCTTAGGTTGGAGCTTTCCTTCTTGCACCTTCTGTACTGCTGGATTTGTAGACAGGTATTATTTAACCTTGACTTTATCTTGCCAGGCTTGTTAGTGCACGCCTGTAAGCCCAACACTCCCGGAGGCACAGGCAGGTGGATCTCTGTGAGTCTGAAGCCAGCCTGGTCTACAAAGCAAGTCCAGGACAGCCATGCTACACAGAGAAACCTTGTCTCAAAGAACCAAAGAAAGAAATTTTACTTTATCATGAACTATCTTTCTCCATCTTTTGCTGGCTTAGTAGTCTGGGGTGGTATCTGTGGTCTCTTAGATTCTGCAGCACATCTGTTCAGTCGTTTCTGGCTTTTAGAGTATTCATTAAGAAGTCAGATAGAGTATTCTAATAAGTCTGCCTTTATATGTTGGTCTCTTTCCCTTGCAACTTTTAATATTCTTTTTGTTCTGTATGTTTAGTGTTTTGAATATTATAGGTTGAGGGAACTTTGTTTTCTGGTCCAGTCTATTTGATGTTCTGTCTATTTCTTGTGCCTTTATAGGCAACTCCTTTATGTTAGAAAGTTTTTCTTCTATGATCTTGTTGAAAAAATTTTCTGGGCCTTTGAGGTAGGTTTCTTCTCCTTCCTTTATACCTATTAATCTTAGGTTTGGTCTTTTCATAATGTCCCAGATTTTGAGTCAGGAGTTTTTTAAATTTAATATGTATTTTTTTACTGATGTATACTTTTTTCTATAGTATCTGCAATGCCTTAGATTCTCATTTCTATCTCTTGTGTTTTGTTAGTGAAGCTTGCCTCCATAGTTCTTTTTAAAATTCCTAAATAATTTTTCATTTCCAGATTTCCCCTATTTTGGTTTTTTTATTGATTCTATTTCCAATCTCAGGTCTTGAATAGTTTTATTTATTTCCTTACACTGTGTTTTTCTGGATGTCTTCAAGAGATTTATTCATTTCCTCTTTAAGGACCTCTAGACTTCTATTATAGTCATAAAGGCTGCCCTAAGGTCTTTGCTTGTGCTTCAGCTATGTTGGAACATTCAGGGCTGAGCCCTAGTGGAGACATACTGCCCTTGATGCTATTGAGTTTTGTTTTTGTTTTTTTTTAAATGCAAGTGTTTAGTCATCTGGGTTTGGGATGATTATAGGTCTAGGTGCTGCCTTCTGGATTTGTCTTTCTTTGGTGGGTATTTTGTTCCTTGGTTTTCTTTCTGGATTTTGGAGAATGTGATAGCCCTGTGTTGCCTGTTTTTTGTTTGTTTGTTTGTTTTGTTTGTTTTTTGACTGTTCAGCTGGTGTGTTTTTAAGAAATGTCTGTTGGTGTTGGAGGCTAAGATACTGGGATGAGTTGGGGAAAGGAAATTTGAAAGAGAAGGTCTTTGTGATCCTTTGGGGATGGAGTCAAAGAGGAAGGGTAGACTACAGCCAGTTTCTAGCTACAGAGCTGGGAATGAGATGGAGAGACCTGGGTATCAGGAGCAGCAGGAAAGGTGTGGCTTTGCCTTCAGCTTACTTGTTTCCCTGGGAGGAGAGTCCCTTGAGTTAGCAGAAAATACCTGCTGGAGTTGGGGTCTGGAATAAAGCAACAAATGGAGGGAGGAAGATTTATGGGATACATAGGAGATGTGGGCAGGGGTTGAAGGAAGGCTGCAGCTGCTGTTCTGTTGCAGGGCTAGGGACAAGACTATGGGGTTGGGTCTGGGGGAACATAGAGAGGAGGTCTTTGGGCAGCCTACCTTGAACCTGTGACTGCATTCATACATAACCAAAGCACCTTTCCCCCCATACACAAATGTATAACCTCCATCTTCATTCTGGTTCAAAATCTCTCTGTCCTCTTAGAATGTAAAGTTAACACTGACATTTTTAGAAAATTATCTCAAGAGGGATTTTCCTAAAAGTCATTTGCTTTTCTGAAAAATAACTATTTTTACATCAAAGACAGTAACATGAAAGTAAATCCTTTCACTCTTAAAAGCTCATGCTACAAAGATGCATTATTAAATAAAAGAAACAAGGTTGCCAGCTGTGTAGAACATAGTACACCTTTTTTCTTTTTCTTTCTCTCTTTCTTTTTTTTTTTAGAAAAGAAAGTCAGACATGGTAGTACATGCTTGTATTTCAAATAGTTCTGAGGTTGAGGCAGAAGGATTACCAGCCAGGGCTATATAGCAAGACCTTGTCTGAAAAATACAAAGCAAAACAAAAGAAAATTATTACAATAAATTAGGAGTGGTGGTATATGTCTGTGATTCCAAATACTTGGGAAGCTGAGGTAGGAGGATAGCAAAGTCAAGGCTGCCTGCCAACTTAATGACCTCCTCAAAAGAAAAGTGAAAAGATAGCTGGGATGGAGCTCTTAGCTTCCCTCTCATGGCTGAAGGGGTAAATTGTATGCATATGTATTTTACCAAAAAATTAGAAAATGAAAGAGCTTCACTCTACAGTCTCCATAGGAAATGATTCCTCACAACAAAATAAAAACTAGAGGGAGTTGTTAGTCAGCTGTCAGCCTTGATGTTGCTTCCAACAGTCCCAGCCCAGGTGGGATCATTCATGTCAAAGCTTCACACCGCCAAGCTGAAGTGAAGCTGCTTAGCCAACCTGAGAAATCAGAGTTAGAGAGAATGGGCAGGGGAAACTGAGCTGATAATAACGTTCCTTCTGTTTGCTCCAGTCTTCACAATAAGAATTAACCTGAAGTATTCCAGTGTTACCAATTCATTATTTCCTAGTGTACTAGTCCGTTATTCCCCAGTGTTAACTAATCCATTATTTCCCAGTGTTAACTAATCCATCATTTCCTAGTGTACTAGTCCGTTACTTCCCAGTGTTAACTAATCCATTATTTCCCTGTGCTGCTCTGACTCCCGCTCCTGTCTTGCAAGGAAAGAGGCTTGTAAATTACTAACTTGCCTTTTATTAATTTGTTTCTCTCCTCTTTTGCCTTTGTCTATAAACCAAGCCCTCTCCTCTTCTGCTTGTGATCAGAACTCAGCACCTCATTTCCCAGTAATCCATGAAAAATTAGGAAGTGGAAACTAGTAAGGGAAATAGATTTACTGCTTGGCGAGGAGGAGTAGGTTGCTACTAATTTCTCACACTGTGCCTGAAGAGAATGTACAGAAAACTATAGACAAAGGCCAGAAGATATGAAGACTGTGTTGTGAGATAGTTGTCTCAAAGAGAATAAAAAATGGTTTATTCTGAAGCCAAATATGAGTGGCCATGCCAGAGAACACAGATTCAGGTTATCCTCAAAATCACATTCCAACATACTAACAATTAGGAAGTTTCTATAGTAACGGAACAAAGTAAGTTATAAATCAAGTCAATTTCCAAATACATCAGAAGAAACATCAAGAGAGTGGGTTGCAGTAAAGTGGGGAAATCTGCTACCAGCCTCAGATGTTACCTAATGACATCTGGACATTGGAAAGGAGGGGCTTGTTTGTACACTCTCAAAAGATTTCACCTGATAGACACAAGGATGTTAGGTCACATGTAAGGATGGATAATGGATGGCTATTTCAGGGGCTAATACAGCCTAAAATAATATGGTATAGGTACTTTCACCCAAGGAAGTTTTCTTTAGAAAATTAGATTGTAATGTGGCTTAGGAGAGGCACTGTGCAAGTTTACAGATTAGAAAAGAATGCTGATTGTTAAGAACATAGATCGGGAAAAGTCAAAGGAATTCTTACTAAACATAGACCACAAAGAAGTCAAGACATTTTTTGAATATAACCATGGATCATCATCATACTTACCAGACTTTCTCAAAAAAAAAAGGATTGGTGTTCTTTAACATGCTTTGCTCAACCCTTAAAATGCATGATTCACCCAGTGAGGGGCTTAAACCAGAGTTAGCGTTCTTTTGATTCAAGGGTCAATCCTTTTTCAAAATCCATAGCATCACCACTTTTCCCATATTGTCATAGGCTTCCACACAATAGAAATGGGGGGGGGGGGATCTTTTTCTTCCAGTGTTTCTTTTTAAGATATTTGACCACTTCATGCCTCCCACCTATAGACCCTCATTTCTTACCACAGTGTGATCCCTTCTCTGCTGTGATGTTTATTCAAGTAGCTGCATGGACACCCTAGCAGCCAGGCTTTGTAGCAGGGTCTAGGAGCACAATGATAAGAGGATGGACTCCAGAGAGTCTCCAACCTGCCCTCCCAGTTCCTCTCTTATCTGGGTGTTCCTGCCTTTCTTCCTGTCTCTTGTCTCTCTTGTCTTCTATATTATGGAGCCTGTCTTCCTTCCCTATCTCTCTCCCTCCTTCCCACTCCCTTCTAGAACCAGAATGGGAAGCAGGCTAAGAGAGCCCATGAAAGGGGTTGTGAGACCAAGATCTGCCTGAAGCCCACATTGCCCCTTGAGCTAATAAGGACACAGTATTAACTAAGCCACACCTCCAGCCCTCCGCTCACTTCATTAAACCCTCTTCTCTCCCCCTATACTCCACTGATAGAGACTCTTACTTTTCTTTCCTATTTCTACATAAAAGTCTTATTGCCTGTTCTCTCAAGCATCTTCTCGCTCCTCCACAGAACCCTGTACCTGTTACAATCTTCTAGTCTAGGCTTTCCTCACCTCCCCTGATTCTCCCAACAGCCTCCAGTCTTTATCACTATTACATTTATTTATTATTTGTACCAGGTGGTGCTCTGCCATGGCATATGTATCATGGTCAGAGAACAAGTCTGGGGAGTCAGTTTTTCCTTCCACCATGTGTGCCCTAGAAATCAAACGCAGGTTGTCAGATTTGGTAAAAGTGCCTTCACCCACCGAGCCATGTTTCTGCCCTTTGTTTTATATTTTTGAGATAGAGTCTCACCATGTAGCTTAGAACAGTCTAGGACTCACTAGATTCTCCAGCCTCAGCCTTCTGAGTGCTGTGATTACAAGCAGGTGACCACATCAGCTGAGTGTGATCTTTTTAAAAAAATTATTTTATTTTATGTGTCTTGGTATTTTATGTGTGTGTATCCCTGTGTGACAGTGCTGGGTCCCCTGGAACTGGTGTTACAGACAATTGTGGGCTGCTTTGTGGGTGCTGGGAATTGAACCCGGGTCCTCTGGAAGAGCAATTGGCGTTCTTCACCACTGAGCCATCTCTCCAGCCCTGAGTGTGATCTTCTTGCATAGAGATTATGAAACAGATTCCCACTAATCACAGATTTTACATTTGTGACTTTCTACTTGCTAAAGTTGATGTGTAACTCCAAAACTGATAGTATTCCTGGTTCTTCTGAGGTCACTTAAAGACATGCACAAAACAAAAATGAAGAAAAAAAACCCAAATATACTTCAGATATATATTCTAAATTCGAATACTGTCAGACCAACAGGTAAAGCTCTTGTGGGTATGCCTTGGACTGCCCGGTGCCACCCACTGGCTCAGTACCAGACCCACCTGATAGCTGATCAAAAATGGATGTCCACTTCTGAACGACCCCAGTCATGCTGTGTGCTCAGCTCTTGAACAGCATACTGGGTCCCAAACAGCTCTCAAATGCAGAGGTGGGTATCCCGGGCCGTCTCTACACAAGCCACTAAACTGGAGAAGAGGCAGTCACTGTCTGATGGCTGAGGAGTAACTGAACCATTCAAGAGCAACCAAAACAGGGAGAAGCGATGTGAAAATAAATGATAGGAGGAAGTGAAAAAATGACTTAAAGAAAGGTAAAAGAATGCAAGAAGCCAGAGAAGAGAACCATAGATACTAGTCACCAGAGATATGCTAAGCCATAAAACAAGGTCTCAGCCCAGAGACTGAGAGCTGTGACGCTGGCTGCTGCCATGCGCTTGGGCCCCAAACACCAAAAGGCTGCAACACTTGCAAAATTTAGTGTCTTCATGCCCCAGGCCTGCATGAGAACTGTAACACTTGCAGGGACAGTTCCCTGCAGTTCAGTTATACCTGAGGCCTGTCATGATTTATTCTGACTAGAACAAAAGAACCACCAGCCATTTGATTGGGGACAGCGTAGTTACCACCATCATTTTGCAGAAACTGGGGCACTTTGAGGAAACTGGAAGACTGAGAGTCCATGACTACTGTTCAAGACCACTGTTTTATAGAGAGTTTTTATACCAATGATAAAACATCATGACCAAAAGCAAATTGGGGAGTCCATCATTGAAGAAAATCAAGGCAGGAACTCAAACAGAAACCTGGAGGCAGGAAGTGAAGTAGAAGTCAGTGCTGCATATTGGCTTGTTCCCCAAGGCTTGCTCAAGCCTTCTTAGCTTGCTTGCTTTATAAAACTTTTTTAGGTTTATTTATTTTATTTTATTTTATGTGTACATTTGGCTGGCGTGTACATATGTGCATCACATGTGTGCTTGGTAACAGTGAAGGCCAAAAGAGGACATTGGAGCTTCTGAAAATGGAGTTACAGATAGTTTTGAGCCACCGTGTGAGTTCTGGGAACTCTGCAAGAACACAAAGTTCTCTAAGCCACAGAGCCAGCTGTCTAGCCCCAACCCTGCCTGCTTTCTTATACACCCCAGGACCACCTGCCATGGGGTGATACCGCCCCCAATAGGCTGGGCTTTCCGTACCAATCTCCGTTAAGAAAATGAACCACAAATTTGTTCATAGGCCAGTCTTGCAGGAATTATTTTCTTAATTGAGGTTCCCTCTTCCCAAATGAAATCTAGTTTGTGCCAAGTTGACATAATTAGCTAGCACAGCAACACAGCTGTGAAATGCTTCAACGTTGACTGGCTCTAGAATCTAAGCTCTTACCCACTAAAGCCAGACTGCCTCTCTTTGTGCTTACTGTACAAATGTGCTTGAAGACAGGGAGTTAAATGTCTGAAAAAGCAACAAATGTGTCACCTGGCCATTACCCCATACAACCAGCTGTCCTCCATACAAGCAAAAGGAAAGGTAAAAGGGTTGTTGGCTGCCTACTCTGAAGGTCATTGCTTTGTTCTCTAAATAGTGAGCCTTTTTTAACACCCAACAGGCCCTGATTCATGTGTTTCACTCTGTGAGCACCACTGAAGTTTTAAATTGTATTTTATTATTTATTTATTTATTTATTTATTTATTTATTTATTTATTTATTTATTTATTTGGGTGTGTCTATGTGAGTGTATGTACACATCTCAGAAGTCAGAACAGGGTGCCAGATCCCTTGCAATGGTCCTCAACCTTTCCAATGCTATGATCCTTTAATACAGTTTTTCATGTGACTCCCAACCACAAATTTTTTTCATTGATACTCCATAATCACAATTTTGCTAGTGTTATGAATTGTAATGAAGATATATGATATGCAGGACGTCTGATACAAGAGCCCTGTGGAAGGATCCGTCTACCCCCAAATGCGTTAGAGTTATAGGAGTCTGTGAGCTGCCTGGCTTGGTTGCTGAGATCTCAGCCTGTGGAAGGATCCGTCTACCCCCAAATGCGTTAGAGTTATAGGAGTCTGTGAGCTGCCTGGCTTGGTTGCTGAGATCTCAGCTCTAGTCCTCAGTCCTCAGGACTGACAACACATGCTGAGCTCTCTTGCCAGCCCCAATAAAGTTTTAGTTATTCATTTTCAGCATCACAACCCCCCACCCCCACACCCGCTTTGTACTGTCACCTTTGCTCCTTGAGGAAAGCCTTAGGAATTGGATGGGCCATGTATTTGTTACTTTTCTATTGCGGTGATAAAACACAATGACCAAGACAACTTCTAGAAGGAAGGGTTTATTTTGGGCTTACAGTTACAGAGGAATAAGAATCTATCATCAACTCTGCAAAGCACATATAGTGGCTAGAGTAGCTGAACTCAGATCTCTAACCTCCAGCAGGAAACAGAAAGAACTCAAGATAGTGTAAGTCTTTAAGCTCCCAACACCCACCCCCAGCAAAATACTTCCTTCAGCAAGGCCACACTTCCCAACCTACCCAAATGGCTCTATCAACTAGAGACCAACTGTTCAAATGCCTGATTCTACAAGGGCCATTCTCATACAGGCCTTTTTCCACTTTGGTTCTTGCTGACCTGTGGGCTAACATTCATGGGCCAAAAATTCGCGATCACCGTGTCTGAGGGGGAGCAATGAGATGAGACTGGGAGTTTTCTGGAAGTTGCTATCAAGCAGCTCAGTTGGGCAACCAGGAATGAGATTCTTATTTTCCTAAGAGTCCAATAGTGCAAAGGATTCATTACCAAACATCATCTCCTTAATTAACTTCCAAAACTACATTTTTTTTCCTGCCAAAGCCTTATGATTCTCAAGTGCACATGAAAATATCCCACTTGGAATGACTCATACTGCAATTATACTTTGACACAGAGACAGACCTTGGGATTAAGTTTTAATCCGTTCATTAAAAGGGAATGAAAAAATCTGCTCAAGTGCTGCAAATCTCCTTAGGCCTGCGATTGCTTCTAGAAAGAGATAATCTTATTTGACGAAAGTCTGAATATATAAAATAGTATTAGTTACATTTTGCCTAAAGATATTTACAATTTGTCATTATCAGGCTAAGAAGAGGCTATGGACAACACACATTTTACTTTTAAGTGTTTTAAGTATATCTTGCCAGTATTTTGGTCATTATCTGCAATTTATCCACAATTTTAATGAACAAACTTTACTGAGCACCTGTAGATCTACATTTTGCCGTGAATAGGGCATTGAGTCATACCATGTTTTGGGACCTCTTGTATTTGTATTGATTTGTTCTGTTCTAAGTTCTCACCCTATAGCTCAGGCTGGCCTGGCCCACGACGTAAGTATAGTCTCACTTTCATCCTTGCAGTAGCCAAACACCTGATACAGCTTAAGGAAGGAAGGAGTGCAGCATAGTGGCAACGGGTCACGAGGAATCCTCCACCAGAGAGTAGAGCGTGAGCAGGGAATAGGGCTGTGCTATGGAACCACAAGATCTGTTTCCAGTGACCGCTTCTTCACCAAAGTTTCACCTCCTGAACGTTTCACCACCTTCCCAGACTGTGGCAGCCAGTCTGGGGAGCAAGTGTTAAAAAACATGAGCATATGGTATCTTTTCCTATTTAAACCACAATAACAGGCATGCCGTGAATGTGCAGCAATCCTCCTGCTTCAGCTGCCCATCAAGCTAACTGTTCATTAAATCAGTGTTTATGCACCTTGTCTTCCTAAGTATTCTGTAAGTGAATGAAATCAAATGGTCGTGCTGACCTTTGTCCAGCAATGCACTTATACACAAAGGAAAGCTGGTTATGAGCTCAGCTAGATCCCAAACATCTAATGTCTAATTTTTTTTCTCAAATAACACAGCAGACAAAGAAAACAGAGGCCTCAGTTTGCAACTCTGTCCAGTTTGTGGGGGTGTAGAGATTGTGTGTTTTTGAGCCTCAGAAGCTGAAGATTTGATTCTCAGCTAGTGGATCCAATTACACAGGGCTCTGCTCTAACCAATGAATTGAGTCATTGTTGGGAGGTGGCAGAAAGAAGACCACCTTGTTTGAAGATGTGCATTCTTTGGGAGCGATGTCTTGCTCCAGGCCCTGCCTTTCCCAGCTTCCTGGCCATGGTAAGATGTGGATATAAATTACTTTTCTGTTACTGTGATAAAATAACATGACTGTGGCAACTTACAGAAAGAAAAAGGAGTTTATTTTGCCTTATGATTCCTGGGGGATAAGAGCCTATCTTGGAAGGAAGGCATAGCAAAGTAGCAGACATAACAGCAAGAGCAGGAAGATTGGAGCTCATACCTTCACATACAAGCATGGAGCAGAGAAAGCAAACTGGAAATGCCCTGAGGCTGCTAAACTGTCCATTCTTCATGACATACTTCCTCCAACAAGGTTCCCTACCTAAACTTCCCAAATTGAGCCATTGTTGGGAGGTGTTCACACCCGAGCCTATAGAGGATATTTCCCATTCAACCCACCACAGTGAGCATCTCTGCCTTTCTGCCAGGCATTCTGCCTCACCACAGGCCACAAATGATGAAGTAGCCCATTATGGACAGAAACCTCCAAAAATATGAACCAAAGTAATGTTTCCTCCTTTAAATTATTTTCCTCAGATATTTTGTTAAGGTGGCGAAAACATAAGTAACACATGTGTGGAAGAATTTAATGAGTGCCAGACACTTGAAGAAAATGTGGGAACTGATTAGCTGATATTAATGACAATAGAGTATGTAGAAGAATTTTAATTCAGAACATGGCTTCACTGGAAAGAGATCACATCCAACGGCCATCTAGGTCTATGTGATCCAGTCTTTAATCCCAAGAGACAGAGGCAAGCAGATCTCTTAGTTCAAGGCTAGTCTGGGGTAGAGCTAGTATCAGGTAAAGAAAAGCTTAGGTCCATGCATGGTTAATCCCAGCACTCAGGAGACTGAGGCATGCAGATGTCTCAGTTCTAGTCACTTCTGTTCAGGCAGTTCAGTTGAGTCAGTGAGTTGAGAGGCAATGGAGTGGAGTTGAGTTTGTGGCAGTTCAGTTCATGGAATTCAGAGGCAGTTTTGCTGGGAGAGTTTTACAGACACAGGCAAAGACAGAATGAGCCAGAAGATTAGAGCAAATTGCTAGAGTTAATTTGAAGACAGGCAGAGCAATTCAGTCAGAGGCTGAGAGAAGCCAGGGTGGATCAGTCAGCTTGGAGAGGAGTTGAGCCAGAACAGCTGGGTTGAACCAGCCAGCCAGAGTTTAGAAAGAATAAGAAAGGGTGAGCTTATTCAAAAGTAAGTCTCAGAGGCTGAAAATAGTCTGAGCTTAAATAAGACTGTATGGAGGATAGAAACTTCTAGGACTAGGCCTCAGAGATGACAATTAAATCAGGCAAATAAAAGTTACTTTTACAAACATAAGTGCCTCATCTCTCAGAAGCAAAGAGACTTGTTGGCATGTGCTTTGCTTGTCTGAGAATGTCAGGGACTGATAACCAGCACACCCTAAGTAGAGAACAGTGCCAAAGATAGCTGTAGATAAGCATTCTTCAGAATATATACTTACAGAGAAGCCTAAAATCTGTTCTTTCCAGTGATAGTAATTAAGCCCAGAGCCTTGCACATGTTGACCAAGTGTTCTGTTACTAAGCTTCAGTCTTAGCACTCAGGAGGCTGAGGCAGAAGGATGAGAAGTTTGAGGCCATCCTGAGCTGCCTAGTAAAATTCTGTCTCAAAAGAACAATAAATAAATAAATGCAAGCTACAGGAATTCCTGGCTGACCACAATAACTACAATGCCATCAGCAGCATCTAAACTTCTATTGGCACCCAAGGGAAAGGATGAAGGACAGTGGCTGAGTTTTCATGGTAGGAGAAGAAGGGAGATAATACAGAAAGGAGGAGGTAGGGGAGAGGAGGAAGAAAAGGGGGGAGTGGGAAGGAGAAGAGGAAAAGGAGGAGGAGGAGGAAGGGCTGGACCAAAAGGAAGAACCGTCCATGGGATGGGGCAAGCAATGAGATTATTTCTCAACTCTCTGCTCAGGCAGAGAAACACCACTCTAGAGCCCACAGTGAGCCAAAACCATCAGATGATCACCTCGTACAGTATATCATCAACTGGACTGTTTTGAAGATGTTTAAAAATAGAATAATCTGTCCTTCAGAGACAGCTCTCTGTTGTAGAGCCTTTGTCACAGGCCAGGGACTGAGAATAAGGAGCTATTTCATCCTGTCACTCTCAGCTTCTTATCTGCAAAGGAGGATAGACAAAGCTTTTGTTTTAAGGATCAGGTGAGAGCGGACAAGCGAACACAGAAAAACTGAAGCAGTGTCTGACACCAGGGAAGCTCCTAAAAGCCCAGACCCTGTTGCCACAGATGGGGCTGTTACTTCCTGGAACTGAGTGGGCTGCCAAGGTTTGCAGCACATAGATGTAGCCAAGGCCTTAACTTATCAGTGGTGATAGAGTGCACAGAGTATGTACTTAGTCATTTTCTCTTGGCTCAGTCCCCATGTCATCTGCATCTAATGTGAATATTCATATGCATAAGTCAGGGACCAGATGGCCTGGGATGGAGTTGAGATTCTGATTTCTAAATGACTTCCATGGATACTGAGGACAACCATGAATAACAAGGAGATGTTGCTGGAGGCAATTTCAGAACAATGTAGAAGAGCTGAGATACCTTACCACTGAGGCCTTGCCCATTCTGTGAATTGTTGGGGCAAAGTACTGTCTAAATGAACAGTGAAACTTAAAACAAAAACAAAAACATGCAATCTCAGTACTAAAAGGCTAAAGCAGAAAAATCTTAACTTCTAGAGCAGCCAGGGCTACTAGCAAGTCTCTGACTCAAAGAAAAGGTGGGGGGGGGGCGAGAAAGCAAAACAGAAGTTAATTACTTCTAAAGCCAAATAGTAAAGGGAGTGTTAACAAAATTTTGCTAATAAGGGGTTGTTTCTATTGAATCTACTTGAATAAATACATATATATAATTTGGAATTAACCACCTTCTCTTCAAATAAAGGTTGTAAAAGTGCTTGGGAGATAATTTTTTAAGAGTGCCTAACACACTTTTCTACCTGCCTCTTGTTTATGTGTTAACTTCAACAGATCCAGAGGCAAAGACTAACCCCTATCTAAACAACTGCATTTCTGTGACTAGAACTAGTTGCACATGAACAATTCATCAATCCATCCAACAGCATTTGGTGTCTCACGTTAAACAACATCTCTAGTCCTGAGGATCAAGAAGAAAGACTTTGGATGCGTGTTCTCAGGGGCTCAGAGTCTAATGGTTGAGACAGATGACTAAATTTGCTTTCACCCATGATAGTGGCAAGCATGGCCACTGACGAACTCAGAGGAGGGACACATCCCCTCTGGAGTGGAAAAAGGAAAATCTGAAAAGGCATCTGGGAAGAGGAGATTTCAATGTTTTCCTACTTGTTTGGGCTGATTATTTATTCTTTAAGTTCCTTAAATGGGGTTAGGCAGATGAGTAGCCTGCAGCCAGAAGAGTACAGTCCTGGCATTCCCCAGAGATGGCTGAGGTATCTTCAGCTCCTTGGCACCAGTGCTCTACCAAGAGCAGGCAGAGGCAACGGTTCTGAGCGGAGGACCCCAGGAATTGCACCAGTGTATGCTCACTTAAGCACAAGCATCTTGTCAACATCCTCTAGTAGCCAAGTGTAAATGATTTGTTGGTCCCTGCAGACAGAGCAAGGAAAGGTTGCCCGGGGCTCCAGCCACAAGACTGCTCTGATGAAAGAGGCCAAGACAGGGGGCCCCCTTCCCAAGGAGACTCTATCTCCAATAAACAAGACCCTCCAGAAAGAGAGGCCAAACAAGGTCTTTCAAAACTTCCAAAGCAGAATAAAGATTCACTGTTTAGGAAGCTTGCAGTAAGCCCTGAGCAGCCTTCACTAAGGCACCAGATGTCCTGTATAGAGATCCACAGCCAGATCACAGGAAGTTCTTCAGCAGAGATCTGAATGTATCTTTTAACAAAGGGTTTACCAAACATAATTGACAGCAGAACCATTTCTTAATAATTTAAGATTTACTAGCACTTATTAGAAACTTCTATTCTGTGGCATTTTCTCTAGGAGCCATGGCTCCTAGAGAAACGACAAACAGGAAATTAGCTCATGTAACTAGAGATTTGTTTACGGGCAGAGGCTGGTAAGATGGCTCAGTGTGTAAAATACTTGTGCAAGCCTGAGGATTTGAGTTTAGATTCATAAACCAAGTGTGTAGTTGTTTCCCTGAATCCCAGAACTCTCAGGTGGTAGGAGCAGGAGGATCAGGGGCTCAAAGGCATGCTCAATTACATAGCAAGCATGAAGGCAGCCTGGGATACACAAGACCTTGTGAATGAATGAATGGTTACTGTAATGGTTATCTATACTGCAGTGTAGAAGAACAAAGAGCATTCCAACATCCTCTATTCATTGTTTATAATTTTTAAAAGATTATTTATTGCTGGGTGGTGATAGTGCAAGCCTTTACTCCCAGCACCTAGAAGGCAGAGGTACATGGTTCTGCCAGCCTGGTCTACAGAGCAAGTTCTAGGACAGCCAGAGCTACACAGAGAAACTTTGTCTTGAAAAGCCAAAAAAATAAATAAATAAATTATTTGTTACTAGTATGTGTCTAATGGCATGCATATGTGAGCATAGGTATATGTACACTACAGTGTGTGGAGGTCAGAGGACAACTTTCAGAGGTTGGTTCTTTCCTTCTACTATGGGATCTGGCAACTGGACTCAGGTCTTGAGATTTGTGAGACAAGACATGCAAATACTTGGGACCAGAGAGTAGCCGAAGTTAATCTGTTTGTTTGTTTGTTTTCTGAGACAGGGTTTCTCTGTGTAGCTTAAATCAATCTGTAAGCCCCACTTGCCCAAGGACAGCTAACTTCCTGGAATGTTGGGGCTGTGGCTCTTGGGAAATAACAAGCCACCTGTTTTTGCTCCCCTATATAAATCTGTTTATACTGGATGTGCTTGACTGGATATGGATGAAGGTAGGTAGGCAGGAAATAGGCAGCTTATGTATTTGCTGATTGGACCTGATGGGAAATATGGTGTCCCTGTGATTTTGCCTTTTTAAGTCTCTGTAAAACATGGCCATTGTCATTTCCTGGGAACCCAGAGTCCATCATCCTGGCCAGTTTTTAATAAAAGCTTCAAATTTGCCTCAAAACTGTGGAACTGGTTTTCTTTCATGAATCTCAGATTTGATAGGAGATGGCTCAGACTTCAAGAACACTGATTGCTCTTTTAAAGGATTCTGGTTTAGTTCCCACACATCACCACAACCAACTATAACTCCAGGCCCAGGAGATCAGATACCCTCTCCTGGCATACATGTAGTGTATAGGCAAACAAGCCCATACACATGTAATGAAAGTCAGAATTACTGTTAGTTTGTTTGTTTGTTTTTGGAGACAGGGTTTCTCTGTGCAGCCTTGGATGTCCTGGACTAGCTTTGTAGACCAGGCTGGCCTAGAACTCACAAAGATCCGCCAGCCTCTGCTTCCCGGGTTCTGGGATCACAGGCATGTGCCACTGTACATGGCTCAAATTATTCTGGAAAAAAAAAAAGATAGAAAAAAGAAATACAAATTACTTGGCCTAACCCCAGAATCCCAGAGTCAAAAACTGTAGGCGTGAGACCCAGATTCCCAGGGGATTTTAATACAAGCTAAATTCTGAGAACCTCAGTGTGTCACAGCAAAGTAATACCAAAGAGTGCTTAGAATTTATCATACTTAGTTTTGAATCTGTTAGATTTCAAGCCTTGGAACAAATGACTAAGGGGCCTATTTGACCTCTCAAAGCAGACCTGGCTGCCAGGTTCCTTCTGCCTCCTTCAGCCCCTGTTTCAGGGCCCTCCTGCCTGGTGTACCTGGCCCTATTGTAAACTTCTCCAGCCTCAGGGGCCTGGTTTATTCTTCCCTAGTTAACAACTGTTAACTGTTCTGGTTACCTACCTTCTTTGTACCTCTGAGCCTCCCCGGCTGCTGGACCTGGTTCCCCTTTCTCTTCTTTCTTCCCCTCTCCCTTCTCTTCACATGGCTCAGGGTCATGTCCACTCGGGACCCTCTCAGATGCCCCTGCCTCAAGCTACACTTTCCCACAATTTATAATACATTTTCTTCTCCATCTTGTCATGTCCTTTTCCTTTTCCCCTTTCTCTCTCTCTCCTCATTCATTTGGTGCCAAAACCTGGGACCAGTCCTGTTCCTTTCCTTTTTATTCTTTTTTTTCCCCCATTCAGAATCCTGATCACCTTAGTTTTGTGATCTTAAACAAGTAACTTAATGTCCTTGATCTCAGTTTCCTGATTTGGAAAGGGAAGAGAGTAGTAACTGCCATTGTACCTTTTCTGTTCCCTCTTTTTCATCTGGGGAATAAAAGGGAGACAGGAAAGCCCTGGCCTGACATGTTGACTTAAGTTCATGGAAGAACCTGTACCTATCATTTCCTGTGCCTGTGATTCTCAGGGCTTCCTTGACTAACTTAAAGACAGCAGGAGAGATGGCAGAATACACAGCCCCTGAGCCTCAATTTATTCTGCCTGGCTGGACCTAAACTTCCCTCAGAGATGCCTCCAACATCCCTGGCACTCAGACGCGGCATCACCAGTGTGTCCTGCCCCGTCAGCCCTCACGCCCCTGGCAGCACCAGCACGAAGGTTCCCCAACCTCCGGCTCCTCCTGAAGCTTCCTCCCAGAGAAAACAAGCCAGACCACAGCTGCCTCACCCTCTAATTGTTGTTTTCTTCATTTGACTGCTTTTCCTTCTTTCTCACTCTAATATCAATATCAGAAGGAGGAGGTTGTCAGGGCAACCCAGAGTGGAGGCGGGGGCACAGTGGAGGCAGGAAGTCCATCCTCGACTGGGCCTTAGCCTTCTTTGGTTGAACACCCACTGGGCTCTCAGCTGCCCTCTGTATCCTGGGAGCGTTTGACATTTTTAGTTTATTTTTCCTATCCTCCCCCTCTGATAACATCTCCTACCTTCTCCTGACTCTCCTTCCTTACATCTGCAGGCTGCATGACCCACGTACATCTGCCTGAATTTGTTCTGTTAATTCTATCTTCTGCTGGCTAAGCCTGACACTTTTCCTCCCTGATCTAATCGAATCTCTCCCAGTGGCCAGACTCTATAACAATCCTACAAAATCTTACCGTTGGGAAGAAGGAAGAGGGATAAAAGTTTATTTGGAATCCTGGAATCAGGAGCTTTTTCACCTCCTAACTTTCGGCCATTATTGTGCTCTGAAGCTACCTGTGAGGGGAGCAGCAGTGTTCAGTGAAAGCATCAGAATCTTCCTTCTGTTCCTCACATGGTTGAGCAATGGTCCTTCCCTCCATGCCATGACCCTTCTCAGGTCAGCTCAGGGCACTAACTTGTCTCTGGTTTGCAGAAAACACACAATGTGCAAACATCAGTTATGCGGTATGTGCTTCTCTCCAGGAAAATAACAAACTCCCAGGAGGCAGCATGTGGCCCTTAACAGCTCTACATTCTCATGCCCCAATGCCTAGAATGTGTGTTAATGTAACTGGCAAAGGCTCCAAAGTGGCTAACCAGCTGACTTTAAATAAGGAGGTAAGACTATTCAGGTGTAGCCACATGTGCTCACAAAGGTCCTTAATGGGAAAGAGGGTGTCAGGAATGCTGAGTCACAGGGATGCACTGTGAGAAAGACTGGTCATTGGCCGTTTTGAAGATGACTTCTCAAAGGAGTATGGCAGCCACTAGAAAGGAGAAGAAAACAAGTAGGCCCGAGGCTCTACTGACACCTTGCTTTGAGTAGCTGAGGGTAGTGGTACATGCCTAAATAATCCCAGCACTCAAGGGGATAGATGCAGGAGGGTGAAGAACTCAAGGTCATCCTTGGCTATTCCCCTCCCCCTCTCCTTATAAGCCAGCTTGGGCTATATGAGGCTCTGTCTCAAACAAACAAAATGAACTTGTGACTTTTTAGGCCACTAAATGTGGGGTTGTTGCAGGAGCAGCTGCCACTGGGCAAGCTGGAAAGGCAAGAAAGCTAGCTGTTCACATGGCAGGTGAGCAGAAGTGGAGGGATTGTGATGGTGAGCATTGTCTAAGCTTCCCCTCACCCGCCCTACTCTCGCCCCTGACTCGCAGCATTCATCAGCTCTCTTCCTCACACTGGACTCTAAATTGCACTTGAAGTAGCTGGGGCAACGCCAGCCTTCTGATTAGCTCATTTCCGAGCTACAAAATGAGGGTAATCAGGGGAGGAGAGAGCTGACCGAGTGCTGCAGAGGGAGGAGAGGGCAGGGATGTCTCCACTGCAATTTTCTAATAAGAGCTAAAAAGCTGTTGTTCCTCTGCAGCCATTCCCCTCCCCAGTGCTCACCCACAAAGGCTCCCCAGCTCAGCCTCAGCATCTGACCACGCTGCCCTGAGCAAAACCCACAACCTACCTCTCCTCCCATATGATCCCTGTTTTTGTGTTTGGTTTTTCGAGACAGGGTTTCTCTGTGTAGCTTTGCTGCCCTGGACTCACTTTGTAGACCAGACTGACCTAGAACTCACCTCTGTGAGTCTTCCTGCCTCTGCCTCCTGAGTGCTGGGATTACAGGTGTGGTAGCTGATCCTTGGTTTTTTAGATTAGATTAGATTTTAGGTGATTGACAAGCCATTTTGGACTGACTCTCGTGAGAGGGAAAAGGTAAGTGTTTGCCCTTTACCAGGAAGCCTCCTGCTATGTAGTAATCTCTTCAACTCCTGGAACCTGGCTTAGATAATTTTCAATTAATGACCTTCCAGGCATTTCAGGATCTCACACATCTTCTCAGGGCCAGAGGTGACTCTCTTGCTAACATCTGAACTATCAGATAGTATAAATTTTACTTGGCAAATTATAACACTTCTAATTGCATCAAGATTTCATTTTAGAAGACACTGGCCAGTCTGTGCTGATGCTGGAGCTCAAAACACGCTAGAGAGCCTCAAAACCTGTCCTTCTGCCTTCTGGAAGTGCTCCAGTACCTGGAGCCAGTGAATATTTAATCCCAGAATTGGGATTTCATGGAGTCTGGCTTTTAGTATCTCACCATTATTCTTCCCAGGATGTTCCTTCTGGAGAACTTGATTTTCTCCAGCTGCCACTTAAGCACAGGTCTGTGGAAAGCAGTAATGAATAATCGATGTGGCTTAAGCACACAGCTCCCCAGAGGGAACGCATCCCTGCGCGAGCTCACTACTCTCTCTACCTCTCCTCACTCATTCTCTGCAAGGATGGACCAGCCAGGGGGCTTGGTGCCTTCTGAATTCTGGTTAGGCCTGCCAGTTTGAGTCAGTGAGGGCATGTGCATGGTGGAGGAGACAGACCAGAGGGGCCCTTCAGTGTATGGCTCCTGTCCTGCAGCCCCATCACTGTAGCAGCTTTGGGTTGTGTCTTCTCACAGAACTCGGAGAATACCCTCCATTTCTTCTGGAGTTTTCAGGGGTAGCAAGGGGTCTGTGGCTAGTCTCTGGGTTTGCCTAATCCACCCACACTCTGGGAACAGTCCTACCACTGAAGTATCCTAAACCACATGACTGAATTCTATTTGGGATCAGGACTCCACCAGAATGACAAGATGTGGGAAGCCTGTCACCTCCAGGTAGCACGTGAGACTCCCAGGTATCAAATGCATCTTATTGCCTCCCGGGTGATGTCAGAAGATCTGCTTCCCCATTACTCCGAAGCCTTCTGAACTGGTGTTTCATAGATCTCACCATGCTCACCATGGAGAAGGGTCTGAAATGGGAGCTGGCAGAGTAGGTAGCAAGGGCTCTGGAAGGAGAAAGACATTTTAAAAGTGAGGTGAGGGCACAACAGACCATTCCTCCCTCCCTGCTCTCTGTGGCTTCAGGGTCCTTTATCTTTGTTCCCTCTTTCTTGAGTGTGAGCTCTATGATGACTCCATATGCTTCTTTCTGGCTCCCTGCACGGTGTGACCATTCACAGGTGGGTCCCCATCACACTCTCTGCCACACAGTAGAAAACTTGGCCAGTGATGAACAAATGAACTAGATCTCATTCCTGTGGCTTTGATTATGCTGCAGTCTAGGCCTTGCCTCTGAGAGACCATTCATTTGGAATGGACATAATAAAAGGAGATGCAGATGGCCCTCATGGGATCTCATGATAAGCGAAGAGGATAGTGGCCAAAGGGCTCATGGGAAAGACTAGTATTTAAATGAGCATATATAAATGAGGCTTGGAAATAGGTGGTCATAGCTTTAAAACAAAGAATATAGGACTGAAATGTACCCGGTGCTAATTTTACAAGCATCATCCTAAAAACCACAGCTTCATGCTTTCTGACCTGCTGTGATGACACAGTGGCTTTGTTCCTTGGTTCTCTACAGGAAGGAAATGGTGATGAGAGCAAGGTAGGCAGGAGGAGGAAGGGAGAACAGGAAGACAGAAGCTGTTCTGTAGGAACAAGCCACATGGGAGCATCACATATCACTAGAGAAACCACTGTCTGGTGGCAACTGTGTACATTTGAGAGCATTCTGGCCAAGGTTGGAGAAAGGTGTGTGGGGAACATGGTTGATGGGAAGGATGCTATAATAAAGGCCAACACAAATGGCCTCCACTGGAACGGGTGCTTGGGGCTAAGGGTGCTGTCCATATGATCATCTGGCACATGTTAGCAAGCAAAGCCTCCATCCCATGAGCCAAGGTTCCTGCTGCCACGACAAAACACAATGACAAAAATTAACTTGGGGAGGGAAGGGTTTATTTTACCTTAGAGTTTATAAGTCCAGATATTTGGGGAGGGTGGAGCAAAGAAACTACTGACCTGCCCGCTGCATGGTGTGGTTAAAGGGAATGCTTTTATTACAGATATGAGAGAGAGGAAAAAAATCCAGAGGCATTTGGAGGAGTTCAGAGCAGAGAGAGAAAGAAGTGGACTAAACTTGTCTAGCAGACTGGACATGGCCAGAGCTATCTTTGAGCGAGTATAACCAGAGATAGAGAATGGCAGGAGCAATGGGGAAAACCAGGCCTTTATAAAGAGAACAAAGGGCTGTGTGGGAGGAGGGACGCCTGGGGAGTTGAGAAGGGCTGGGCTGCTAGAGTGAACTTTACCTTTAGGAGGTGTTTGTAATACTGAGGGAGCCTGGAGGCCCACATATGCTTTGATATGCAACTACAGGTTTATGTCATAGGTCCCTCTGTCAGAGGTAAGGAAAATGACTCTTTTTGGCAGATGGGGACCAGGTTCACAAGACTTTCCTCCTAGCAACACTAAATCTCCAAAAATGCTTAGAGAGGGCAGGCCCTTGTGAGTCCCTCCCACCATGGCAAAAAGTTAATGAGCCAAATCTTGTGCAGGACTACTGTAAGTAATTGCAGCTGCAAAAAGACAATGGCCACAATATTCCAAAATACATATTTCATGTACCAATGACCAGCCTTCTAGGTTACCCCAATAGCAGGTCCCCCTTCTCACTGTGGCCTCTACAAAGTGTCCAAGAGATTGTTCCATGAGGTCCCTGGCTGCTCTGTGCTTACCACCATGAAAGCAAGTATATGTGTCTTTCGTACACTGAGGCCCTCAGCGATGGAACCCTGTCTTTGTTAAGTATGTAGTTATACCACTGTAAAGGTCAGGTATTCATGTTCTCAAGGCATGACCTGATTTCAGGCCTGTGCCAGCTATGACATCAAGACCGAGGACTAGAGGTCAGAGGGTCACTGTTAGGCAAGCTGGCACCGGAACCCAGGTGCCACCGTAGTGCCAGTATAAGCATAAGTATGCGTCCAGGTTATGACTCCTGGTCCATAGTTGATGGCCAGGGCAAGCTTTTCCACACTCATTAAACTGTCCTCATCTGTAGAAGTGGAGGCATAGAAACATCTTCCCTTAAGTTACTTGGAAAGATTCTGTGAAATAATCTTTTTTTAAAAGATATTATTTATTTTATGTATGAGTATTCTATCTGCATGTGCCCCTGCAGGTCAGAACAGGGCATCAGTTCCCACTATAGATGGTTGTAAGACAACATGTGGTTGCTGGGAATTGAACTCAGGACCTCTGGAGGGGCAGATAGTGTTCTTATCCACTGAGCCATCTCTCCAGCACCATCTGTGAAATAATCTTAGCAGATCTTGGGAAAATCATACTGTTCCCAGGATGTAGGTATGTTGACCAAAAAAGTCAGAATATAGAATGTGTTTTCTCTCTCTCCTTTTCTCTCTCACATACACAGGGGTATTAATAGATGGAAGTGCCAGGAAGTACCAGTAAGCCATAACTGGTGGCTGATATTATTATGAATGACTCTTTAAAGTACTTTTATTATGTGTATGTGTGGGTTTGTGCACTACCAAGCCAGAAACTGGAGTTAAGTCTCAGACTCTCCTGAAGGACAAAGGACTGCTGTGTACTGTGCAGACTTGAGTCTGAAACATGCGTCCTTCAGCCAGGCTAAAGGAGTTTGAGGGCCAGTTCAGTAATATTGTCACACTCTCTGCTAAAAACAAAAATAATTTTTAAAAAATTAAAAAGTACAAATTACAAATTTTTATCAGGTATGGTGATAAATGATTTTAATTCCAAACACTCAGAAGGTGGGGAGAAAGATGTCAAGTTTGAGCCTGGACAAGTTAGTGAGATCTTGTCCCAAAACAGAAAAAAACTAGGATAAACCTTTTGGAACCTACGGAGCCCAAAGAGGTGTATATTAATAAAATAAAATAAAACAAACCAATAAAGTAAGGTGAGAGGAAGGAAAGAGAAAGTGAGGAATCAAGACATCCCATAAACCCTCTATGGAAACCATCTACCCTCTTGTTTTTTCCTTCTTAGCAGTTATTGGCTCTTTGAAGTCTTTGAACAATGTCAGGGTGGTAGAAGCTGACCTACTCTAGGAAGCCTGGACAACTGTGTCTTCCTTCTACATAGGATCCACTAAGGTCAAGAGACTGAGCTTCAAGCACAGCTCAAGCCTTTGTGAAGTTCATACAGTTTATTTTCATCTTGATAAATTATACCGCTGTGTGATGGCTGTTCTTGGTTGTCAACTTGACTACATCTAGAATTAACAAAAATCCAAAAATGGAGCACACACCAGTGAGAGATTTTTGGTTAATTTGAAGTAGGTAGATCCACTTCTAATATGGATCTTTGAGGTGGAAACACACATACCTTGAATCGATATTGAAGCCAGAAGACATACCTTTAATCTGGGCCGAACTGTCTACTGGAAGAAGAAAGCTTTTGCTCTTCGTTTGCTTGCCCTCACCTTGCTAGCAAGTCTGTCCCTTCACTGACATCAGAACCTACTTCTTAGGGATCCCAGCATATACTGAAGACCAGCTGTGACATCCAGCCTTGTAGGTTGAGCAACTATCTGATTCTTGAACTTTCTGTTCACACCTAGCCATTGTTAGATTAGCAGGACTGCAACCTGTAGGCCATAGAGAACCCAGACTAATACACACCAAAATAAAAAAACTCCTCCCAACTCAGGCCTCTTCCATCACAACAGCAATGCCCATCTCAAGAGAGAAGGAAAAGTAGATATTTCTCACTAGGAGTTTTCTCAGTTCTCCAGTCCTTATATTTTCATTTACTTTCGTTGATTTGAGGCAAGGTGTTGGAATGCAGCCCAAGCTAGCATTGCGCTTGATGTCCTCCAGCCTTAGCTTCCTGGGATGACAGCCTAGCCCCACCATCTTTGTGTCTCTTGGTGTCCTGAGCATCATAAGTCTCAAGTCCCCTCATGACTGTTTCACTGATATACCCTTACATCTAGGAACAACCCTTAAATCTCTGTATTCTCCTAGTCCAGCATCTGACCTCAAAATGTGACAGGCACCATAACCACTAATCTCATGAATTAGAGGAATGATAAAAGCTTGAAACTAAAGCTGCTCATCTCATCCTATCCCAGGAGGAAGAGCTCATAGTCTTGAGAATCAAGAGAAGTAGAGACTTCTGCAGAATGTATGATGGATCCTGAACAAGGGAAGACAGGGTGCTAAAGAAGAGTGAAAAGAAATTTTAATTCAGAACATGGCTGTTATGGCAAGCAATCATATCCAAAGACCTTCTAAGTCTGTGTGATCTGGCTGGAATGTAGACACACTGAGTGGTGGTGGCACATGCCTTTACTCCCAGCAGAGTTTTGAGTTCGAGGACAGCCTGGTATAGAACAAGTTTCAGGAAAAAAAAAAAAAGCTTAGGTCCAGGGATGGAAGTACATGCCTTTAATCCCAAACAATGAAGGTAACGTTAGTTTATAGAAGGAAGCACCCACATCTTTGAAAGCGGTGTCTAAATTAATGGCAGACAAAGTGATGAATCAGAGAAAGGTTTGACGGAATAGGATATTCCCAACTCTCATGAGAAGAGAGAGGAAAGGGAATCTTTGTAAGAAAGCAGCACAAAGAATGAGGGGAGGCAGTTTTACAGAGACAGGTTGAAGAGAGAACAAGCTAGACACAGGTGAAGACAAAATGAGCCAGAAAATGAGAAGGAGCCAGAAGATTAGAACAGATTACTAGAGTTAGTTTAAGGCTAAGCAGAGCAATTCAGTCAGAGGCCAAAAGAGATTCTAGATTGAATCAGTCAGCTGGGAGAGGAGTTTGAGCCAGAACAGCTGAGTTGAACCAGACAGACAGAATTCAGAAAGAGCTAGAAAGGGTGAGTTTATTCAACAGTAAGTCCAAGAAGATGAAAACATTGTAGACCTAGGTTAGATTTTGTGGAGGCTAGAAGCTTCCAGGACTAGACCCAGGTTAGTAGATGGAGGCAGTAAACCTCTGAGATGACAATTACGTCAGGCGAATAAAAGATACTTTTCCAGAAGTGTGCTATCATCCTAAAGCATGAACTGAGGGATGCAGTTCACAGTGCAGTACAGGGTGGTGTGGGGTCCATCCAGTCGTCAGAAGGGAGAACTGTAGCAAGGTGGTGGAGGCAAGCAGGATACACCAGCAATTCATTCCCTCAATTTCCCTCTCCATCCAGCGTTTCAGCTCAACAAAAACCTTACGATTTGCCATTTTGCATCTGTTTCTTAGACTTTGAAGAAGTTCATTTGTGAACCAGTGGAACTGAGGGCTACATAAGGAACAGAATTCTGGATGATGCAGTTCTCAGAGAAGGCAGGTTGACAAGAAAACAATTCAGTACACATTACAAACCAACCCAAGGCAAGACCTTATTTAAGAGGCAAGACCGTATTGTGAACTCCATAAGGAATTCAGGCCGTTGGAAGGCTGAGCACCCGGGAGAATGCTGGTCTGAAAGTCTTCATCCTACACCTTTAACAGGGCAGTCTTCTCCAGTGTCTGCCCTGGGAGAGGCCCCTAGCTCTGGATCTGCTGTCTAAACCTGGCTGGGCCTCTGTGGCCTGAATTTTAGCTGACTATCTTTAGTTTTTCCTCTGTAATCCTCTACCTCTATACCCATGAATGGGAAGAATAATAGCAACCAATTCTTAGGGTTTATGTGAGAATTAAATAAGAGAATGGAACCAAAGTCTCTAGGGACAGTTACACAGTATACTGTCTCTAGATGGTAATGTTTTTATTGCTTAGACACTAGGTCTTATGTAGCCCAGGCTGGTCTCAAACTAGCTACATAGATGAAGCTGGCCTTGATCACTCTTGATCATTGCGTGCTAACAACATACAAATTTCTTTATATCAGAATTTTCCCCTGGGCAGAGACTGTAGGTCAGTGATAGTGTGCTTGCCTAGTATATCCCACCACAGAAGAAGTGGAAGGTAATTTTCTCACTTTAAACAATGGTACAACCCAGTACTAAGAAGGTAGGAGAAAGCTGGCAAGATGGCTCAGCCTTGTGCCCTGTGTTCAGTTTCTAGGAGAGAACCAGTTTCCTCAAGTTGTCCTCTGACCTCCATATTCACATATGACAAACATATACCTGGCCATGCCACACACACACACACACACAAATCAATAAAATTGTTTTAAAACTAAGAAATTATCAATTTGTGAGATTGTTGATAGTCATCAGGACTTGGATGGTACCCACTTAGAATCTTTTTATTTATTTTTCATTATTATATAAACCATTGAGCTATTGGGCTTACTTATAAAACATGGAGATTCCCAAACAGTTGCAGCAGCACAAAGTCCCCCTCCCCGTATGGTTGATGTAATGAAAGCCACATCCATCGTAGAACTTCTCTGACTGGCCGCTTCCTATGTGCTCTAGTATCTCCAGAGATTACACAGGGCTGGAAGGTGAAGGAGACGAATTTTATCCTTCTTAAGTTTGAGTCTCTAAGGACTATAAAGCAGCTGTGACAGAAGTCAGACCTTTCTTCCTCAGCCTGTGCTGTAGTAAATAAAATGATGTTGGGCTAAATGTGTTACTTATTTGCCCTATGATTATCATGACAATATTATTTAACCCATTACAACAATCAAACAACACACAGACACCTATTAGATGTTATAATTGTCTTATTTATCTTGGACTGGGCAGATATTCTGCCTACATTGTCTCAATAACCTCATCACCCATCTCCCAGCCCCCATCCAATGCCATTTACCTTAACCTTTACTATCTGGGCTACCTTCCATCCATAATCCTATTTGCTTATATTTTTTATCTTGGTGTTTTCTCCATCCTTGGAGTCCTTCCTCCTGGCCCATGTGGCTCCTTCTCCAGGCTAACCCATCATGGTGTCCTCCTGCCTACTCTCTTCCCATCTGTCTGTTTCCTGTGATTCTCTTGAACCCAAAGCCCAGGAACCTTAGCCATGCCTACCCCATTCTGCCCTGCCCAGATTTTAGGCCTTTAATCAACCAATCAGGTATAATGTCTTAGGCAAGTTTACACAACTTGGATAACTAAATCTTGAGGGCCAGTAACTAGCATCAGACCACCCCTCAACACAGCTGGTAAAAGCTAAGCACTCTATAATCTAATATAAAACACCTGACTGGATGGGGAGCTGAGCTCGGTTGGTGGGGTGTTTGCCTAGCACGGATGAAGCCCTGAGCCTGGATTGTGATAGTCAGTGTATTATGGGGCTCGGTTCCCCAAATCTACAACTAGGTGACAGGGCACTTTTGCCGACCTTTGGCCAGGGAAAAAAAATAGAGGACAGTATAGAAGTAGCATCATTTTTTTCTTTTTCCTTTTGTTCACAACAGGTTTCTAACGTAAGTTTCTTTCCTTTCTTTTAAACTTTGTGTGTGCGTGTTTACAGGCATGGGCAGGCTAGAAGACAGTGTTATCCCTTACTTTTGAGGCATGTATAATGGTGACTATCTTTTAAAGGCTTATTTTATTTCCACTTACATGTATGCACACGGGTGCCAGTACCTGAAGAGAAAAGCGACATTAGACTACCCTGGAGCTGGAGTACAGGCAATTGTGAATCTTCTGGTGTGCACTCTTAACTAGTGAGTCAACTCAGTGATGGTGTTTTGGGAATCCTTCTAGAATAAGCACTCTGACACCAAGTAGAGCAGAAGAGAGGAGATGTCCCTGGTGGGTGGAGCGAAGCCAGGATAGCTCCTGAGAGGCTTCCGTCTTGGGTCCAGTTTGCATTCTCATTTCATACTCTAAAACCACAAGGTGGGGTAGGAAAGTGCGTGAGATTTCACAGAAGCAGTCAGCAGGTTGGGAGCAATGGCCCGTTTTTTGGCTGTTTCTCCAGTTCACTCTGTTTCAGGTAGCAAGTGAAGCCACACGCAGTAAATGGGCAGTACAAGCAGGGCTTTAAGTAAGTCACTAAATAAAAGCAATAAATTGATACAAATAATCTTTTCTACTTCAATGGTTGATCTTAATTATGAATTTGATGAAATCTAGACTCTAGGAGTTGGACCCCTGACCATGCCTGTGGGATTTCTTTGGATTAGGTTAGTTGAGGGAGACCTGCCCCTCGTGTGAGGAGCCGTCCTGTGGGCTGGATGAAAGGAGAGAGTGCGGTAAGCACAAGTATTTGTCATTCTCCGATTGTGGTTTGGAGGTGACCAGCTGCCTTGACTTCCCTGCCATGATGGTCTCTATCTGTGAAGTATAAGCTAAAGTAGATTCTTTCTCCTTTAAGTTGCTTTTGTTGTGGTATCTTATTTTAACAGAAAAAAAATTAAGATACAGAGTTTTTCATTTTCCTGGAGCTCACCAGTTGGCTTGCCAAAAAGCCCCAGACACCCACCTGACTGGGCTCCCCAGTGCTAGTTAGCTGTTTACCATGTTCAAAACTTTACATGGGTAGGTACAGGAGATTGAACTCAGGTCTGCATGCTTCCAAGACAAATACTTTACCTATTTTTACTTGTTTATTTTTATTTTTTGTAGATGTATGTACCTAATTTTAAATATTGAAAATATAAAGTGGGTGGGAAATAACCAGGCCTGGCTGATGTAAATTGTTCAAGGTAACCAAAGAAATTCCTTGAAGCCCTTTTTGCCTGTAGCTTCTGTTTCAAATCTAATTTCCTCATCTTCCTGGATGTTCTGGTTCCAGACAATATCCAGATCTTCCCTTCAGCTTGTCTCACTCTATCTTAGAGCAGAACTGTTGAATTTTAATGTTAACCTATGACAGGAGATGAATAACACAGTGTAGGATGCAGAGATGAACATCCCAAACAGCCAGAGAGAAGCACAAGTCCCTGGGATTACCCCCAAGCCATCAGAACCACCTCTCCAGGCTGCTTTTATTCTTGTTCCTTTGCTTGTTTTGTCTTTTGAGATGGGCACAAGCCATCAGGAGGCATGGCCATTAGGGTCTCAAAGGGCCTGAGTTCAACAGTGCTTGCTCTCCTTGCTCTTCCTTCAAAGCCATGTGACTACTGCAGCCATTTATGGGAGAGTCAGTAACCCATTCCAGAAGTGTGCATGTTCCAGATAATCTGCCAGGTACTCGAAACGGATGGGGGGAGGCAGGCTGGGGACAAACCTTGGGGAAGCCGTTCTAGGAACATAAGGGGTAGTGGTCCATTGGCTTTCTTGTTCTTTCAAAGAAAAATCTCTTTCCCATTTCAATCTTTTAAAAGAATCAGCACCAAATTGCAGGCCTGCACATAATGCCCCTCATCCCCCGTACTTTGGTTCCTGGGCTTGCCTTCTGCTAGGGGCAACCCCTCTTTCCATACCTACCCTGGCTCTTCATCAGCCAAGCACCTGACACTGCCCGTGCCTCTGGTCAGGTGGGTGGGTAGTTACTGATTAGAGGAGGCCCTGAGTCATCATCACTCAGTCAAAGGAAAACCAAGAGACAAAACTCAGCATGTCTGGGCTGTTGCAGGATGTTTGATCCCTTTGTGAATCCCTTCACAAACTGTAAAAACCTGTCTTTTGTTTGATGTGGTTCAGCCCTTTCACATACTTTCTGTTTATTATAAACAGATGATTATGGTATGGCTCAGCCCTAACACTCACCTTTAATCCTGGCACTTTCTGTACACAGAATTTAATAAAGTTAACCCTAGGTAAAGAGGCAGAGCAAGTTACCAGCTGACAGGGAGTAACAGAAAGGAGGGACTTTGAGAGAAGGGTATTTAAGACAGCGTGGGGAAGAAGGAGCTTTTTGAGCCTTGTCTCTTTAGTGCTTTATCTCTGGCTCTCAGGCTTTTAGCTGTTGCCTTTTTCCTCCTGGGATGTTGGGTGAGCTAGCAGGCTTTTAGCTTTAGGCTTTTGGCCTTTTCCTTCTGGGATGTGAGCTAAGTAGGAAGATCAGCTGAGTGCTTTCTCTGCCTCTCTGAGCCAGCAGGTTTCTACCCCAGCATCTGGTTCCTGAGTCATCATTGGTAGAATCAAACACTTGGGATTGTCACTGTTTATAACAACATTGGGTCCATTAGCAGCAGCAGCAGGAAAAAGGAATAAATAGTTTAAGAGGTGGAGGCCAGCTCTGGGGAGGACTCTGAGCTTCACTCTCACAGCTGATTCCTGTGTTTCTGTGGGCATGAGGAGGCCATGGTTAGGGGGAGGGAATCAGCAGAGGCAATGTCAGAAAGGACACTGTGACTCCCACTTCTACCAAGCATGGGGCTGTGTGCCATGCCTCACATACACTCAGTATGTACATCTGAGGCTGTTAGGAAATCCAAAGCATTCTTAGAAGAAATTGGTCCTCCTCTCTCAAGCAGGCTGGGAAGCTATTCTAGACTAACACAGACTGAAGGCTCAACAGCCAGCACTGGAGTCACACCATGGGCTCAATCTAATAGACACTGGGCTACAATTTGGGGATCTAAGCACACTGGTGTCTTGATGTTCCCTTGGTCTCACTAAGTATGTAAACTGGACCTGCCAAGGTCCCACCCTTAGGACCGTGGACCACTCCAGACACACCTTTATGTCACACTCCTACACTGACAGGAATCTTCACAGCTTCCAAATATCTATCAGGAATATCTAAAATCAGTTTATTTATTTCCTAAGCTTTCTGTTGGTACACATAAGTAAATATCAATTTCTTGTCGAATTGCGTAGGTAAGTCCCAGATGATGACAGCCTAAGGCAATGACAGTGGGCAGGAGGAGGAAACACGAGACCATCCAGCCCTGCGTCTCTCTCCACAGCACTGCCATCCAGATCAACGCCAAGCCCAGGAGAGGCTGGAGCTTTGTCAGTTTCTAATTAACAAAGAAACTCTTTCTTGGTGGAGGGCCCAGAATTTCTCAATAAATGGCCAATTTTATCTCATTAACTTCTGTTATTTGATTCAAAAGCTTCTGATTGAGACTAGAAGCACAAAAATATCCACCTGGTAATCCTGTCCCCAAGGCTTACACAGCAGACTGCACTTTACAGTGTTCTTCTATAGATACATCCTATTGAAGAGATGCCAACTCTACCCCCGCCCAGCAGCTTTTCCCTTCCATGAGTCTGCCTCCTGCTGAGGGGAATGTTAAAGTGTGTACCATCCTGGGGACACACGTACCTGTGGGACTGGCAAAGTATGAACTATCACTCTCACTTTGTAGACTTTATAAAATGAAATTTAAAGTATATACTATAGAAACACATATTTTACCTCATTATATTTTGTATATATTTGCAAATACACAAATTAAAATATAAAATTTAGGAGACTGACATCCATAAAGGTATGAACTTCTGATTGACTGCAAGAAAAAGGAAAGAACGTCTCAGTGGCTGAGAGCACGCACCTGTCTTTCAGAGGGCCCAAGTGTTGTTCTTGGAACCCATATAGTCGGTGACAGCCGCCTGTAACTCCAGCCCTAAAGGAGCTGGTGCCCTCTTCTTTCCTCCATGGCTTCTGCATGCACATGGTGCACAGAAACTCATGTAGGAAAACACATAGAATATGTAAGTAAAATAAATATGCCTTTAAAAAATGGAGACTCCACTGGCTGGTTTTATATGTCAACTTGTCACAAGGTGGGGTCATCAGAGAAGAAGGAGCCTCAGGTGAGAAGATGCCTCCATGAGGTCCGGCTGTAAGGCATTTTCTCAATTAGTGATCAGCCTGTTGTGGGTGGTGCCGTCCCTGGGCTGATGGTCCTGGGCAAGCCAGTAAGCAACACCTTCATGGCCTCTGCATCAGCTCCTGCGTCCAGGGTCCTGCACTGCTTGAGTTCCTGTCCTGACTTCCTTTGGTGATGAACAGCAATGTGGAAGTGTAAGCCAAATAAACCCTTTTTTCCCCAATTTGCCTTTTGGTCATGGTGTTTCATCACAGCAATAGAAACCCTAACTAAGACAAATACCTAGAGAGCCAGTAGAATCGAATCTATTTCTTTCTGCAGTGAGGGAGGAGGCTGCTTAGAATGGGCCATGCCTGGGCACCACAAATACACATTTGGGATGTGTGAATTAGTTTGAGTCTTCAGTCAGGGTTGGAGGAGCTGATTGGAGGTAGGCTAAACTCTTGATATAATAGTTAAAGATTAGGGTACAAGGCGGGTATAAGTGAGCCCTAAGGGCAATAGTTCTTTAATAAATCTAGGTAAAACTTTATTCATGGAGCCTGGCTGAGTGATAAGTAAAAGTTCATAAAGAAGCTTGAGAGATGACTCAATCAGTAAAATGTTTGTTGTATGGACACAATCTGGGTTTGGTACCTGAGTAAGAAGCCCAGCTTGATAGTGAACATCTGCTGTCTCAGGGCTGGAGAGACAGACATCTCTGGAACCACTGGCCCACACAACTGAATGGGTTACCTTCAGTTTCTATATCAGACCTTGTTTCAAAATAGTGTGGCAATCTGGCCTCCAAAAATGCATGCATACACGTGGGTGTATACACAAGTGAATAAATGAATGAATAAATAAAAAGCAAATCAAGTTCATGAAACAATAAAGTTCTCTGCTCTACACCTTCCTGGGCAGCAATGTCTCACGGAGTAGAGGAGGAATCTGAACGTAGCCAGCACCAGAACTTGATATTTTTCAGGTGTGCCTACTCTCCCAGAGAGCAGTGACTGCCCAAAGTCTCTGAGAAGCTGAGTCTGCTGAACTTGACCTCTGACCCTTGCCTCATATTCCAATTAGCCAGATTAGTCAGTTTTCTAATTGAGCATCTCTCTTCTTAGATGACTCCAACTTGTGTCAGGTTGACATAAAACTAATGAACACCTGTGTTGTGTTGAAGAGTGTGATGGTCTCCCTCAAATTCAGATCTACTTGGGTCTTATGTGGAAATGGGGTTGTTGTGTATGTAATTCGTTAAGATGACATAATCAAGCATTAACATGGCTCCAAACCTAAGTCTGATGTCTGTACATGGCCATGTGAGCACACAGAGGCACAAATTCAAAGGAGATGACTAGTGATGATGGAGGCAGAAACTACAGAGGTGGAGCTACAATATGAACACCTGGGTTTGCCAGTTACCACCAGAAGGTAAGAAGACAGCTTGACTGAATTTGTAAGCTTTAAAAGTGAAGGATGAATTCCTGAGTGAAGTCCCAGCTGGTGGAATCCTGTGGTGGTGGTTGAGCGGACAGCCTTGCCATGAGCTATGAGCAGCCTGGACATGTTGCCCCTGCTGGGAATCATGGTACCAGATGGAATGGATAGAGGACTGCCAAGGGTGAAGCAATATAATGAAGGTAGAGGGACACTGTCTATATTGTAGCTTTTTGTGGTAGGCTGTCTACTTGGCTGACAAAGAAGAGGCCCTTTTTTAAAAAAAACATCCTCTAACTTTGCAAATCAATTCTGGAAAGCTTCAAAACACGGTATCCTGCTGCACCCCTCAATTCTCCTCTTCAGAAGGAACAGCCTTCTGTCTCCCCAGCTACACAGGAAATAGAACCACTCAGAACTGGTATTGAGACAGATCATTGTGAGAGAAAGATTCAAGTGCTGTGTTGTTGTGCAGGCAATTCAACTGGCCTGCCCTCAGGGCCCTCTAGGGTTGTGACAGCATCCTATGTCACCATCACCTGAGCCAGGTTCTCCAGATAGAACCTGTCTGCCACTCCCCCACCCCACTTCCCTTTCACTCCCCTTCCCTCCTCTCTGACTTTCAGGGTGGGGGGAGAGAAACCATGCTCCTCTTTCTTTTCTCCTCCACCCTCCCACTGTCTCTGTCTCTTTTTCTTCCCCCCAATAAATCTCTTCTGAGCAGATTGTTGAGTGCATGGCATTTTTAAAATGTATCCTAAGGTCAAGGTTCTTCCAACTGGCAGGTAGCTGTCATGCTGTCTCCTGTCTGGCTTATAGAACTGCTGTTGAAAGACCAAAGAAGTAAAAATTAGGTTTTTTGGGTTATTGAATTAAAGTTTAAAGCACAAGCCTAAATGAAGGCCAGCCAAATGAAGACATGTCCAGCCACCTGCAGGGAGGAACCAGCCTTACTGCATTCTTTTCCTGCCCACTAGAGATGCAGTTGCTAGGAAACTGGCCCAGATGGCCTGGCTGGAACCACTTAAAAGAGATGCCATCTCCTGGCAGCCCACCCAGATGGCCAGGCCAGAACCATTTATCCACTCACTGCCTAAAGTAAACCAATCATTTCAAAAGTCAATTTCCCTTACCCAATCATGTAACGCCAAGGCATGTAACTCCCTGCTTTGTAGTTTTTCTCTTTAAAAACCTTGTTCCCCTGGACTGTCCCTCTGTACTCCTCCTCATCAACAGGGTGGTTGCTGTGGGTCTGGGCTCGAGCTTGTATTCAAGAAACACTCATATGTTTTGCAATGCACTTCTGGTGGTCTTTGGGGGTCTCGTGATCTAAGCACAACAGGGTGCGATAAGATATGAAAGAGTTCAGAGCTGTGGACTAGAGGATTCCTCAAATGAGATAGGCAAAGCTATTAATGAACCACACTGGTGGGAGTTTGGAAGCCCAGGGTGCTGCTGGGAATGTGTACAATGGAGGCTGGGTTTGTGAGCCTTCAGAGAGGACAGGATCAGGAATTCAGCTTGAGGTCATTTGAATTACATTTGGTCAAAGAATCTGTCAGCATGCTGGCTCTGTCCTGAAATTCTGAGTAAAACTCATTCAAAAGTAATGAAATAAGTTGTTTAGTGAAGGACATTTCTGAGCTAGAACAGCATTCAGGTTGTGGCATAGTTACTGGTCACTGTCCATCAGATTTACAATGAGAAAGGGCAGAACAATACAAAAAGTGCAGTTTGATGAGGAAAGAAATACCAACAGGGTTAAAGTTGCAGGTAGGATGTGTGCTATAGAGGGAGATAGGAAGGTGCCTGAGGGTAGACACCATGTTAGGATTTTGGAACAAAACCTGCTTCTGGGTTGCCTAGCAACTTATGACGTCATCATGTGTCACTGGCTAGGTGACCACACCTGGAAGGCATGGTTACCTTGCCTCTTAAAGGGACAACCCGAAACGTGATCGTTCTCTCAGTTCTTTCTCTCTTGGCTTCTCTTGGTCTCTCTTGGCTTTCTCCCCTTTCTCTATTGGGATGGCCCCTCTCTCCCCTTCTCTTTTTTCCTTTCTCTCTCTTTCCCCCCATCATGTCCTGCTCTCCCTTCTCTCCCTCTCTTTATATCCACCTAATAAACCACTTTCATAGAAGATCTGCCGTACGTCTAATCATCATTATTTAGTATTTCCCATAACCTTATACACCACCCACAGAGAACTAGGGCGTGTAATGCAGGCTCATTTTGATTTTTTTTTTTCTATTTGAAAAGAGAATAATTGAGTAAAGAGCCTCCTGAGGATCCTTCCTGAGCAGGCCTCTAAGGGAAGTGTTTTTTTCGTTTTTTACCAGGTTAATTCTTGAAGGAACACAGTTGACATAGCAGCTGTTGTTCAAAGGGGCCAGGCCACATCTGAGGGTTTTCTGGGTATCATCTCCATGCTGCTAGATTTTCATACATGCAAGATACAAGAATTCTGACCTTGTAGAGCTCTCACCAAGTTTCCTGAAAGCTACTGAGTCCATGCATATAACAGGCTCAGCTTCCCCACTGGGTGTACCTGAATAAGTTGTGCATAAAACTATAAATGTGAGGCCTGAGTTGCAATGGAGACTCCAGGATATTAGGAATGTCAGAAATGTTGGATATTCATGAGGCATGGAGTGGGCCCAGCCCGTGAAAATGGCCACACGTGCATAAGCCATTGAATTTGAGGGGTATGGGTGCCAAAGCCCACTGGAATAGAAATTATGTCATAACTGTCAGGTTTCAAACCAGGGACAGACAGCTAACTGGGGTGCCTATTTAACAAACCAAAGCAGACCTGGATGCCAGGTTCTTCAGCATCCCTCAGTCCCTACCTCTTTCAGGACATGGCTGGCATACCTCACCCCCAACCCTGAACTCTCCAGCCCAGGGCTTAGGCTGCCCTTCACCTTGTGCCCTATATAATCCAGCCATTTTGGCTATGCCAACCCTTTTACCTATTTCTTCCTTTACCCTCCTGGCCTCTTGATTTCCTGGTCTCCTGGTCCTACCCTCCTGCCTCTCTTCACATGGTCCAGCTCACAGTCATGTTCACTCTGGACTCTCCCATATGTCCCTGCCTCTTGCTGTGTTCTCCCTTATAGCTACAATAAACCTTCCCTCCCACCATAACTAGAGCGGTCATGTCCTTTTTATTTATTTTTTCATTTTAACCACAAGCCCCATGTGCTGGGCATGGGGTTAGAGTTCCCCTGTTGGTTTCAGTTTTGTCTGGTCTGATCTTTCCTTGCTAAGGCCCAATCCTTCCCTTTTGGAATGGGATTGTTTACTCTGTGCCACTGTATACTAGATGTACATACAAACAAACTTGTATTTGTTTTGTTTTATAAAAGCTCACAGTTAAGAATTTGTCTTGAGTCTCAGAAGAGACTTTGGACCTTTGAACAATGTTGGAATAGTAAGTGTTCAAGCGCTTTTGAAGTTGGACTGAAAATATTTTGCATTATCAGACAGTCATGAGTTTATGGGGCCAGGAGTACAATGTCATGGTTTGGATGCAATGTGGCCCACAGACTCTAGGTTCCCAGCTTGCAGTGCTGTTTTAGGAGGTGGGCTTAGCTGAAGGAAATGGGTTGTTGTCAGGGTGAGGTTCTGCATCCTTACCCTACATCCTGTTGTGTCTGGTTTTTATTTCCCCAGAGGTGGGCAAGCTCCTGCTGCCATAGCTGTGGGCCTATCCTGGACCATGCTTTCCTTGTCTGATAGACAGGATTCACTCAGGATTCACTCTCGGACTATTAGCCAAAATGCACTATTCCTCCTTCGAAACAAAATGGTGACAAATGGACACAGACACCTCAGGATTCTGCGCAGGACACAAGTCACATAAGACTGTGCAGAGACGTGCCAAGGTCTATGTAAGAACAGAGACTCTAGGGACACCGAGTGTGTGTGTGTGTGTGTGTGTGTGTGTGTGTGTGTTTAAAATTAGGTATACTTGCTAGGCATAGTGGGTCACACCTGCAATCGCAAAGGAGGGTTATGATTTAAAGCCACTCCAAGCTATATATTGAGTTCCAGGGTAGGCTGGATGCTTAGCAAAATGTTGTGAAAAACCAGAACCAAAGCCAGTATGTACAGTCAGGCTGACCCTTTGAGGTTACAGTTTGAGGTGAATACGAGGGAAGAGAATGTTGAAGCCCACAGGCCCCCAGACCACAGCAGGCAGCTTTCTTTGCTAGTCTGAAAGGCAATGTGTGGAAAGGCCCTCCATATATCACCGGCCTCACCTGACTCAGGAAAGAGGCTTGAGAGGGTTCCTGTCCCCGTCAGGTGGAAATGTGCTACTGACCACGGAACCCACTCCTTTATGAAAGAGCCAGAGTTGCTGAAGGGTTGCTGCTGCGAAGAGAGAACCTTCTGGTTACCCTTTGAGTTTTGACAGGTGAACATCATTGGGTGACCACCCCCAAAACAACATTCACAGCCATTTTTTTCACCCCCCAAATATCCTCAGGGCACTCAAAATAGGTCCAGTGGCATGATTTAGGCTTTACAAAGTGTGTCCTGTTTCCAGCCAAAGCCTCTTTCCTGAGAGTTGGAAGGATGATGCTTTCCCTGCTCCATCTCATTAGAGCCACAGTTGAAAGAGCCAGGCTGCTAATGTCACTTCTCTTGCTTCTCCTGAGACCAATTTTCTGGACCTGAACAGCACCCACAGCCAATACCTCATCCAACAACTTCTGTGGGAGGAAGAAAATCACTGCTTCCCAGAGCAGCCACAGGCGCTTTCCCTGCCAGCTGTCCCAGGCACCGGAGAAATAAGTTCATTGATTTGGAGGTCCCAGGATTCTCTTCTAATTAGGGTCTTATCATGCCAGCTGCCACCCACACGTTAGACAATCAGAAGAGCTTCGAAGGCCAGAAGGTTCTCTCTTCACAGCAGCAACCCTTCAGCAACTCTCTGGCTCCTTCATAAAGGAGTGGGTTCCGTGGTCAGTAGCACATTTCCACCTGACGGGGACAGGAACCCTCTCAAGCCTCTTTCCTGAGTCAGGTGAGGCCGGTGATATATGGAGAGCCTTTCCACACATTGCCTTTCAGACTAGCAAAGAAAGCTGCCTGCTGTGGTCTGGGGGCCTGTGGGCTTCAACATTCTCTTCCCTTGTGTTCACCTCATTTTTACACTGCCTCAATTTCAGTGCCAGGGAGGAGAGCTGATGGCAAGCTAAATGGTAGAAACACAATACCAGGAAGCAGTGCATGTGTGGGAGTGCATTTAACAAAATATTCTTGTGTGAGGAGGCCTCAAAAGAAAATGATGTGTGTGTGTTGGGGAAGGGGTGGCTATGCCTAGGGCCAATGGTGAAGTCAGAGAAACCCCTAGCTCAAACAATCCTGCCTCTGCTAATCCCACTTGAAGCCAAGGCCTCTAGCCAGTTTATATGTCTGTCTGCCCTCTGTTCCCAAGTCCCTAAGGATAAGTTGTCCTGGGTCTTAGAATAATTATAGTCAGGCAACCTACACAAACCATGCACACACGCACATGCACAAGTGCTTACAGGCACCAGAACTATGGGTCTTCAGAGAAAGACGAGCTGCTAACCCAGTTCTTTCACTTACCTCAACCATGGCCCAGGCCTATCCAGGGATTGAGGCTTCACAGCCTTTCAGATGACAACAGCGAGAGTCCTCACCAGGCCATCTAACTTCTGAGTCACATATTATCACTAGAGAACATGGTTATGTCCCTGTTTGGGGCAGTCAGTTCATCAGCTTTTGCTGCTTCAATTTAGCTGCCCCTACCCCCGAAAATGCTTGAAATGAGTTAAAAACCAAGTCAAGGGGTAAACAAATGGCCAGCAGATGAAATCTGGCCTTTTAACCAGAATATAAAACACAGAGCACATATAAACTGACATGGGCCATGGACAGACACTGACAAAACTGAGTTCCAAAGATGGAGCTTTGCATCTTGGGAACTCTCAGACAAGCATCCCACCCAAGTATGAAGGATCATAATCTTTTCCCCTACACCAGATGAAGGAACAAGAGCATTCTCTGTCTCTAGACGCTTCAAAGAAGCATCCAGCTTTCTTTTGAGTCACCAAGGATCTAGACCATGCAAGAAAAAACAAGAAACCAAGAAAAGAAAACTTCCTTCCTTATGGAGGAGCCGGCTGTTTGGTGGTGTTCATTTATCAAACTGAGGGGTAGTTGAGGGTAGTGGGCAATCTTGGTGGAAACTCCAGATGTTGTGCCACAAGAATTGTCACACAAACCACTCAAGAACCAATCTCAGTGAGATTATTGATGGTTTATTAAATGCAACACCCAAGACCTGCCATGACCAGGGACATAGAAAGGACCTCGGGAGCCTAACGGTGACATTGACCCATTTCTGGAGTCAGGTTATAAAGGCAAAACCCACAATGAGCTCACTCAGGGGCCAGATGGTGGCACAGGGTGGTTGGCTCTGACTTGAGTTACTTGCTAACAAGAAGTTCTGGGCTGACCTTGAACGTGTACCCGGCAGTGGGGGCCAGCTGTGCTTATGGTTGGTGAATTTCTGGAAATACTAAGGCCATAGAATTTCTCACTAAACACAATCAGAATTTATGGTCAACCTGACCTCATGCAGAGCTCCAGAGATTCTTTTACATCAGCAAGTTGCTGAGATGCTGTGGCTGGTGGACCTGAAACAAACAATGGCTGTACTCATGCCAAAAGGACCAGGCCTCAACAGGGACTACATGGATGGTCCCCACAGTCAAGGGGCTGTACAGAACTGGCCCCACCTCTCATTGGCGCTGGAGAGCTAACCCCATCTTTCACTGGTGGCAGAACTCAGGAGAGTGGGCCCTGCCCCTCACCACCTCCTGACCCTCACCACCTCCTGACCCTCACCACCTCCTGCAGTCGGGAAGCTGCCCACAAGGGTCCTAAGCCTGGGAAAGCTGCTCTGCCCCTCACCAGCGGCAGCACTTGGAAGAGCAGGCCCTGTACCTCACCTGGGCAGCACAGTGGAGCTGGCCCTGGAGGCGTGGGTAAGAGTGAGCCAGCCTGAGGATAGGAAAGCTGAAGTGCTGGCCCTTCCTCTTGCCTACCCGGCAGCACCGGGTAGCCTAATTGGAGCAGAGCTGAGAGCTCACCCTGGTGGTGTGGATAAGGGAAAGCTGGCCCACCGGCTAGCTCAGCTACCACCCAGGCTCAGATCCAGGGCTCTGAGTTGGCCCACCCCAAAATCAATATCATCTGCTAATAGTTGGAATGTATGAAAGGGCCAGCTCTGTTGATCCAAAGCTGCAGGAACTCCAAGATACAGAGCAACAACAGAATAGCTGGGAGGAATTCTGATGAGAATCTAACTGATGGTGTCACAGACGCCAGAGATATCAAACTAGACCAATGACTTATTGCAATGAACATTTGCAAGTGAAGATGTGTGGACAGAGGATGTACTGTAGGACACAGTGTGACACACTACAGCTTCCACAATGAGATGTTTTCTATGCTTTGTTTTTTGTTTGTATGTTTTTTTATTTGGGGGAGGAGGTTGCAAGGGATGGGGTTCATGATGTTAAATTCACAAAGAATCAACAAAATATTGAAAAAAAAAAAGAAAAGAAAAAGAAAATTCTTGAATCAAAAGCAAACACTAAAGTCTGTGGCCAGAGCCATGAGAGGGGTCTCTGTAGGAAGGTAAGGGGGACATGGAACAGCTCAAGGTTATCAGTTTCAGCAATCCCATTGGTGTGTGTATGTGTGTATGTGTATGTGTGTGTGTTTCTTCTAACCTTGCACACCATTCTGGGTGGCTTTGCATAAAGTATTGGAGATAAAATCAGAACTCTAGACTAGTTGGTTTGTACAGAAAAGGTGTGCTGGAGAAGCCTTTTGCTGTCACCGAGAACTAGCCAGATTTGGACTAGACAGTCACTCCTAGGCAGCAAAACCACAAGTACCAAAGCAAGCAGGACACAAAAACCAAACAAAGAACAAGAAAACAAAACAACAAAAATAATAGCTCAGTGAGGACAAATGTGCAATCCTAGCACCTGGGAGGCAGAAGCAGGAGATTCTTTCAGAGCATCCTTAGATCATGGCCAATTTGAGCCCAGCCGGGGATACATGAAACACTGTCTCAAAGAACAAAAGAAAAGAAAAAACTCACCACCCAGAAAGCATATTTAAGACATCTGGGTTCCAGACAGACAAATTCAAAAAGAATATAGTGGGAACAGGGTTCCCAATCACTTCCCTCTGCTTTCCCAGTCATCTCTCCTTTCAGGGTCCTGGTGACCAGGAAATCCAAGCTCCCTCAGGCGATTTGGTCAGATTCACAGTCCCTGACACCATGTTGAGTCTATTATTTTTCAGACACCACACTTGCCACAATCGAGATGGAACATAAGATTTCTCTACTTCTCCCCCTTCACTCTGCTGGGTTTTGTAGATGCAGGTGGCTCAAAATCTTCAGAAAGAAATGTCACTGACTCTAAGGGAAGGCTGAGTTATGGAGACTGCAGGGTTCTCTGAACCAGCCAGGGTCGCAGTCAGTGAGCAGCTCATTTCATCTATGGTGTGTCTGGCTGTCTTTTCTGTAGTCTATATGCCATATGCTGCAGCTGAGGTTTCCTAGTCCATGAGACTCAGTATCTGTGTCTCTTCCCAACTCTATTCAGTGTTGTCATGTGACAGCTTGAGTTGTGCCTTGGTGGGAATATTTAGAGCACAGGGACTGGAAAGCCGAGCTGCACACCAAGGTGCCTACTTTCCCCAGCACTTACTAACACATGCTGGCCCTTTGTGCCGGGACCAGGCTTCTCGGAGCAACCCAGCACCACAGAGCCATCCTTCAGTGAATCCCCCTCCACACCTCAGATTTCTTTTTCTTTAGGGGATGTCTCTGGGCCATCCATGAAGTGGATGACATACAAAACACAGCTCTCATAGCAAAGGAAATTAAGACATAGTGTATTCTTGGGCCTCATATGAGTGACCATGGCTTGAGAACACAGACTTGGTTGCAAAATAAATAATGTGTTTCAATATAGAAAAAATTTCAGGAACTTTTTATTTATACAGGGAAAAAATACAGTTGTAAACCAGGATATTTTTCAAATATACTGGTGGTAGGCAGGTTATAGCAAAGTGAGAAAAATCTCTGCTGTAGGTCTCAGGTGCTGTCTGATGACATCTTTTGGTTGTTGGCAGCTAGGCTGTGTGTTAATATGTCCCGGAAAGCTTCACCTGGCATGCAGGAGGATAGACATAAAGATGGGCAATGAGTGATGACTAAGGGAGTAAAGATAGTCCGAGAAAATGTGGCTCAGGATCTGCAGTGTTCTAAGTCTCTAAACCTAGGAAGCTCGGTTAATCGCCCTTGTGAAGCTTTTAATTTGTGCACTGAAATCTTTAATGTAGGTGTGACTCCCTCTCCAATCAGTCCCCTACAGAATTTCACTTCACAAGACAGCTTGCAAGCTCTGCCCTCTTGACTTAGCAGCAGCCCAGGTTAGCCCACCCCAGTTAACAACCAGCCAGCTTCATGAGCATGAATGAGGCCATCCTAGACACACTAGCTGACCTGCTTGCTGACTACAGACACCCACGCAAAGCAGGTCAGATCCAGCAAACCACTCAGCTGCTCTGGACTCTGTAAGTGTTTTATGCTGCTCAGTATTGAGATAATTTTTATGCAGCAAAGGCTGACAGGGACAGCGTCTTTGTGGTCTAGGGTCACTTTCCACCCCTTTCTCAAGTGCACCTGATAAGTGGGATTCCACCTCTCTTGAGGCTTAACTGAAAGCTGCTTCTATAGTACCGGCTTCTTGGAGTCCCACGCTGGAGCCCACGCCTTCTTCCCACAATGCTTTGCTCCTTGATTTCTGTTTATTACTCTTTGCTTTGCCTTCATGTATTTGTTCTTAAGGCTTCAGTGAGGAGGGAGACCGGGTCTTGACCATCATTGTCGTCTCTGAAGTGGCTAAGATGCAGCGACTCTGAGGTTCTCGCACATACGTGAGCAGAAAGCTTATTTGGGGAGCCAGCTCTTCATGTTGAGTCCCATCATGAGAGATTCTGATTTGTTAATTCTGGGGTAGAACCCAGAAAAGGAATATGTAACAAGTGTTCTAGGAGAGCCAGATGCAGCTGAAATAGGGCATAGCTCCAAAATCGGCATGGGAAGATGCTGAACTCCCATGAGTCAGGTAACTTGTTCAAGGTCAGAGAGTGATGCCACCAGGCTGAGACAGCCTGGATGTACAGCCTTTCCAGACAGCTCTGCATGTACTCTGAAAACAGGCAAGTCACACTGTACATTCCCAGACCCTATGAATATACCAGTAGCACCCGTGGCTTGCAAGTGACTTTAGCAGAGTGTGCATGCCTGCATGTGGAACAGCTGCTTACTAGACAGTGTGTCCCTAAAGATGGCCCACCCTTCTCTGTTGTACTAGAAAGTGCTGGGCTGATGGCCAGATGTGGCTACACAGCCTCTAAAGAAGAACCAACCTGAGAAATAAAGCAAGATCAAGACCCATATCTGCTTTCCCTGCTCTCCAGCTTCAATGAGTGGTCATGTATAGAATAAAAGGCCACTCCATTGAGAACCAAGAAATACTGTTTATTCAGAGCTTGCTATAGAAAAGAGTCAGTAACAACTATCTACATTTGACAGAGACACAAAGGCAAGCAAAGCGGGAAGGTTGGCCAGTAGGAAATGGCTTCATGGGGTCTCTGATTAGAGCCTGTGGACATGAAGCAAGTTGTGAGCAGGCTATCTAAAAGCAGGGGCCCCATGTGATTGTCTACAAGTGCGTATTTGGCTTTCATTTTTTTAGAACTTGGTCCTAAGTTGGAAAGAGGAAACAAATGTGAGGAGCTTGGAATTACTGATTAAATCTCTACTATTTTTAAATTTTTATTTTTTATATTAATTACAGTTTATTTACCTTGTATCCCAGCTGTAGCCCCCTCTCTCATTCCCTCCCAACCCCACCCTCCCTCGCCTCTTCCCTGCCCCTCTCTAAGTCCACTGATAGGGGTGGTCCTCCTCCCCTTCCATCTGACCCTAGATTATCTTTAGGACTGATTTACAAGTGTTGAGCTATGAATTGTATACTGTGGGTCAAAGAGGGATGAAGAGGAGAGATTTGTATCTACGTGCTTGCATGCAGAGGCCAGAAGTCAGCGGTCTCGTGTCATTTCTCAGGAGCCAGCAACCTTGTTTTCTGGGACAAGATCTCTCACTTGCCAGCCAGCAAGTCCCCAGGATCCAGGTGTGTTTGCCTCCCAGCAATGAGAACAGAAGTGTGTGCCACCACTCATGGTTTTTTTTTTTTTTTCTTCTTACATGGGTTCTGGGGAATGAACTCAGGTTTGTGCAGCAAACACTGTACCAACTGAGCTATCTTGCCAGCCCCAAAAACCTCTCTTTATATGCAGTCTGGCCAGCATCTTAATATTTCAAAGAGAATTCAATTTCCTGTACATTTCTCCTTGGCTATTCAGCCTGATTCTCACTTCTCCCAAACAACCTGGTATCACAATTTCTGTGTGATCTGAGACAACTGGTGACGCTCCTGCAATACTGTGTGTCTATGGAGACTCTGGAGTGGAGCTCTTCTACCACTGATGTGCCAATCCATCATCAGACACAGCTGTAGAGGAAAAATCCCCCTCTGAGTCATCAAGAAACCATATCACCCCATCCCACCCCGACTTCTGCAGGGCTGTTCAGCCATCAGCACATGACAAATGGAATCTCTTCTGAGACCTGAAAGCTGCTTCTGTACTACCTGCTTCCCAGAGTTGCATGCCAGAGCCCACGCCTCCTTCCCACAATGCTTTGTTTCTTGATTTCTGTTTACTACCCTTTGCTTTGCCTTGGTCACTTTCCATTCCTTTCCTCGAGTGTCCATGAGAAACTTGAACTTTACATTCTACCCAGGGGTCCCTGACACTGTGGGATAAAGCTATTTCCAAGGGCATTCTGCCTCCCGTTTCTTTACACATGTGAGCCTCCATGTTGTCCTTGTAGAGATGCCCAGAGTCACTCTTCAGCTGCCCCTTCATTACCACATCCAGTCTTTACCAAGTCCTATTAATTCTACTTCCAGGGCCTCTCTTGAGTCCATCCAATTCACAGTTTTGTCACCCCTGTGACCTGAATCCTAATGTAAGCTGGCGGTACCTCACACTTTCCCTTGCAAAACAAGCCAAAGTATCAAACTCCTTAAATAAGAATGACAGGGGTAGCCCAGGCATGGGGGCCATACCTGTTATCCCAGAATAACATTAGGTCTGGAGAGGCGGCTGAGATGTTAAGAGCATGCACTGCTCTTGCAGAGGGCCAGATCCACAGCAGGCTGCTTACAACTACCTGTAACTCAAGTCTTGGGGGATCAGATGTCTCTGCCCTCTGAAGACATTCATACACAACACACACACACACACATATACATAATAAGAAATAATAGAAAACAAATGTGATTTTAACTTTTACTTATTGGGGCAGCCAATGAGCAATGTAGATATTTTAGAGACTAAAAGCCATGGTTACAGAGCAGAACAACCATCTCCAAAGTTCGGGCCTCTTAGAGAAAGCATTTTCAAAGTCTCATTTAGAATATGGAGAATGTCTGCCTTTGTTCAGCGCAAAGGAAAGAGGCACCATTTTTCTTGTGATGACAAGCCTTTTACTAGCTGTTGGCAAGACCTGCAATTTCCAGATCAAACGGTATACCTGGGTGAGTAAATGCCAAGGAAGGAAAAACTTGCCTAAGCAATCTAAGACTAGGGAAAAAGAGGAGGGTGGCATAGGCTGTTAAGTGTGGCCTTGGACGCAGCTTTTCTTGGCCTGGTGACCACAATTATGTCTCTCTGCTTCAGTCACATCCTGGCCACAGGAGCCATCGCTGAGTAGGCTCAACCCTTCTGCAATGAGGAGGTTCTGTACCCCCCAGATGAGCTCTCGTTCCTGCCTCCTCACTTGCTGCTTTTCCTTCAGATATCAGAAACTCCATGTCCCTTCTTGACATATGCTGGCCCCACCCCCGCCTGGAATGCCGTCCCTCCACGCCTGAATCACTGCTGTTCACCTGTCAGATCTCAGATTAAACATTTTCCTCTCAAAGAAGCCAGTTTTGAATATTCCCTATGCCTTGAAGAGAATATCTTTCTGTCATATCCTTTGATAGCACCCTAAACTTTTAGGAGATTCACCACAATTTGCAGTTTTCGCTCTGTCTTAATATTTGTCTTCCTAAATGTTCACAAACAGGAACAGCTTCTGACCTTTCACTCTCTCCTTCCTTCCAACCCCTGTCCTCGCCCCCCCCTTGTTTCCTCCACATCCCTTCCTCTGTTCCCTTCTCTGCCTTTACTCTCTCTGACATGCTCTATGTTGTGTAGCTTAGCCACACAGAGTCCTCACCTTCCTGAATACTGAGATTATAAGCATATACCATCAAGCCTGATACCTGATCCTTTCAACACAGAACCATCATCTATAACACTTCATAAAAATAGTAGCAATTAACATTTTCTAAATGCTTACAATATTCCTCATTCAGGTTGCTTTAACAGTACCCACATCATTTAACAAATATTTGCCAAGTGACGATTTATGCTGGTCATGGAATCAGATGCTAAGGCCCACAGAAAGGAAGAAAACAGATGAAAGTAGCTGCTTTGTGGAGCTGAAATTTTAATGGGGAGGGAGAGACACACCAAACAAGACAGTAAGTATCTAATATGCAATATTGTAAAGTGTTATGTATTAAAGAGAAAGAATACAAGCAAAAGGTGTAGCACGCTTTTGAAATTCCTATTTCCCAGTTTCCATAGAACTAGAAATAAAAACTTGCCCAAAATCGAAGCCCTTGGTTAGCCAGTGGCAGACTCAAGATTTACACCTAGCTTTTGACACCACAGGCCTGCCCGCTGTACTTCCCCACTCACCAGACAGGAGAGCGAGAAGGTTTGCTGACAGCCTAGTATGACGCTCAGCGGTAGAACACTCACCTAGCGTACACAGGCTCTGGGGTGGGGGTGGGAGCCAAGGGGAGGTGACAGAAGAAGGGAGAATTCCAAGACAAGAATTGTTCCTGCTATCCTGTGGCCTGAGCATTCATGGTTAGGGGCTCATTGGGATGTAGACCCCAGGTTTTCTGCGAATGCTTACAGACTTGTGGCCTAAAAATGGTCCTTTAAGCGAAACCCTTCAGTTTTCTTCTGCACTAATGCTATTGACAGGCCATGGCACCAGAGGGAAGGACTGGGGCAGTCAGGATAGCACTGGGAATTCCAACTGATCCCATTTCCTCTTCGTCGGAGCACAGAGCTGAGCTTTATTTCCCAATATTCTTTGCATTTGTATTTTTCCCCTTTGCAGTGTCTCTCTTGAAATTACATACGGCCTTCTGGTGGATTTCTTGCTAATAAAAGGTGAGTATATGTGATGGTCTCTGTTTTTAGGCCTGGTCCATAAGCCTCTCCCACACAAAGTCTCCTCCATCTGCTTGGCTTGACTCAGGAGATGCCACATGTTAAAGTGACAGAACTGCAGGCGAGCCTGGGTCCCCAAGTCACCACTTGGCAGAGAGCTATCTGTCACATCACCCTGAAGTTCGAAAATCTATTAATATCTAAATCCTCTGCCAAGACCCAAACTGAGCAGGGCACAGGGGTCTTGTATGAGGCGGTTTCTACAATCAAGGACCACGTGTGGATGTGGCCTAGAACCCCCGCTCAGATGGGGCCCGTGATAGCTCAGTGTTGGACTGAAGACCCTAGTGAGGGAAACAGGGACTGTTTCAGTCATGAACTTGATGGCTGACTCTGATAGCTCGGTGTTGGACTGAAGACCCTAGTGAGGGAAACAGGGACTGTTTCAGTCATGAACTTGATGGCTGACTCTTTGACCCTCCCCCATACAAGCCAGGGAGTGACAGACTGGCTAGATCCCAGCGGAGGACATTGCAGCCAGCCCTGAGGAGACAGGATGAGCTGGGGCTGGATGGAAGGGGAGGAGATCCTCCCCTGTTGGTGGACTTGGAGGGGGCGGGGAGGAGGGAGATGAGGGAGGGAGTGGGAGAGTGGGAGGGAATGAGGGAGGGAGCTACGCCTGGGATGCAAAATACCTAACCTGTGATTGATATAAAAATAAATAAATAAATAAAAACTATAAAAAAAAATTAAAAAAATAAATCCTCTGCCTTTGTTTCTTTCTTCTAAACTATTTTCAACTTTTTAAAAATTCCAGAGACTTTCAGAATCACTCTGTGAAGAGAAAGACTCTTCTAAGTGGGAAACCAGGGAAAATAACGCCTAACTCGATACATGACTACCTAAAATGTTTTGCTCTTCCTTCCCTTTGGCAATGCTGATGTGCTGACCCAGCGACTTCCCCATGTTAGGCAAGTTCTCTGCTGCTTTGTATGCACTATCTACAGAGTGTTTGAAGTATAATGGTTTTTTTTTAAAGATTTGTTTATTTCATGTGGCTGGTGTTTTATACACTGTCTGGGTGCTTGGTGCTTATGGAGGCCAGAAGAGGCTTTCAGAATCCTTGGAACTGGAGTTACAAATAGGTGTTCTGGGAACTGAGTCCAGGACTTCTGGAAGAACAGCCGGTGCTCTTAACCATTGAGCCATCTCTCCAGCTCTATATTGAGTTTTTGAATGAAGCAATAAGAACATGTCAACAGTACAAAAGCAAAAATGAAGAAAATAATTTAAGAATGTGAACAGGTGAGTCACAGGACATGCAGAAATGATAATGAATATATAAGAGTACACTTAACCCACCAATTAAGAAATACAGAAGAGAACAACACATTTCTATTTTTGCTAAAATTAGGAAGGTCTTTCTTCCCACCTTCCTTCCTCTTTCCCTCCCTCCCTCCCTTTCTTCCTTCGTTCTTTCCTCCCTCCCTTCCTTCCTTCTTTTCTTTTTTCCTCCCTTCCTTCCTTTACTTTTCTTTCATTCTTTGATTCTTTACTTCTTTATGTATTCTTTGAGACAAGGTCTCTGTAGCCCAGGCTGTAACTCAACTCAACCCTCCTGACAAGTGTCCTGAGTCCTAGGATTATAGACATGAACCACTACATGAGGCTTGACAAAAGTTTTTCCAAAGTCTGTGTTAATGCTGACATTGGTACACTGAACTGGACTCTTAAATCTGTTGGGATTGCAACTGATACAGGCATTCTGAAAAACAATTTGACAGCATTTATCAAAATATTCTCAGCTCATATAATTACCCATAGGGTCTCTTACTCAGATTCTAGTGTGATAGAAAATTGCCAAGAACGTTCCTTGTAAATATAGGTATAGAAAAGTTCCAGAAAGGACTAAAGATACAATAGCTAAGTAAGTTATAGTAATTCATTCAAGGTATCAAATGTCATTAAGTCATAAAATAAAGCATGATGATAAATATTTAATTCTGTGGAGGAACATTCACAGTATGTTTAACGGAAAAGGAAGACTGAAAACACAATGATCGTGATCCCAATTTTACAACACAGAAACAAATCTCTTGCTAAGAACAAACTGCCACTGCAAGGTGCCCAAGGCAGTCACTTAAACAAGCTGATATTTGTGAGCCTCTTTTTTCTGGATGGCTAAGGGCAGGAGGTAGTGAGATTGGTGGGCACAGGTGAAGAAGAACAGAGATATGAGCCCAAAAAAGCACAGGAATGGAGTCTGTTTTCTGCTCAACCCTTTGGGGCAATCTTAGTCTTGGCTGAGGGACAGACCTATGATCCATCACATCCTGTTTGATAATTATTTTAATTGTACCTATTTATGAGGTATATTACATATGTAATATGTGCATTATATAATGATTGACTTACATAGTTAATATTTCCATCTCCACAAACAATTAAAAACACTTACACATGAAACGTGTACATGTGACATTTCAATGCATGTATACAATTACACAAATCAGGGCTTTCCAGCACAGTGACAATAGCTCAGCATATAATGTGTGTTTCATGAATAATCATGAAAGACCTATTCAAGGCTCTAGACTCATTTCCTTTCTTGCTGCCATGACCAAGTAACTGACAAAAGTACTTGAGGAAGGGAGAGTTTATCCTAGCGCTCGGTCTGAGGGGTTCAGCCCATCCCCATCAGGTGACAAACATGTGAGTAGCCAGCCACACTGCATCCAGGGTCAGGAAGCAGAAGATGAATGCTGGTGTTCAGCTGACTTCTATCTTTATTTTTTTTCTTTCATTTTCACTCAGCCTGGGACTCTAGTCCACGCTATGATGCTATTCAAGGTGTGTTTTCTCTCCTCAGTTCTCCCTCATGTAAAGTCCCCCACAGGTATACCCACAAATGTGCTGTCTTGAAGATTCTATAGCTAGTCATGTTGACATGACTACTAACTACATGAAAACTAACCACCACGGGCTCCAAACAAAAAGTGATAGAAAACATACAGAAACATTTCATAAAGAACTTTTGAAAGATTTATATTCATTATTTTTAATTATGTGTAGAGGTCTCTTTCTCTCTCTCTCTCTCTCTCTCTCTCTCTCTCTCTCTCTCTCTTTCTCTCTCTCTCTCTCTCTCTCTCTCTCTGTGTGTGTATGTGTGTGTGTGTGTGTGTGTGTGTGTGTAACCAGAGGTGTCAAGCCCCCTGGATTTGGAGTTACAGATGGTTGTGAACCACCTGTTATAGGTGCTGTGAACTGAACTTCAGTCTTCTGGGAAAGCAGCAAGTTCTCTTAATCACTGAGCCACCTCTCCGGCCCAGAAAGAGCTTTTGAAGTACTGTTCAATTGAAATGGCTCTGTGACTGTGATCGTGGTCTTTATGAGACCCAGTCCAAACATCTGCAAAGTGGAGACAGTGCCCACTATGTTATGTTGAAGAGTGAGATGACCTACGAGGACTCCATGGTGACGCTCCCATTACAGAAAAGTCTCAATAGCAACTTAAGGGCAAGGTCATTAAGTGATCCCAAGCTATAAACCGACAGTTCTAAAGATTCCTTCAAAATTGATAAAGGAGCATTGGGGACATCTGTGGTGGCTTGGTGGGAATGCCCCCTATAGGCTCATCCGAGTGGTACTAGATATGGTCTTGTTGGAGGAAGTGTGTCACAGGGGTAGGCTTTGGGGTTTCGGATGCTCAGGCCAGGCCCAGGGGCTCACTCTCTCTCTTCCTGCTGCCTGCTGATCTAGCTGAACTCTCAGCTCTTCTCCATCACTATGTCTGCCTGCATGCTACCATGACAATGATGGACTAAACCTCTGAACTGAAAGCCAATTAAATGTTTTCCTTTATAAGAGTTGTGGTGGTCATGGTGTCTCTTTTCAGCAATAAAACCCTAACTAAGACAATGCCCCAAACTAAGACTCATTTAGAGTCTTCTTTTCAAAAGTCCTACAGCATAATCCTGATAAAGTGGGTATCATCTTGCCTGTCACTCAAACACAAAGCCACCTGCCGCCTTTGCTCTTTCCCTGTTCTCCTCCTGTTAATAGTCTTCTTCAGGATGACACTGGATATGATGAAAAGATGAGCGTTTCCTTTGCAGACATGAGAAATCTGTTGTTCCAACAAAAGCTGGCAGAACGCTGCTGGGATGTGTTGACAGCATTTTTATCACCTAGACATCTGCTAAAAGACTTGAGCATGTCTAGTTTTTAATTGCCTTGCCCACCCACATAGAAGCTGTTTGGAGCATTAATCTAGGCTGTTTAGTACTTTCTGATTGCAACTCCACTAATGCAAACAGCAGCACAGTTCTTTGGTGAGATGAGAAGACTTTGAATTTCCTCTCTGGTAGAATTTTTATATGAAGCAATTATCAAAGAACTTATCCACCTCATAATCACAAGGGGAAATGTGTGTGTGTGTGTGTGTCAAAAAGAGAGGAAGAAGGGGGTAGAAGCCAAGCAGTAAAGTTAAAGTCAGAAAAAAAGAAAAAGAAATAGGAGGCAAAAACTGGTAAGAGAGAGGAGCTGAAGGAATTCAGCTTCTTAAAGCACATACTGTTCCTGTAGAGGACTTAAATTCTATTCTCAGCACTCACAATTCTATTCTCAGAAGCTCACAACCACCTATAAGTCCAGCTCCAGGGAATCAAACACCTTCTTCTAGCCTCCATAGACACCTGCATGTGCACACACACATACCCACACACAGACATGCACACATACACAAAATTAAAAATAAATCAAGACATTCTACAACCAGTTGCCTGGACTTGCCGTGTTCTGGAGAAACAGGATAATGGCATGAGATGGAAATGAACACTCTTATCCAGAGTGCATGGTGGACATTTCTGAGAACTTTGATGTCCAACTGGTGCTCCTCATGGAAAATGGCCAGGAAGAACACATATTTGGCTATGGGATACAGTCCTTCTCTGCATAGACATGCACATCAAAACCCTTATTCATCCGGGTGGTGGTGCACACCTTTAATCCCAGCACTCAGGAGGAAGAGACAAGCCAATCTCTGAGTTCAAAGCTAGCCTGATCTAGAGAGTGAGTTACAGGACAGGCAGGACTACACAGAGAAACCCTGTCTTGAAAAACAAAATAAAACCCTTCTTCATCTGGGATGATGGTTCACAGCCTCAGGCCAGATTTGAGTCACTATGGGATAATGTAACACAAAGCAATAGTTGACAACCATGATCTGGGCATGGGGAGCCAGGAATCTTATCACCGGCTGTGAGCTCTCAGGGTGCTACAGTGTACCTGAGCCAATCCCTGACCAATTATGACATGGACACATTTCTCAGGGTACAGTCATACAGATAGGACCTGTCTCCAGCTAACAAGGTGAAGGGGCTGATCTCCCCGGAGAAGTAGCATGTGGGGTGGTCTTCACCAGCCTTTGAGAAATACATGAAGGATTCTGAAGAACCTTAATTTACTGCACTATCCTGTCTCTCTCAAGCATGTGTCTGAAGGAAGTCCTCTTAAAAAAGATGATGCTATAATGGCAAAGATATCTGATAAAAAAAAAACTACCCAATGTGTAAAAGTAAATAGATAGTAACATAAATCTTTTAAAAAATTCAATATTAAGAGAAAATGGTATAGATAAAAGATCATTCAGTTAGATGTCTCCAACATTACCATAAATAAGACCACTGATTAGAAGGGCACATATGTGTTTATATGTGTGTGTGTTTGTGTATGTGTGTGCATATGTGTGTACACAGGTATCTCTTATCCATCAGCTACTGTGGCAGAGGGAACTGGAATCAAAGAAACTCCAATCCAAGCTGGTAACATCTATGCAGATGGCCAAGAAGCCATTTGCAGCCACTCTGGCAATAATTGTCAGGACAGAACGCCACATGCTCCTTGGCACAGTTATTTTGGGGAGATGCCAGTGTTGCTCATGGCAGGAAGATGCTCCTCGTAATGAAGTAGTAGCACTGGGATACCTCTAGGGAACATGTCGGTGTTTGCCCTGGCAAAGTAGATACCTGGTGTAGAATCATCTGTAGTTCTCACGGATGGGGACTTCAGTGCGATTAGAGAGTTTATTATCATCCTTTCTAGGGACCACAGAATGTCAGTTTATTTCCAATAAAGCTTGAGCTGCCCCACATACAAACAGAAGAGATGAGGAGAGCCCAGCCATTTCCCCTTTGGCAGACCTCAGTAGCAGCAGTGAGGGGAAATGGCTGTGTCTGAAAGCAGTAAACATCTGCCTTTTTTTTTTTTTCTTTCTAGCTTAGGAAGCAGAAGAGAACTGAAAGCTGGACAGGAACAGCGGTGTACCCTCACCATCTTGTCCAGTTACAGCAACGCTCTTGCTCTTCTGTCCTACAAGGATCTTGCTTAGCTCGCTATCATAAAATAGCATATGCCATATTGATGGTGGTATGACTGTAGAATCCAACAGAAAGAAGTAGATGCCTCCAAAGGGCCTCGGGGAAACACAGAAGCTAAGGAACAAATTCCATGAAAATAGAATCCTGGCATCTTGATAAAATTTCTGGGGATGAAATTGTCTTAGTTACCTTTTTATTGCTATGGTAAGACAGCATGAAGAAGACAATCTGTAGAAGAAACAATATTAGGAGTTATAGTTTCAGAAGGTTAGAGTTCATGGCCACCACTGTAGGAAGCAGGCAGGAAGCAGGAGGAAAGCAGACTGGCTGGTACTAAAGTAGTAGCTGAGAGCTTGCGTCCTGAAACAACAATGAGAGCTGACTGCTAATGTCCCATACTTTTGAAATCTCAAAGCCAATCCTTAGTGGCACATTTCCTTTAACAAGGCCAAACTTTCCAACCATTCCTAAATAGTCCCACCAACTGGGCACCAAGTATTCAAACATTTGAGCCTATGGGACCATTTTAAACCACTACAGTAATCATCTATAAACAATCTGGAACATAACATAATTATATCACTAAAGATATGTGTGTGTGTATATATATATATATGTATGTATGTATGTATGTGTATATATATATATATATATATATATATATATATATATACATATATTTGTATACAATATGTACCAATGAAAAGGCACAACACTCACTTCGTGCTTCTGAGTTCCCTAGGTAGCTCTTCAGGCTAATCAGCTCAAGAGCTATGTCTGACCAGTTTCATCTTCACTCTATCCATACTCCCAGGTACCTTATTCCATTAGGCAAGTTTTCCAGTATGAATTGGAGAGGAAAATAAGCAATGATTGTAGCAATTACTTAGCATAACACATTCTTCTAAAGGTTGCCACAGATTAACATACTTGATCCTGCTCCTACCTAGGAGAATCCTCAGTAAATCCCCAGCTCTGCTTTTGTGCCTCTGAGAAGAAGGACTCTATAGGACAAGTATAAGGGGCATGGCTGTCTTTTCCATTAGTGCATTCCCAAACTCCTGTTTTGGCCTGGCCCACTCTGTGGGTGTTTGGGAGATACTGATGACTCGATCCATTCAATAATGAAAAAGGATAAGGCCAGACACCCCAGGAGATCTAGGGAAAACCCAGCCACAGCTAGGCTGAGTTCAGGCTCCTCTGATCGGAGGGCAGATGAGCTCACACAATCCATCCATACCACCTCCAACACAGTGGCTATTTTTAACATGGTACTGACCATGAACCACCTGCAATACTGGTAAGATCTGCCAAAGGGCATCATGTTTGTCAGAATCGCTTCAGGAAGACTTATAGCTGGGATGGGGAAAGGAACGTTGATTACAGCTTGTGCTATGCAGCAGACTGAGTCTGTCTCCCAGGGCTGGTATAACCTGCCTCAAGCAGACTATGTTTTCCACCAGGAGTACAAACAGATACCCGGATGAATGAGCAGGAGATTAAGGTGTTCCACGAGGGTCCTGAGGAGCCAAGGTGGGTCCTCAATGCACAGGAAAGCCTCAGTGTCATGGAAGAATTTGGAGCATAGCAGAGGGACTGGCAGCAAATATCCAGGTTTTGATATTTTGCTAACTACATTTCCTGTAGCCATGGACCCGCCCTCTCTCCACCCACTGCCGTCTTCTTGTTCAATGGATATCATATCAAGTTCACAAGGTCTCTAGGGTGTGACAGGAAGAGGCTTTATCAATTGCTGGTCAGAACAGGGGTTGCAAAATGGAGACTAAAAAATGAATTCAGAGACCCCATTCAGACAAAACTGGATGACTCAGGCCAGGCCAGCTCCTCTAGTGCCCTGGGAGACCTTTTAGGAAGCAACTTTCCATTCATGACTTCAGCAGCGATAGCTCTTCCTTTTTCCAATAGGAAGGGGTCATCTCTGGCGTAGGATTCATGCTGCCTGTGGTGGTGTGTACAGTTATGTAGCCAGACAGGATGGTCTGGAAGTGGTCTGCATTTTTCACAGGGAATTGTTACTTCAGGGCCTCTGTGCTGGTGACTGCCCTTCTGAACACACACTCACAGGCTCACTTTGCTTTATTCCCTTGTCTGCAGCACAGGAAAGGGTTGGGGAGCACAGCTCAAGGGTACTTTGGCTCAAGCATTTCTTCTCTTTCAAAGGCAAACACCCATCTCAGCTGCCCAGGAGCACTAGCTGCATATGGTCCGTAAGAACAAAGGTGTGTGCCTTTCCCCAAGTTCTGAGAACCACACCTGGGAGCAAAACTGGTACGAGTATCTTTTGGTGAATTCTTTGTTTAAAATAATAATAATAATAATTTTTATTTTATGTATGTAAGTGCCTTGCCTATGTGTGTGTATGCATGTGTGTATGTATGCATACATGCATGCCACATGTGTGCAGTGCCCAAAGAAGTTAGAAGAGGATATTAAATCACCTAGAACTTTAGTTATAGCTGTTTGTTATCTTGTGGCTGCTGGAGAACAAACTCAGGTCTTCTGCAAGAGCAGCAAGTGCTCTTAACTGCTGAGCCACCTCTCCAGCCCCTTGGTGAGTTCTTAAAGCAAAGACCTTAATTTTGTGTACAAATCACTAGGGCAAAGAGTGCTAGCCCTGAAGTTAAAGGAGATTGGCCAATCTAAGAAACTGCCCGGAACTTGAGTTCCTCATCTTTTTAATATTTGTAAATTGTGTGTGCACGTGCGTGTGTGTATCTCTGTGTGGATATGTGCAAATGTCTGAGGAGGCTAGAGGTGCTGGCTCCTCCGTGGATCTGGAGTTATTTGTATCCTCTGACACAGCACTTAACCACTGAGCCATCTCTCCAGCCCCAATTTCCTCAGCATCAGACAGCACCAAATAATGATAAATGTTTAAAGTTGTCAGGGATTCACTTTGACAGCTGACAAACTAGATTCTAAAAACGTGGGACTTGAAGTTACTTTCGATGCAGGGCCCACGGTGGTGTGTGAGAGACAGAGGCTTTGCAGCACTGCTTGGCTGAATGAGTGGATGAATGGACTATAAAGTGACAGATAGCCAGGTGTGCTGGTGGAGGCCTGTAGTTCCAGCCTTGGGAAGCAAAGGCAGGAGAATCAGGAGTTCAAGGTCATCCTCTTAATAAGTCCAAGACTAGACTAGATGCATGAGGCCCTGTTCAAGGGAAGGAAGGGGAAAAAAAAAAAGGAAGAAAGGAGAGAGAGAGGGAGGGCCAGAGGGCCAGTACATTCTGGAGAGGTGCATTGCTCAACTTACTGTCACACAGGCAGAACTCCAGCCAGATCTTTCTCTTTTTTATGTTTTTAAAATTTTATTTATTTATTTATTTTTATTAATTACAGTTTATTCACTTTGTATCCCAGCTGTAGCCCTCCTCCCTAATTCCCTCCCAATCCCACCCTTCCTCCCTCTTCTCCTCCCATACCCCTCTCCATGTCCAGTGATAGGGGAGGTCCTCCTTCTCTTCCCTCTGACCCTAGCCTATCAGGTCTCATCAGGACTGGCTGCATTGTCTTCCTCTGTGGCCTGGTAAGGCTGCTCCCCCATCAGGGCAAGGTGATCAAAGAGCCAGCCACTGAGTTCATGTCAGAGACAGTCCCTGTTCCCCTTACTAGAAAACCCACTTGGAGACTGAGCTACCCTGGGTACATCTAAGCAGGGGTTCTAGGTTATCTCCATGCATGGTCCTAGGTTAGAGTATCAGTCTCAGAAAAGACCCCTGGACCCAGATATTTTGGTTCTGTTGCTCTCCTTGTGGAGATCCTGTCCCCTCCAGGTTTTTCTGTCTCCACCTTCTTTCAACCAGATCTTTCCATCTCTACCTACTGCAGACACCTTTATAACCTTTGGTCTTCATTATCAGACATTGAAGAATAAACAGAATCACTCCCCAGCCATGGTGGCACATGCGTTTCATCTCAGCACTCGCGAGGCAGAGGACAGCCAGGGCTGTATGGAGAAACCTATCTAGAAAAACAAATGAACAAACAACAAAAACAGTGCCAACAGGCAGGGAATTTTATCTCCCTCACCGTGTGTTAATTTGTGTCTAGTAAATATTGAAGAGTATATTATGCTAGTTATTGTAGGAGGTATGATGACTCCTTATATTGCATATATTTCCAAATTGGATTTTTCACCTCCTTGCCAAAAAAAAAGCATCAATAATTGAACCTTAGGAAATAAGAAATTGGGGGACAAATGATACCAGAAAAGTCTAGAATGCAGAAAGTCACTTGTGTGAAAAAATATATATCCTAAAGTAAAGAAAGAAAGAACCATGAAGGACCTAGTGTCTGCTGTGCTAAAACACAGAGGGTGGGCAGGCTGCCACGACAAGTAGATGAGTCTTGAGGACTTGTCCTCAGGGCATCCAAGAGTGAGGAGCAATGGGTTAATTCACAGTGACATCTATAAGACAGATGACTCATGTGACATGGCGGTGCACACTTTCAGTCCCAGCACTCAGAAAGTAGAAACAAGCAGGTCCCCAAGTCTGAGGCCGGCCTGGTCTACAGAGTGTCCAGGACAGCCAGGGCTACACAGAGGAACCCTGTCTCAAAAAACCAAAAAGAAGAGAAGGAAGGAGAGAAAAAAGGAAGGAAGGAAGGTCAAAGAAAAGGAGCGATAACTCAATTCTCCCAACTTCAAGAAGAGCCAAAGGACTTTGAGCTCATGATGAGGAATGACATCTCATTGAAAATAGAGAGGATATGAGTGTAGAGTTTGACATTGTGTGTGTCCAATTACTTGATAATACCTGTTTTATGTAACTGTTCTTTGATGAGCCCCTCAGTGTAACCTGTTTGGCTGCAAATGGCTCTTGCACTCCAAATGGGTTCAGCAGGGACTTTTTTTTAGTAGCTGGGACCTCTGGGACTTCATGCCTGCCTGCTTTAAACATGTAATTAAAGTCTCCATGGGAAACCTGTTTGGATAAAGTTCTGGAAAATGTGGCCAACAAGTCTGCTTGCCTCCACTCCCCACACACACTGTGCTCTCTCTCACAACGCTCTCTCTCATCTTTTCCTCCCCACCCGCCTGTTTGCATTATCCAACCTGTGGGCTGCAGGTATACTGTGTACTCTACAGGACTTAAAATAACAAAATATTTTCTGTTTTGTGTTTTTAAAATATGGTCTGACTGTGCAGAGAAAGCTGGCTGTAAACCTGTGACCCTCATGCTCAGCCTTCTGAGTGGGGAACTTACTGTGCTTCACCCAGTTACTGCAGGAGTGACCTACACAGATTAAAACAGGAAGTTTGTCACAGAGTATAGTCACACATCCAGTCTGGCCAGTCCAGTGGGGCCATTGTGATAACTGTGGGAACATGTAACCATGAGCAAAAGGAGGGTGAAAACAGCACAGAGAGAAGACACTGGAAAAAGTATTCTGAAAGGAAACCCAACCCAATAGCAAAAGAAAATTCCATATGCGTCAGACCATAGATCCAATAAAATAGGAAATGAGCACAAAGCAAGAAAGTACACAAATAAGTAATTTTATTTTTAAAAAATTGAAAAGCTTCTAGAAACCAATAAAAATTTAAATATTTATAAAAGAATTGGGAAACCAGTGGCAATAGCTTAAAACAGAATCAGTGAGTTCAAATACAGATCTGAAGAAATTACCCAGAATGCAGCACAGAGAGACAAAAATGCAGAAACTTTGGCTCAAAAAATTCAAGTATTGAGTGAAAAGGTCTGATAGTGATTAATCTGGGCTCTGAAAGGTGACAGTGGGATAGGAAGAAAGTATTTAAAGGAGGATAGATGGTGATTTTTTTTTCAATCTTGAGATATAAATCCTCAGTTTTAGAAAGTTTAAAAATAATCTCAGATTACATCTTAAGGCGGTTAGACTCAGACACAGAAAAACTGCAGAACACTAGAGAGACCTTCAGACATTGCTACAGAAATTGCCATCTGCAAAGTTCATGCTTCAGAACAGCACCACTGAAGTGCAATAAAAAAATTTTACAAAATCAACAACCCTCACAGTAGTTTAAGAAAATTCACAGTTTTATGTTGGTCTACAGTCACAGATACCTTCACACAATACCTTCAGTCACACCTGTAAGGAATTTTCAGAGAAGACACAGACTCCCCTTAAAGGAACGAGATTAGACCTGAAGCTTGTCCTCAGAGCAGGGACAGGAATAACTGTCAGTGCGGCATTTAACAATGTCAACGTTGTTAAAACTCACCACTAATATATTCTCACTAAAAAGAGGTCCAAGGGAAGCCAAGCAGCCCAGAGCAAGAGAATAGCTGTGTTCTTTCCATACTTCCTCCTGCCAAAGAACAAAATGCCTTCTTATTTAGCAATCCTCTCTCCCCTGAATGCCTAGATCCCGACCTGGAACTAATGGAGCTTTCCTCAGACTCCATGGAACTTTCTACACACCTCCAGCACACTGTCCTTTATTTGGCTGTTTTCCCTTCCTGCACTGTACGCTCCATGAGGGAAGACTGTACTGTTGATATTGATGTCCAGGATGTAAGCAATCAACACTGACAATGATCATTTCCTTGTAATGAGAATTTTACATCAATAAAGTCATTGTTCTATTCCCTAGGAAAAGAAAAAAAATTAAAAAGATTTTGAAAAAAGGGACAGAGAGAACAATAGTCCTGAATACTGCAGGTAAAAATAGCAATTACCATGGGAACCCTGGAGATGCTTTCACATTGGAATCAACTAATACAAGACAGGTGCAGGCCTCGGGCAAGCATCAAGAGCATGTTTAAGTAACTGGGTTGCAGCAGCAAGGCCAGGTAAGCTCTCTTTCCCTTTTGTCTTCCTAGTGTTCAAGGAGCTTATGGAGCTTACAGCTATGGCTTGCTCCTAAACAAAACCTCTAAAGAGCAGATGACTGCCTGCCTGCCTTCCTGGGCCAGGCTGAGGCCTGACGGGGACAGTGAAACAGAATGGTTGAAGACACAGACTCAAGCCCACTGTGAGCAGAAATGAGCAAGGGCAGAAAGGGTGAGGCATTCTTGCAAGGACAGTTCTCATGTGCAAGCTGTGTTCCCAGGGCAAAGTCCTGCCACCTGAGCTCTGGAGAGGAGTCTCAGGGCTGACTGGGCTTCTCAAACCATGTACCACGAAGACCATCACAGTGAGGGCATTTCAGCGTCCTGCTCGCAGCTGCCCTGCTATGGGCCATGGCAGAGCAGCACCTCTTTGCAAGTGTCCAATGTCTGTACCAGGTAGGGAACCAGGCTATAAGGAACCTGTGGCTGGAAGGGCAGTGTCCAAAAGTCTACTTAGGAAATTTAGTGAGACATGGAGGTTCTAATATGACCAGAACCAAAAATTCATTGTACCAAGCACATGGCATAAAACTAAAATGGCTATAATATAGAGCAAGTAAATACTATATTTCCATAATCTGGTTGTGGTGCAATCCTACTGGTATTATATAGAAGACTGTTGTTTTTAAAGAATGAAAAGGATAGTATGAAATAATCACCTAACTCTACAGGAAACAGGCAGAAGATGGGACACTGAGCTGCCCCTGGGGAATAAAACAGCCCAGAAGAGGGTCACTAACAGAAGGCTTTTGGTCTCTCCAGTACTTCAGTTTTGTCCTGATCAAAGATATATTTTTCTTAAACAACACAATAATTATTATGAAAATTGTTTATAACAAAATTAAATGACGTGTTCCCTAGCCATTTATATGTTAAATAAAATGCTGAACAGAGAAAGAGAAGGTGGTTTACACAGAAGCAGAAAGGAGCCTAGAGAGTTAGACTGCAAGAACAGTTTAAAAACTAAGTTGATGACCTTATAGATGTCACGGTTCTTTCTCCCTTATTTGTTTGTTCGTTTGGCATATATATCTGTGTGCATGTGAAGGCCAGAAGCCAGCATCAGGTGTCTTCCTCAACCACTGTGCACCTTGTTTTTGGAGTCAGACTCTTCATCAAACCAGGATCTTGCTGATATAGCTGGACTAGCTGCCCAGCATGCTCCAGGGTCCATATCTCAACACTGGAGTGGTGAGTATACACTGGGTTATACACATCTACCTCAGGCCTGGGTTACATGTAGGACATGGGACTCAGTAAGCACTCACTGCACCCAGCCACCAACTGAAGCTTTTAAATCTCTTGGAATATATATGTCATCTTTCACTTTTTTCTTTTACACATGGCAGAGACTCTTGGTTTTCAGAATAGAGGTAAATAAATTTGTTTCCACAACTCTGAAGTCTAGGGGCAGATATAGGGCTTTAACCACTGGGCGATCCAGGGTTTCAAACAATCCAGCTCAAGGAATCCCAAAGGAAAGGCAGACCCTTAATCCCAAATACCCTTAGAATTCTGGAATGGATGAGGAAAATGGCCCAGTTTAAGTATAGGTCAGACAGGTACTCTTACAGGCTCGGTCAGGGCAACGCTTGTTCTATAGATATGTTTAGACTCCCTTCATTGAGCCTCACACCTTACACGGAAATGTGGGCTGGAGAAGGGCAACCTCCAAGGGCAACAATTGATGGTTTTTCAAAGGATCTTAGATCCATTCACTCTGTGGATATCAGATGACATGATTTCTATAGCCAGGAAGAGATCAGGCTGGGAACATCTGAGTGTGGAGACCACTTAGGAGGTGCAAGTTCACTTATTAAATGATTTATATAAACCAAAAGATGACTTCTGGCCATCCCTACACACTTCTCTCCAGGGTCAATTGTCATAAAATTCCACTTAGTTCAGTATTTCACCAACAAGTAGCATAGTCCAGTAAATGGGCTTCTGCAGAAAAAAAGTAGAGTTTTTTAAAGTGTCAAAGGTTTCACAAATGCTCAGCTGTGAAGAAAACCTCATTCCATTTCCCCAGATCCCCTGGTACTGGAGAGATTGCTCACGGTGTAGGAACACTGGCTATTTTTCCAGAGGACCTGGATCCAATTCCTAGCACCCACATGAGATCTCACAACCATCTCTAACTCCAACGCCAGGGGATCCAAATGCCCTCTTCTGGCCTCTGGGGCACTGCACACATATGGTATACAGTCATACATGCAGGTAAAACATCAATACACATTAAAAAATAAAATAAACAATTTTAAAGGAATAGCTAGGCCTTGAAAGGGTAAGAACCCAGGACTGTATGTTGTGATTCTATCACCTGTCTATCTATCTATCTATCTATCTATCTATCTATCTATCTATCTATCTATCTATCTAGTTTATCAAGTATCCTGCAAAGGGGCAGCAGATTGGTCAGTAACTTGTAGTCTTATCTAGTTTTCTTAATCAGTTTTATTTAGGTATAAGTTACATAAATAAAACTCATCTCTTCAATTCTTGTAATCAAGTAATACTTGATAGAACACCCAACTATTACCTCTAAGCCAGAAGCCAAAAGACTGTGATGACAGGACATCCATCTCTGTAGGTGGAAACCCAGACTGTTGGGTTGGCCATGCAACTACCACCCCCCTCCCCAAAACACTGAGTTAGTCAGCAGCAGAATGCTTCTTGTAGCAAACATTCTGACGCCTGGCTCAGTTGTTCTACTCCTGCGCATGCTGAGGCAGGCCTGCTGGAAGGGACAGGTGGGGTTAGGCCCAGACAGCCTGAGCCACACTTGCTGACAGTGAGAAGCCAGCAGAGCCAGCTTCTACTGTGGCTGGCTTCTAAGGTTCCACCTAGAATGTGATAAAAACACGTAGGCCTCCTTGCTTACTCACTGGGAGGGCAGCCATCTCGTTCCATCTGACACTGTCACTTACTTGTGTAACCTTGAATGAACTCTTTCATGGCCCCCACACCTCAGTTCTCCTATCTATAAAACAGCAAGTAGTATCTTTGTATTTGCTGTAACTACCCAGCATCTTTGCCTGTGGTTCTTATTGTTGCTATTGCTGTTGTTGGGTTAAAGAGAGAGAAAGAGAGAGAGAGAGAGAGAGAATCTTGCTATGTAGCCAGAGTGGTCTTGAATTCATTATCTTCCTGCTCTAGCTTCCCAAGTGTGAGGTTACAAATATGAGCCACCACACCCAGCTCCATGGTTTATTATTTTTTAAGTGAAGGCATCATTAATGCTCGTCAAAGTGCAAATCCTAGGTTTTCCAGCTCGATAGATTTTGACAAATATTTATACCCCTGAACCATCACCCAGAATTTACTCTAGAAAATGTTCCGCCTCATAGTCCCTCCCAGCTACCTACTCCATCCCCAACCACATTTGAATTCCTGTCACCATCCCTTAATATTTTATTGTTCCAGATTTCATGGAAGTGAATATTGACTCTTCTTTGGCTCTAAAGAATACCTGTGAGTGTCATTCATGGGGCTGTGTATACTATAGCCTTGGTATAATTTGATGAAAGTTTTTCATTACATGGAAAACTTACTTTTTTTTCTAATAATGGCTCTAGGGTTGTCTTCAAGTTTACTATTGAGCATAAGATCACCTGTAAGCATTAATGTGCAAGCTATTGCGTGGGTACGTTTTCCTGTCTTGCATGAATGTCTGAGGACAGAACTGTTGGATGGTGGTGGAGATGTGTGCATGTTCAATTTCATAAGAAACAGCCCATTCCCAAGATGCCTGTGCTGTGCTGTGCTGTGCTCCAATCGGCAGCTGCTCCCCCGCCTACCATCACCCTGATTTTAGCCATCTGCCTTAGTTTGGGTTACTATTGCTGTGATGGCCAAAAGCAAGTTGGGAGGAAGTGTTTATTTGGCTTACACTTCCACATCAAACTCATCACCGGCTGTGTCTGCTCTGGGAGGCCTGTGGGCTCAAATATATTGATTCAACTCCCATTAAAAGCAACTGCTAAAGAGACAGGGTGAACCAGTTGTCTGCAATCTTAGGTTTGAGTTTTTTCCCTAGCTAAGAACTTGCTGACCCATTTTACCCATTGCAAAAGAAAACAAAAACTTAGTCATGACTCTGGTGGGACAAGCAAATGCTGATAATTTGAACTAACAAAATTACCATCATCATCCCTCCTCGCAGAGCTTTGCTGTCACCACATCCTCCTGCCACCTCTAGTTCCGCACAGGCATTGCCTCTCAATTAAGATCGATATCTGAGTCATTAAGGAGGAGCCTTTAATGATGTGACTGCAGCTCAGATATCTGTGTCTCATTGGGACACATTATCCGCCTACTGCTATACTCTCCTGGAGGTTCACACACAAACAAATTTCAGAAGTTTAACCAAGGGACTTTGGGTGTTTTTTGTTTGTTTGTTTGTTTTGTCATGGGCCCAGAGCCTGGCATGCCTGTTCTGGTAGGACAGAGAATGCGCTGACAGAGTGTAGATCAAAGCTGTGTGTGTGCAGTGGGGGCGGGGCAGCCTGTTGTAAAGCAGCCTTGACTCTGCTCGAGCCCCACTGCCCTACAACTTTGTAAGAATAGTAAGGGGTGAGGGGAAGAGATAATAGTGGTTAAAAGCTCTTGGAGTGTCAAGTTCAAGTCCGAGCATCCACAGGGTAGCGCACAGGCACCTGTAACTCAAGCGCCAGGAGATTTGACACGTCTTCTGGCCTTGTCAGGCACCAGGAATGAATTCGGTATGCATAAATTCATGCAAATAAATACTTAAACACATAAAATTAAAATAAGTAAATCTTTAAAGGATGATGGAGGGGATAGCGATGCCTGCCTTGCTCATTGTTGCATTCCACTGAATGCGCCCGGGATGGGACACTACAGAAGTGCAGGGAACTATATGAGCTTAAAGAAAGGGCTAGAGAGGCTAGAGAAAGCCTCCAAGATCTATGCAGACCCCCTGAGGAGAGCAGGAAACAGGCAAAGAAATAAGAAAAGAGCATTGGCAAGAGCATTATGAGGGAAAGAAATTGGTAAGGAAAATGCAGATTGTATTAAGGAAGCCAATAGGTATAAATGACGAAGGGCTGAAGAAGGCTGTGCAAGGGCCAAGTCTCCGCATTGATCTGAATGTTGGGGGTTGGTGTAGATCAGAAATTCTGACAAAGCGTGGAATGCCAAACTGCTGAGTAGGCCCTCAGGGAGTCTTAGCTATTCTATTACTGCCTATCAATCAGCTTTGGATCTGAACATAGTTCCTCGCACTTCTGTCTTCAAAGAGCAAACAAGACCAACTAAACAAACTCATCATGTGCTTCTTTTTGTCTGTTCAGTCAGGAGCTCCATCAAGCAAGAGCTGACTCCTGTGGTGTTCCATCCCCAGCACATGGCCCTGGCCTCAGTGTGTTTGCCCCATGTGATTAAAAGAACAGGGCAGATGCTGAAGGGAATGATTTTGGAGCCCATGTCTCAGAAGCAACTTGGTCTCCTGGATTGTTCCCTATGAGGAGAGAATACTACCAAGTGAGACTGCAGTATTGTCACAGAGTCACCAACATAGATGGGCATGTAGATGAGCCAATGCTCAATGCAGATGTGGTCACAGCCTCCCAGTGTACTCAGTCCTGGCTGGCCCCTTCGCTGTGGTATCATGAGAGACGCTCAGCTAGAGCTTCTGAAAAACGATTCCCAAATCTTGGTCCATAGAACTGCAAGAGACTGCCTTAGACAGAGTTGGTTCCCCTAAATCTGCATGCTCAGGCAACCTGAGTATTTTTGGCTTAGGTGTCTTCAGCTCAGAAGACAAGCACAGACTATGGTCATCTGTCATCTTGGGCCATCACTGACGCTCCCAGTGAGAAGCTGAGATCCTGGAGGCCCTGGCTCAATCAACTAGCTGTGGCCACTGGAGTTCACCTCACTCAGCACCTACTGTCCAAAGGTGCAGAGCATGGAGGGAAGTCTCAGTCAGAGGAGCATCGGCATGCCAAGAGCCCTAACGTGTCTCTCACAGAAGACAAGAGCATGAATAAAACTGGAGCTTCTGTCAGTTTTCAGAACAACACAGTGAGATGCAAAACATGGCCCTCAGTCGAGGCTCCTCTGACCTGCTTTGCAGAGGACAACCTGCCCGGGACAGCCTGCTGCTCTTTGTTCACTTTTGCTTGTTCACTTTAGCTGAATGTCCCCAGTGAACTAGTTCTGGGGTGAGTGAGACACCTGTAACCTTGACCCTAAGTGTTTGAGGGGATTTCTGGATGCCTTGGGACATCTCAGTATCTACAATGTAATTGTAGTGATTAATTCCAGCTTTAATATGAGCAGATTTTGTCTGAGTCTGTAACCAGAGGCCAACATACAATTCAATGCCATGGCCCTCTCCAGAGCATCCCCTGATTCCTCTCCTTCCTCCCCTCTTCCTGAGCATCCCAAAGAATTAGCCAAGTTCCTCTGCATAGCTCATTCTGTGTGTGTGTTAAAGAACAAACTGTGAACTAGAGAACAGCTCAAACTGTACAATACCTACCCAAGGAGCACGACGCCCAGGGTTTCATCCCTAGTGCCTCATAAAATTGGGCATGGTGGTGCATATCAGTAACCCCAGAACTCAGGAGGTGAAGCAGGAAGAGCATAAGTTCAAAGTTATGTAGTTTGAAATCCTACATACTGAGTTTGAGGCCAGCCTGAGCTACATGAAACCCTGTTCCAAAACACAAATGCTTCACAGTCCCAAGCCCAGTAACAGAAAGGCAGAATTAGAAGAGAAAAGTTACCAAAGGCCTTAAAATACCAGAACTGGGGTGAAAAGTTTCTGAGGCTTCTGTGTGTCCCTGAGCATCACTAAGGCAGGAACTCAAACAAGGCGAAGCCTGGAGGCAGGAACTGATGCAGAGGCCAAGGAGGAGGCTGCTCCCTGGCAGACTGCTCAGCCTGGGGTTTTTGGTTTGGTTGGTTTTTCATTTATACTGCTTGCCTGCTCAACCTGGGCTTGGTTTTCTTTTGGTTTTTGTTTGTTTATTTGTTTGTTTTTGTTTTGTCTTTTATATAACCCAGGACCATATATTTAGGGGTAGCACCTCCCACAAGAAAATGTTCTACATAGGCCGATCTGAGAGAAGCAATTCCTCAGTTGATGTTACCTCCTCTCAGATTACCCTAGCTTGTGTTAAGTAGACAAAGAACAAAACAAAACAAAACAAACAAACAAAACTAACCTGCATACAAATCAAACAAAAAAGGATTAGGTATGAGAACAGGGCCTCTAAGATGGTTTTAGTGGCTTTATAAAAAAATAAATCTGAGCTGGCATGTCTTCTGGTCTCATCAAGTAATGCCCTCTTACGCTCTGTGGTATAGAAAGAGCCCTCCTCTTTGCCTTTCTGTATGGGGTTTGAGCATTTAGCCAGAGTCCTCCTTCTTGTTTAGTTTCTTTATGTGTACAGATTTTCATAGGTGTATCCTATATTATACACCTAATATCCACTTATGAGGGAGTATATATCCTGTGTGTCTTTTTGCTTTTGGGATACCTCACTCAAGATGATCTTTTCCAGTTCCCACCATTTACCTGCAAATTTCGTGATTTCCTTGTTGTTTATTGCTGAGTAATATTCCATTGTGTAGGTGTACCACAATTTCTGTATCCATTCTTCTATTGAGGGGCATCTGGGTTGTTTCCAGCTTCTGGCTATTACAAATAAAGCTGCTACAAACATGGCTGAGCAAATGTCCTTATTGTGTCCTTGAGCATCTTTTGGATACATGCCTAGGAGTGGTATAGCTGGATCTTGAGGAAGTGCTATTCCTAATTGCCTGAGAAAGTGCCAGACTGATTTCCAAAGTGGTTGTACAAGTTTACGTTTCCACCAGCAGTGGAGGAAGGAGAAAACAGGGAACAGTACAGGAGCCTGCCACAGAGGGCCTCTGAAAGGCTCTACCCTGCAGGGTATCAAAGCAGATGCTGAGACTTATGGCCAACCTTTGGGCAGAGTGCAGGGAATTTCATGAAAGAAGTAGGAAATAGTAAGACCTGGAGAGGACAGGAGCTCCACAAGGAGAGCAACAGAACCAAAAAATCTGGGCACAGGGGTCTTTTCTAAGACTGATGGACCACTGATGGAGATAAACTAGAACCCCTGCACAGATGTTGCCCATGGCAGGTCAATGTCCAAGTGGGTTCCATAGTAATGGGAATAGGAACTGTCTCTGACATGAACTCAATGGCTGGCTCTTTGATCACCTCCAAGGGGGGAGCGCTTTAACAGGCCACAGAGGAAGACAATGCAGCCACTCCTGATGAGACCTGATAGACTAGGATCAGAAGGAAGGGTAGGAGGACCTCCCCTATCAGTGGACTTGGGAAGGGGCGTGTGTGGAGAAGGGAGAAGAAGGGTGGAGTTGGGAGGGGAGGACCACGGGGGTGATACAAAGCAAATAAAGTGTAATTAATAAAAATTAAAATAAAAAATGGAAAAAAAGAGCCCTCACCAATACAGGGCAGACACCTCAGCTATGTTCTTAACTTCCCAGCTTCCAGAATCACGTCAAACAATTTTCTATCTCTTACAGATGGCTTTTAGTCTTAGATAATTTGTTCTAGCAACCGAAAGTAGACCAGCATGCTTCAACATTGCTTTATACAAAATATTTTGTAGAAAGAAGCGTGCCCCTTTGCACCGGATGAAAAGAATGCCAGGTGACTCCAGCCTGCCACAGCATGGGTGCTAACGGGTAGCAGCACATTCTGTGTTTGATGTATTTTATTAAAGACAATGTTATGCATGCGTGCCTTCCCACACACATCCTGGCCCCACACAGAGGCACCTACTCAACCTGCCTTTGTTTTCTGAAATCTTCAGGGCTCCAGAACACAGAGGATAAAAATAAGCCCTTTAAATGTGGTAATTTATTGCCACAACAGCTTCTCTGCATTGTTTGCAAATTTGCCCTTTCAGGAACCATGGGCAGCAGAACTGGCAGAACCCACAGTCTCCACAGAGCTGGCCAGAGTGGCGGCTGTGAGGTGTGTGTACACCAAATCTTGGCAGTTGATCTAAATCGACCTCTCTGGCCTCAGCCCACACACTTTCGGGAACAGTCTTCAATGTGAACAAACGTCTCCCCTTGAAATACCAGAGCTGTGAACTATGGTTTAAAGCAGGAGAAGAAGCTGGTGGATCTGGGTTTGAATCCTACACGCCCTGCTTACTGGCACTGCTCCTTGGACAGGTAGGTGCCTCTCCATGCCTGTCTCCTGACTTACAAGTTGGGAATAAGAACAGCTCCTAGGTAACCGTGACAAAGCCATTGTCACATGGATGTGGTTGGCATAGTCCTTGGTGACAGATGATTTCATAATGAACACCTACAGTCCCCACATTCCAGGCATCACCCCCATGTTAGCTGTGTAAGAGTGGCCAAGCTATTTAACTTTCGTGAACTTAGGTCAGTCTTGAGTTAAGGACTCCATGCGGTCAGTGGACACTCTGGTGACCTGTCTAGCAGCTCCAGACAGATTTTGCCTGTTTTCTATGTCCTTCCCATTACCTTTCCAATTATCACCTGAGCCACTCTTTGAGGAACATGCTGCCCCTTGTCTTCTTGTAGGTCCTGGAGTAGCTGCGGTTTCCCTCCACCTTGGCTTAACATATGCTATGGTGGGAGTAAGGGAGCTTTGAATGGGGACTGAGCACAATGTCCTCTGTGGAATCAGGCCCGGGCTCTCCACAGGACTCAGCCTCCTTTCCTACCCTGTGCCCTTCAGTCTTTTCCAGGATCACTACCTCTCGCAAACAGTTGAAGAGTTCACCTCAGAAGAGTGCCTGACACCCTGGATCTTAGATATGGCTTCTTGGACACCGCCAGTTCCACATACCCAGAGGAGTCCCAAACAGAACTGTCTTCCATTTTCCCTGAGTCCCCTTCACTGCCACAGTTGACCATCACAGACCCCTACAACTTTGATCTAGTTCCTGAATCACAAGGCCCACACTTTCTATAGCCCACGTAGGGCCATTGTAATTGTTTAGTTTTTGACAATTCTAAGTATATTTTTAAAATTACTAATTTACTTTGCAGTACCAGGGATTGAACCCAGGGCCTCACATAAGCCTGCACCACTGAACGGCTAGCAAGGTCTCTATTTTAATACAGAGTCTCACTAAGTTGCCCAGGCTAGGCTTGAACTTGCTAAATAGCCCAGACAGGCCTTGAATTAGTGGTCTTCCTGCCTCTCACCCTCCCAAGTGGCTGGAATTACACACCCCCATCACCACCAGCACTAAACATCTTTGCCACTGAACTCAGTGTCTCTCATTCACCCTCCAAGCTCAGCTCCAGCCTGCTAGCACTAGGGACCTTCAGTAGGTGACTGAGTCATGCCCCACAGCATTCTGTATGTGGCACTGCCTTTGCCTTTTCAAGCTCTTATAAACCATCTATTGACATGTTTGGGTCTCAGCAAACCTCTCTGTACCCATCACTGAACCTAGCCCAGAGCAGTCTTCAAATAATATATGCAAAATCCCCCAGCATGCAGGTGGGGTTAAAAACCCATTACCATCCTTCCCCATCCCATGGTTCTACCGGGACCGCACGTGACCAGTGAGCTCCACTTCTGGGCTCCTAAGAGATGTGTTAAACAGGTGCAATTGCAGGCCGAGTCACATGCATATAATTAGCCTGAATTTGCTTCTGATTGGCTTGTGCCTGCAGAGTCTAAGCTCCGACTATTGATTTTCATCAAACCAGACATATCATTAAAACACGCTAGGGGTTAACCCTTCCCTTCTGCCTCGACAGAGGAGCTCTGAGACACTGGAGGTCCAAATGGAGTCTCCAAGCTCTCTGAGAGTGAGAAGCTAGCTGAGAGAAACTTGCCAGGAATGGGGCATGAGATTTGCTTTTACCATGAGGAGCAGCGCGAGTGTCTGTAAAGAATCCCATGGACATGGGCTGCCCCAATAACATCAGACGTTCATGAGAGATGTTGGTTTGTCTAGTGTTAATGTGGTAGAGTCTCTAGAAGACTTTCACAAACTGAGACCCGCACATGGAAGTACTCTTGGAGTCTCCAGACTGACCCATGAGTAGCTGACAGGGCCCCAAGTTATGGATTCCCCCAACTAGGTGGTGGACCTTCCTTGCTAGCTCTACTTCCTGCCCATTACCCTTGCTAACTTTTGAACTACCAATACCTCTCTTTCTGGTCACAGGTACAGAAAGGTTGCCTCTGGTTACATACCTCAGACTCCAGGATCAGGCTGACAATCAGGTTGGAGCTTGCAGGCTAGCCCAGACCGTCTGCACCTATACTGTACAAATGTTCTACTGTGAGTGAAGTTTCATCTTAGCAAGCCATACTCAAGACAGCGTGGCAAGAAATGTTGGCTACTGTTCACCTTGCTCTGCTAGGCATATTTGTACTGTGCCAGAGCACAATGTTGAGACAATGACCACAGCCTAAAGCTGGACTTGGCTTGCATTCGGTCTGGCCTTGTGGGAGTGTGCCTTGAAGGTTACAATCTTTAGGGTAACACAGCTGACATTCCAGACACGCTACTTCAGAGAAGTGCTCTAAAATGGCTTACCTCCCACCCCATCAAAAAGTTTAGGGCTTTCTATAACTCCCAAACATCAGTAAAAACTGCACAAAACCATTGTGTGATTTAAAACTGCAATGAGGAGTGGGTGGTGGCTCTGTATCTAATGTGCTTTCTATACAAGCACAAGGACGTGCATTTAACCCAGGACCCACAAAAAGCAGGCAGAGTGACACCTGCCTGTAACCCAGTGCTGCAGAAGTGGAGACCAGGAGGAGCACAGGGCTTGCTGCTGCCGGTCTAGTGGAATCAGTGACACATCCTACCTCCAAAAATAGAGCAGAGAGCACTGGAGGAAGTCACCTGCCTCCACGTGTGCCCCGTGAAAGCTGAGGTGGCTGTCATCAGGCAGCTTCGCAGAGGTTCTGATACGCATCAGTGTAAGAGCCCAGGGCCCCACCCCATCAATGTCACAAAGATAACGCTCTGCAATGTAGTCCATGGTTCCCCAGAGGTCAGCTGCAAGTGGCAAGGATGCCATTATCAGGCGGTGATAAAGAGCAGCAGGTGCCCCTAAAGGAAGCATGTGTGTCCTCAGATGTTATATTTAACCACTGCCCTTTCCTGTGTCCTGTCAGCTTCCTGACCTCTGGCATGTGAACTGCACTGCTCCACCTTGCTCTTCCTGCCATGATGGACTGGCCCCTCTCAAACCTCGAGCCAAAATAAACCCTTCTTCTTTTAAATTGCCTTTCTTGGGCACTTGGTCATGGTGACCAATAAAAACAGAGCACGGCAGCTAATTCAAAGTTTCAGTAGAGTGATGCCCTTTTGGCTGCGATTTTATAATCAGCCTCTTTATGACAGTCATTTGTTACCTTCCTTGCTGTAAGATTTTTAACAAAAAAGTCTGCCCTTCCCCAGTGCCAGTTACATGGGCACCTGATCAGCAGCTATATCACCTTGTTAACGTTCACTAAATGAACTCTGGGGTGAAGGAAAACTGTTTATTCTTGCCAAAGCAGGTATGCACCAGGGACTGGAAGACCTAATTAGATCCGATTCCTCACAGAAGCAATGTCTGCCCTCCTCTCCAATGCAGAGGTTGTTAGCATACCCTAATTAGAAGGTCACCCAGCTCTGCTGCTCCTGGGCCCAGTTTAATCAACACCTGCCCTTCCATCCTCCAGTCCCGCTAAACTGCATGCTCTTTGCCTTGATAGACTTTCACACCTGTCTTGGAAATTGTGGGAGATGCTTTGAAGTGTCTTTTCAAACCCCCTGGTAACGATCCAGTAATTATCGTGGTGACTCTGCAATAGTGTGACGCACTCAGCCAGCTGTCAGCCAAGAGAATCCTAAGACCCCTGAGAAACATAGAGGGGCGGGGAGGGGGGACCGACCAAGCCTAGCTGGGGCCTGCCTCTCAGGGCACAATGACAGCTCCCTCTGGCCTGAGAGAGAGCCCTGCCGGAGGGTGGCTTAGCCGCCTGATGATAGACGATGCCTATGTGAGATCCTGAGCTCCATCTGACTAGCCAGTGGACCACATTAATGGTCCTCAATCCCACCAATATCATAAGAAGCAATGCTAAGCTCCTTTCCCTCACCAGCCAACAATATTGTCCGGGGGGGGGGGAAGCAGATGACCAGGAGCCCCAGCATCTCCTGGGAATGGTCTGAGAGCTGTTACAAATGCAGATGAGACAGCACCTGTGCATTCCTGGACCCTCCAAGGGATTCCAGTGCCCTTTGGGTCAGTGGAGCTGGGAGCTTCTCAAAGGACACAACTGTAGCAGTGTGTCCAAAGCCAAGAACTTACACCTTGATATGCAGGAAGGAGCTGGTAGTTTTGATGGCTCTGGCCACAAAGGCCCAGGATGCCTTGGAAAGTAGGATATGGCTGAGAACAAGATTGACTGAAAGGCTTAGAGATCCCTTGAGCAAATAGAGGGGAAGGAGAATGAAGGGAGGCTGGGAAGCATGCATGGAAAGACAAGAGAATGATGCCCACAGCAGGCATTGGAGGGCACATGGGCAACCATGAGGTAGATCATGGATTTTCAATGGAATTAGGGCACTGTGGCCTCCTCCAGTGAGACAGACATGTGTTGGGAAGGTAACATCTGTCAGTAAAGACTGTCTGCTCACCTGTGGTCGGTAGTTCTGTGTTCTACACTTCTCATGTACACACACTGTGGTCCCTATGCTGTGTCAAGACAAATACTGGCCACACACCATTCCCTATCATGAGAACGCCAATACACCTCACTGATCTTGCCTTCTTTGTGGACATTTGGTTTGTTTCATAGTTCTGCCATCAGAAAGCTCATATGAACAGCATCTTGGAACTAAGCCTGTCCCTTCATCCATGACTTGAGATTCACAAAAACTGAGGAATTTGTGTTCAAATGCCAAACTAAACACCATACAGAACAGGAATTTCACCTGAGCTTGGAAAGGCAAAGGCTAGTTTTCTCAGGCATTTCCAAAGATGATTTCTTTCATGTTGTTAGAGTTAGAGAGCTCAGGGAATAGAGTCGGGCAACTTCTGAGAGGACAGAAGACAGACAAGCTGCTCAGTCAAGAATAAAATGTTAGAAGTGAAGTCTTTATGAGTGATAACCACTGGGTCACAGAATAGTTACTGTAACATCACAGCAGCTCAATCATCTCCTAAACAAAAAGGTGTTTATCAGATGTCTCTAATTGCAGTTCAGGGAGCACAAATTCCAGAAGAAGCCAGAGTATGTCCTATTGCAAGGATATTCTGGAAGGTAGAAGGGAGACCTAGAGAGATGCCAAACAGCTAAGAGTTTGCTGCTCTTCCAGAGGACCCGAGTTCAGTTCCCAGCATGCATGCCAGGCTGCTCATGGATCTGACCCCTCTTCCAGCCCCTACAAATAGGTATGCAGTGCATATACACATAGAGAGATGCATATACATGTAAGTCATTCGGCAGACATTATGATTAGGGCTGAGGCTGCACTTGCCTGGAAAGGCTCTGGGTTCCGTCCCCAGCAGCACACACAAAAGCATTATGATTGGAGAGTAAATTTACTTCTGTAACTCATAGTCATTCTTTTTTAAAAATTATTTATTATGCATATACTGTTTTGTCTGCATGTACACCTGCACACCAGAAGAGGGTGCCAGAGATCATTATAGAGGGTTGTGGACCACCATGTGGTTGCTGGGAATTGAACTCAGGACCTCTCGAAGAGCAGCCAGTGCTCTTAACCTCTGAGCCGTCTCTCCAGCCCCTCATGTTCATTCTTAATGGTTTTTATTTATTTATTTTTTGCCTGTGACATGTTCACAGAGTACCACCACAGCGCAAGGTAGAGTGCGCCATAAACACATCACTGCCATTCACTTTCTGACATATTTGTGTTTACTTGGTACAAACATCCAAGATTAATTCGAGCAAGCTAAAGTGAAACCGAGTTTCAAATCTCACAGTCTAGCCACAGCTAGGACGGCCAGGTCTCAAGTACACCGACATCTAGAGTTTCAAATGGTGATGTCAGAGTTTTCGCCATCTCTCGGCTTCTGTTGTTTGCTGTTGGTCTTCTTTTCTCCTGCTGCACACAAGCTCTGTGTGGAGGGAATGAAGGAGAGTAGGGCAAAGGGTGGGTGGCACTATGCCCAGACTTCCCCCTTCTGATTGGCTGTCTTGAGGAGCTAGGCTTGTGACTGGGGTACCATGATTGGCTAGGCTAGGCTCACGTACCCACAATATATATAAATATAAATATATATATATATAAACTAAGGAGTTCAGGCAATGTGGCTTCTGGTATCCCTTCCAAACTCATGACCATCAGATCCAGGCTGGTTTGACTGGCAGAGATGGCTGTATGTGGACAGGAGGGCAACTCCTTATAACCAGGAGCTGTCCCTCTCTATTATCCATGTGCAGTAGTGGTCTCAACAAGTAGCCCTGGCTAGCCTTGAACTTGTGATCCCCTGCCTCAGCTTCCCCAGTACTCAGGTACAGTCACATAGCACCACACACAGCTCAGCAGTGACAATTTTCTTCAAGTGAAAATGTGGCAGGGTAAGGACAGACATCGGGCTACATGGCTGTGTTCTGTGAAAGGGGACTTTCTAGAAGTGAGGGTGTTAGCCACACCTATCAAATACCCCAGCTTCTGAACTGACTATGCTACAAGAAAGCTTTCATCTGGTACCCATCATAGAGCAGCCATCAAGCCCATTTCAGAAGAAACTGAGACACAGAAAAGCAAAATACTGTCACAAGTCAGGTTTTCCAGGTTTCAGTAATTACAATTCTTTCAAATCCCCACATCTGGGGATTATGACATAAAAAGAGACCGGGGACACTGAGAAGTCACCTCAAGGCAAAGAGCCAACCAGGCAGGACCCCACAGTAACAAGTGAGCGCCACAGCAAGCCACGCCTCCCGGAAAGCACGTGGCAGCCACTGCTGGGTCCAGAAGGCAGACTGTGGTCAGAAGGCACTCAAGCCGTGAAAAACTGTGTTGCAATGTTCCCAGCTGCCCAAACGGGCTTTTGCTCACCCATCTCCATCCCTATAAATGGAATGACAATTATTCCATTTGGGGTGCGTGGTGCTGTTTGGAATTGGTATAAAACAGATGTTTACGATGCCTGTTAGTGGCAGAGGAAACATTCCGTCGCTTTGGCCTTGACAGCCTGATCCATCTCCCAGGTGTGCCAAACTGAAACCCTCCGAATTCAAGTCATCAGTGCTAAGTAACGTTTTAGTTCACTGTGAGGCAGCTATAAGAGCCACAAAACATGATTTGTTTTAAGCAGCACACAAATGCATATTACTAATTACAAAACTGTCTTTTAAAAGATTTTATCTGATTCATCCATCAGACAGTGACTCTAGAAAAAAGTGTTCATTGGCAAATGTCTCACAGAAATACCTCTGCTGTCCCAAGGGTATGGTTTCTACACGGTTCCAGTCTGTTCTTTCTCTTCAGTACCTCTAAGTAACACTAAATTCATCACGTAAGAACCATCAGAGGCTCGTGGGAAAGCATGCAGAAAGCTCCAAGCTGGTTTGGTGGCAAGCTGAGCAGAACCTCCTGAGTCCTGGATGCTGACAAACACTTAACGAGGCACCACTCTGTTCCGGACACCCCGGAAACTGTGTCAGCTTTGCATCACCATTACAAAACATCTGAGATAAGTACCACATGAAGAGGCAATATTTCATGTGGTTCACAGCTTTGAAGTTTCCCAATTGTGTGTGTGTAAACAAAAGGAGTGTATTAGATATGCTCTGACCATAGGTGCTACACAGTCCCGCAGTGGCTGGCTGTCTGTGTACTGAAGAGGTGGACGATCCAAGCTGCCCAGTCAATGAGGCTGGATGCCCTAGCAATGACAGTCTGTCAGGAAGTTGCTGGTCTTTAGTCCACGTTGGAATGACAAAGGAGCTGAGCCATGATGGCAGAGATGGACAGTGGCAGCGGCAGCAGGGCAGAAACGCCTTTACCAGCCAGCAGACTGCTTTATATTTCAGTTGCTGCCAGAGCTACTGGTTATTTGCTCTGGGGGGAGGTATCTTTCCTGGAAACACCCTTAAAGGCTCACCTAGAAGCGAGTCTCTTAGTTCGTCCTTGGTACAATCAAGTCCACAACCGATATTAGTCACCACTGACAAATGTTAGAAGCACGTACCAGAAAAAAGTCATACCTCATCCCTAGGGAGAAGAAAGAGCTGGAATCCCACAAGCCCATTCAGGCGCACATCGCCAGTGACATAAGGACCCCTCCTAGGCACCTCTGAGACCCCACCATTTCACTTGGAAGAGAAGCTTCCAGCACACAAGACTTTGGGGACAAACCATGGCCATGATCCTGGAGATAGTGAGGCAGAACCCAGGCCCTGTGGAGACCTGCCTGTCATCAGGAAAACCGTAACCCAGAACTTTATCCATCGCAATGCTTCAGACTGGGAAGCTCTCCTTAAGTACTTTCGTGTTGGTTGAATGCATGACGAGGGACCGAGAACAAAGCGGACAGCTGGAGAGTTGCCAGTGGCCCTGTCCAGGAAAATGGCGGGCGAGGGGTAACTGCCCACAGGTTGTTAGCACTGGTGAGGGCCAAAAGCAGGACTGCACTTAAGAACAACGTGAAGACAACCTTTGCATCTTAGCTCTGTCAATACTCTTGTACACGGGACAAAATCCTGTGAGACTCAGTTTACCTCATTCCATGAACCATGTTAAAGACACACTTCAAGTGTGTAAGCTGGAAATGGACACACAGTATTGGTCAGAGGGGTTTTTATCTGGTGTAGGTAATGCCGTCCTGTCCATCAAAGCCCAGGGCAGTTGTTCCTCTTCAAGCTCCCTCCCATAAGTGCCATGCAACACAACCTCCTGCTGCCTGTCGCTTAGATACTCTCTACCTCTCCAGATCAGTGGGTGCTTCAGAAAATCTTTGCTAAAATCTTACTAGAGGCCCAGCATGGGGGGTGAGGGGGGGAGCAGTGGACCTGCCTATTACAGGGTGGAATATCTGCAAATAGCCATGTAATATGCCAAGACAGAAATAAGTCTAAGTAACCACTTAAACTGACAACAGTACCCTTGCCCCGGAACCCATGATTAATTACCAAATGAACTGTGCAGGCTGTAATTGCTGCTAGAATTCTTCATAGGCCAATGTCCTCAGCGGCCACAGTAATCCCAAGAATACATGTGTATACAAACCCCGGAGGTCTGGCTGAGACCCTAGGGGACTGCTAGACTAAACAGAAACTGGAACAAGAAACTGTCATAGGTTAGCCCACCAAACCCTTGGGGCTCCCAGGCCTGTTTCCATGGACTGCTGGTACCAGCTATCAGGTTCCAACATTAGACCTGAGTTACAGTATAGGAATGGGGTTTTCTTAAGAAGAGGGCCATGTTGTAGAAAATGAAAAGTATCAATATTTACTATTAGCCCATAAATTATCACAGCAGTTAATATTTGACTGGTATCAATAAGGGACGCAGACACCTGTTATATTTTAATACGCCTACACACTGGAGCTAGGCAGGAACTAACCTCCTAAGCTACCCTTATCCTCCCAGCCCACATCCCATGCCAATTGCTCCAATAATTCCTAGTGGGGCTACTTCCCATCCAGTAACCCATAAACACTCGCACATGTTTTTCATCTGGGCTGCTCCTCTCCATCACTGATTCTCAGAGTAAACTCCACCCAGCCACAGGCTCTTCTTTACGATAACCAACGGCAGCCTCCTCTTCTCTCTTCTCCACTTCTCTTGTCTCTCCTCCCATGATACTTCTGCCCTCTAAGGCCCTGAACCTGGCCCTGCTGATCTCTCCTCTGTCCTGCCCAGGTATAGGCTTTTATTCAGCCAATCAGGGATAATTTGGAAGCAAGGTTACACAGTATTATTTTGGGTTGGTAATAGTCTGCTCATAAAAGACAGCAAGCAGACCTTGGGGAGCAAAATAATTAACAATCAAATACAAAGCACCGGACCGTGCCATAACAGGGCCAGGCATGCAAGGCCATGTCTTCGCACTTCTTAAGCCTTCCCCAAGCATAAACACAGCACTAAGACCACACCTTCCACAAGAGACTTAGACACGGCCTAGGCCCTAGTTTCCACCCTCTTCATTGCTCTATCCCATTTTTCTTTCTTATTTATTTATATTTTGGTTCTTTTGTGGCTCTTGCTTGTTCCTGTCTACAATATGTGACAATCACATGCCAGTTCCTCCCAGAAAAAGCGAGGTGAGGAGTGACTGCATCTGCAGGTGTTGGATGGGAGGAACTCAAATAACCCAGATAATTTTTTGAAGCTACTGCTTCAATAGGCAGTAAGAGAAAAAAACAGCTAATACCAGAGAGGAACATCGGGAATGGGAGTATGAAATTGCTGCACATTTTTACTAATTACTTTCTTTGGAGATACTCAGTTGTTTTTGTAACCATACATTCTGTATGGGAGAATTGTTTATCCCTGTTTTATTGACAAAACAGTGACTTATCAAATTCCCCTCCCCTCTGCAATTTGAGATGATGGATGGGATCTCATTGACATTTTTAGCTCCCCCCCCCCAAGACAGGGTTTATTTGTATATCACTGGCTGTACTGGAACTCACTTTGTGGACTGGACTGGCCTCAAATTCACAGAGATCTGCCTGCCTCTACCTCACAAGCACTGGGATTAAAAGTGTCATTACCACTGCCCAGCAGTCTTTTTAGTTTTAGTTCTTCAATCTGATAGGAACATCGAGGCTGTTCCAACCCTCCCTAAACTGTTCATATTCTGCATCTGGTTTGCCCCAGGCTGTTGAATTCACTCCCTCCCTGCCTCATGCTTTAGACCATTCAGGAGTGGGGTTGATATATATGTGGGCGGGGGGGGGGTGAACATGCCATGTAAGAGAGAAGTTGACATTAGGTGTCTTCCTCTATCTCTCTCCTTATATCTCAAAATGATGTCTCTTACTGAACATGGCACATGCTGATTCAGTTAGACCCAGGATGCCCCTGTCTCAACCATGCACCTGTTATTGGGGTTACAGTTGTGCACCTTTGTTCCCAGCTTTTATGCAGGTGCTGGGGATCTGAATTCAGGTCCCCATGATGGCACAGCAAGCACTTTATACAGTAAGCCATCTCCCCAGCCTGTGCTCACTCATTCAACCCACTGAACAAAACAAAGTCCTGAGTAAGAGAGGGGTCATTCAAATGAAAGGAGAGACAAGAAGCAAACACAGAAAGCATGCTGTAGGACTGCTCACAGTGAAGGTGGGCTGTGGGGTGGACATGGGGATACAGGTATGAAGATCAGTACTTGTTACAGAGAAAGGCCAGGAAAGGCTGAGAACTTCACAGTGGAGCAGGATGCAAACAGAGAGAGCAACCAAGACAGATTTCAGGAAAACAGAAGAAACCACTTTGTAAAGGCCTTAAAGCTGAAGTTCACTCCATGTATTCCTTGGATAGCAAGGAAGCCTGCATACCTGCAACAGAGCAGGAAAGAGACAGAAGTGACAAAGGCTGGCAGCAACCTCAACCTGGGAGCAGCCTGGAGCTCAGGCCAAAAGCCCACTCAGTGATCAGGCCCTGGGCACGCTCTGCTTCTGGCTTGTGTCCCGTGTCCTAGTAAGCTGAAGAGAAGAGCACGGGCAGTGGCGATGGCCGGGCACGGCGCCACTCACCTGTAAATCCAGCACTTGGGAAACAGGCAGAACCTGCTTCCTCCTGGTGATACCAGCATCACACCACAGTGCTGCTGTGAATATGAGTGTCATCTGTAAAGCAACTGACATTCAGGAGTGCTACACAAAAGTAGTCAATCAGCAAATCAAGTATTAGCAGAGCCTCTGCCCTGTGCTTGCAGATAAGACAGACGGCAACTTATCTCCTGTTCTCAAATCCCAGTTGTCCAAAAAGATGGCAAGTCTCCTCCATCTGGAGACTGTAAGTCATATGATTCTGGTTGGGGTGGGGTAGCAATCTTTGGCAGATTCTGGGAATGTGATATGGATGAAGGAATGAAGGGCTACAATGCCAACAACTTGACAGTTCCAAACAGAACTTGTTTGTTTCTTTGCCTGTGGTTGGTTGGGCAGTTGGTTACTTGGTTGGTTAGTTGTCTGATTGGTTGGGTTGGTTTTTGAGACAGGGTCTCAGATAGTCCAGGCTAGATTTGAACTATATCAAGCTGGCTTTGAACGCCTGATTCTGCTTGACTTTCTGAGTGCTATTACAGTTGTATGCTATTACGCCCAACTGTAAACAGATCTGTTTTTTCCCTCCCAAGCTGCCCCTCCCTGTTGTAAAGATACAGCAGGTGAGCCCTACGGAGCTCCGCATGCTCCGGCTAAAGTGCCAGAAAATGCCACCTGCTATCAGGGACGGAGGCTTGGCTCAAGACTCAATCCTTCACGACTAGGACTCTTTCAGCCCTAGAGATCACCTGATATCCCTATTTTGAGATACTCCTTCGCCACACAGCTCATATTTAAACAGTTCTGCCACACCAGGCTGTATAATTGGTTCCTGATTTGAAAACTAGAAGAATGTCATTTTAAATAAGAATATGAGACTACATGTTGCCCCATCTGGTAATACAAGGTGTGAAAAAAATGGGTGCATGTCCTGTCCTTCAGGTACACCAGCCTTTTCTACAGAGCCCCAGGGGACTGCAGGCACATTGGGCTGGCCTGGTAGATACTGCATAACCAACCGGGGAGGTGGGCACATGCTAGGTTGCAAGCACTCATTACCACAGTCCCTTGCAGGGGGTTATGTGTGCCAACCACCACACTGTCAGACAGGGAACCAAGAGAGAATGGCCTGGCAATTTGGGGACATCTATTATGAAGCTCTCTTTCTCTCCCTCCTCTCTCTCTTTCTCCTCATTCCAATCTTATTTGTTAGAAAATAATTTAGACATTGGGTACACTTTTAGCCCCAGCACTAAGAGGCAGAAGCAGATGGGTGTTTGTGAGTTTGAGGCCAGCATGGTGAGTTCTAAGACAGCTAAAGCTAAATAATAAGACCCTGCTAAGAGAGAGAGGAGAGAACAAATCACAGAAATTTATTTAGCAGCCTGTACCCAGCAATGACTTGTCATCCTGCCCTTTGCAGACCCTTGGGAAAGCTTACCTGGTTTAGAGGGCTCTTCACAGAGCACAATGGTTTCAAACCATTTAGGGGTCAGCTGACATGTTTACAGGTGTGAGGCCAGAAAACAAGGAAAGCACAGTTTGTCTGTTCCGTTTTGTTTAGGCGGTGCTAGGGATTGACCCCAGGGCTTGCTAGGGCACTAGGCCAGCACTTGACCAACTGAGCTGCATCTTCTTCCCAAGAGTTGTTTGTTTTGTTTTTCCTCTTTAGAGATGGGATCTCACTCATCATTCTCCTCACCATCTTAGCACTGGGATTTTGCTTGTTTGAGACAGGTTCTCATGTAGCCCAGGCTGACCTCTCCAAGGAGCCTTCAATTCTAGATCCTCCTACCTCTGCTTCTCGAATGCTGGGAGTACAGACCTGCACCATCTTGCACTCGGGCGGGCACTTTAATAAAAAGTGTATCTTGATAGCTTACTCTTGACAGCTCCCTCCCCCACAATATATATCCCAGAAGACTGACGTTCATGGGCTCTGACACACAAGTCTTGCTCACTAGACTGCCGGTGTCTTGTAAGCAGGACTCTCAATGAGGATCATCCGACCTGGGAGATTTACATTCCCATAGCACCAACCGATACCCAAACTCTTCGGCGTTCTGGGAATATTTTAGGAGTTCTCTTTTTGTAAGAATGCCAAGATCTGAGAAAGGGACCCAGAGCTAGTGGCGCAGAGCTGTCTCTGGCTGCTGAGGTATCCTGGAGCCCGTCTCCCCTCTGTGTCTCCTGTGCGAAAAGGAGACACTGCCGAGCCCTAAGACGAGACTTCGCAGGAGCTCCCTGGCTCTCCAGCGGCTCCTCGCCCCCGGGGCTCCCCTCGCTCCGCCCCACACCCCGCCTCGCTCCGCAGGTCTCCGGTCCCCGCCCCTGCCCGTGAAGCCCCGCCCTGCCCGAGCCCCAGCGCCCGGTGAGCTGGGGGCGGGGCGCGCGGAGGGCGGAGCCGAGCAGGGGAATCCTCTCCCGGTTCGCCGCCGCCCGGCACAGCCTCCCGGCCGTCCAAAGGCTCCGGGTGCGGGGGCGGCGGGGCGTCGACGAGCCGGGTCCGCGGAGCCCCCCGCGGTCCGCGAGCCAGGGTCGCCCCAGCGCCGGCAGCGACGCGCCTCGGCCTTCCCGGCCCCGCTGCTCCCCCGCCGGCCGGTCGCCCGAGCGCCATGCAGCCGCCGCCCGCCCCGCGCGCGTAGGCGCCCGCCACAGGCCATGCTGCCCCTGCTCGCCGCGCTGCTGGCCGCCGCCTGCCCGCTGGCGCCGGCGCGCGGCGGGGCCGCGGCTGCCCCCGGCCTTCCCGGGGCGCCCCCCAACGCCTCGGCCAACGCGTCCTTCGCCGGCGACGCCGCCGCCCCGCGACTGCTGGCTGCTGCGGCCTCGGCGCCCCCCGAGCGCTCGGGCCCGGAGGAGGCTCCGGCGGCGCCCTGCAACATCAGCGTGCAGCGGCAGAGGCTGAGCTCGCTGCTCGTGCGCTGGGGCCGCCCGCGGGGCTTGCAGTGCGACCTGCTGCTCTTCTCCACCAACGCGCACGGCCGCGCCTTCTTCGCCGCCGCCTTCCACCGCGTCGGGCCGCCGCTGCTCATCGAGCATCTGGGGCTGGCGGCCGGCGGCGCGCAGCAGGACCTGCGGCTGTGCGTGGGCTGCGGCTGGGTGCGCGGCCGCCTGCGAGCCCCCGCCGGGGCGCCCACCGCGCTGCCCGCCTACCCCGCAGCCGAGCCCGGGCCGCTGTGGCTGCAGGGCGAGCCCCGCCACTTCTGCTGCCTGGACTTCAGCCTGGAGGAGCTGCAGGGCGAGCCGGGCTGGCGGCTGAACCGCAAGCCCATCGAGTCCACGCTGGTGGCCTGCTTCATGACCCTGGTCATCGTGGTGTGGAGCGTGGCCGCCCTCATCTGGCCGGTGCCCATCATCGCCGGCTTCCTACCCAACGGCATGGAGCAGCGCCGGACCACCGCCCCCGCGGCCGCCCCTGCCGCCGTTCCCGCGGGGACCACCGCCGCCGCCGCAGCAGCAGCAGCAGCCGCCGCCGCCGCCGCGGCCGTCACCTCGGGGGTGGCCCCCAAGTGACCCCCGCCGCCCCGCGTACGCGCCCGCGCGCGCCTTCCTCGCCGGAGACGCGGCCGGTGCGCTTCGTGCTGTCCTTAGTGTCCGTCCTTTTCCCGGGAGAGGACCGCGGAGCGGCCCAGACGAGGTGGGAAGGCGAGGTTTGTGCTGCGCTTCTGGTTCGGAAAAGCAGGGACAAGCTCTCGGACTGAAGGGTGGGATCCACGCGTGGCTCGAGGACACGAGGGAAACGGGCTCTTCCCCCTGCGGCACCCCTTCCCTGCGCCCACATGCCCTTTATTCATGGCAGAAAGTGACCAGATCCTGTGTATTTGTTTTATATATTTAATAACTGTTTTAAATGAAAGTTTTAGTAAAAAAAAAATACAAAACAAAAAGATTAACTGCTAACGCTGTAGTAACAGGCGCTCTTTGTATCTGAACATAGTTGTACTTGAAGCTTCTTGGTTCTTATTTATTTAAAAGGGTGGCGGGGCCAAGGGAAGAATTTGACACGGATTTATTGTTACTGCTTTAAAAAGAACTTAAAGATAATCTTTTTTCAAGTGGATTTATTCAGTGACACGGCCTGGTGGGCGTTTCTTCTTGTATTGATGTGGTTTTCTGGCTTTTAATACAGACGTTTTCCTCCAGAAATGTGTATGTTTCCTTTATTTGCTTTTGGAAAAGGATCCAAGATGCAAATGAAGAGATTCCTGAAAAGAGGCGCCATCTGTCTTCCTGGGTGGGACAGGTGAAGTCACTTTCAGAGTGGTTCCAATCGGGATTGCCGATCATTGGCTTCCAAACGCACAGGCTCACGGTGATAGTCTGTTTTCACTTGGTGCTCCTGCAAAACCAATAGTTCTGCGAACCAAGTATCTTCCACAGAAACGCCTCGGTGGGTGTGGTGAATGTACAGTATATGTCCATGTTCCTGTGTGCCCACTCACTCCGGCGTGCTTTTGTGGGTGGGGGGTGGGGGGTCAATGCCAAGTATCTTCCCTGTTAGTCGGCCTTATTTCTTAATACTGGACTCTTGCTGAGCACAAAGCTGGCAGATTCAGCTGGACTGGTGGCCAGCAGGCCCCTGGGATCTCCTGACCCCATGTCCCCAGTACTGAGATCACAGACAGCACTAAGTCCAGCTTTCACAGGGGTGCTGGGGATCAGAACTCAGGTCTCAGGCTTGAGTACCAGGCGCTTTACTGAGCCACCTCCTCGGCCCAGAAAATGGCATGTTTCAAACGCTAGTATCAAATTCTGAGATGTTTATTTAGCATTAAGAAGGTGCTTCTAATCATAAGGGTTTCTTCACTCCTTGTTTGTGTGCTAGTTTCAGATTCCTTGAGTTTTCTGCAGAGCAAAAGTCCTTAGGCATCTTAATATAGAAGTACATTTAAGGAGTTCCCATCTTGGGAAGCTGACGCAGTTGAAGGCTAGCCTGGGTTACATAATGAGACCTTGTCAAAAAAAATAAAGATGCTCTCCCTTGGCTCCATCTCATACCTGCTTTTGAAACATTAAGCTTTTCCTGGAGCTGTAGTCCTCAAATGTGGTCCTTGGGCAACATCAGCGTCAACTGGAGCCTGGCCCACCTAAGGCCACAGCTGTGGGAACCCAGTGAGGCACTTCAGGATTGTGGTGTCTCTGTGTGCAGAAGGGAATCTTGCCTGCGTGCCACCTATGTTTATCTTGAGTTTCAGGGATGCCCCTGGCAGAAGCCAGGCCCTGAGGGTAGAGGGGTCTTCCTGTTTTCTGGTCTGGACACTGAAGATGCTCAGTGGCTACTGAGATGCTCATCTGCCCAGGTCTCAGGGCATCTACATTACACAGAACCAGGTAGTCTGGGAACTTCACTTCTTTCCAGGATTCGGTAACTTGCAGAGAAGAGTAGTAATTATGAATCTTGATCAGTTTTAATATCATAGTACTTATAATTCCATGGAGCACATTGATTATTTTTGGTACAGTACACACACACACAGTTTTTCTCCAGGACAAAAACTAAAATTAAGAGAGCTTCAGCTTCTTGCCTACAATCACACAGCTACATAACACAGAACTGAGATGAAACCCAAGCCCTCTGCCTCCTTGGTCTATTTTTCATTGCTAGGAACTTCCTTTCCCAGGAGAATCCAGAGCCAGCGATTCAAGGTCTGCTCCGAGGTCGGCTTACCCCAGCCATTGGCTGATTTGTACAGCTACAAACCCAAAGAAGCCAGGCTGATTAAGCCACCTGAGCATGGAATGGAACTCTAAACTGTGTATGTACTTGATACATAATAAGTGTGTAAGTTTATTATACCCAATGAATAGATTTAAAGATGGGTTTAACATCTCAACATCTTGGGCTGAAGAGATGGCTCAGTGATTAAGAGCACTTGCTCCTTTTTGAGATAATATGAGTTTCCAGCAGTCACACTGGGTGGCTCACAGGTCTGACACACTCTTTTCACCTCCCCGAGCACTCCCACAAATGTGGTGCCCAGGCATGCACATGCACACACACACACAAACCTTTAAAGTATTAACATTTGAGGCTGGAAAAATGGCTCAGCAGTGAAGAGCACTTCCTGTTCTTACAGAGGACCCAGGTACTGCTCCCAGCACCCATATGAGAGATGACAGCCATCCACAACTCCAGTTCCAGGGGTGTTGACCGCAGGCACCAGCCATGCCCATTAGTGCTGACAGACATGCAGACAAAGTACTCATTCGCTGTCAATAGAAATAAATCTAAAATGGGGGAAAGAACTGCTAGTGGAGATTGTAGACACACACACAGAGCCAATGTACAAGCTAATTCTAGAGCATGGGGACAGCCCACAAGTCCCTCTGTGCTTTAAGTAGAATCACCCACTGGGAAGAGGGAGTCAGGCCCTGGCAAATTCACCATGGGCTCTTCTCTAGTGTAATGTGGACAGGAATGTTAATTCAGAACACAGCTGGCAAGAGAACACATCCAAAGACTTTCCGGCTGGAATACGAACAGGCCTTTAATCCAGGAGATAGAGGCAAGCAGATCTCTTAGTTCAAGGCCAGCCTGGTATAGAGCAAATTTCAAGTAAAGAAAGGCTTAGGCCCAGGAGTTAGTGGTACACACTTTTATTCCAAACAATGAGGGTAAAGATCGTAGAAGGAAGCACCCATGTTTAAAAGTGATGTCTAATTGAGTGGCAGAAAATAACAATGAATCAGAGAAGTATCTGACAATAGGATTAGCCAACTCTCACAAGAGAGAGGGGAAAGGGACACTACAAAAGGGGCAATGCAGAGAGGGAGAGGAGGCAGTTTTACCAGGACAGTAATAGATGGGTTGCAGAGAGGGAACTCAGGTAAAGATTGAATGAGGCAGAGAATAAGAAGACAGAAGATTAGAAAAGATTGTTGGAGTTAGTTTGAGGCCAAGCAGAGCACTTCAGGGGCCAAGAGAGAGAAGCCAGATTGAATCAGTCAGCTGGGAGAGGAGTTTGAGCCAGAACAGCTGAGTTGAACCAGCCAGCCCAGAGCTCAGTAAGAACAAGAAAGGGTGAGCTTACTCAGCAGTAAGTCTCAGAGGCTGACAGTGTTCTAGGTTTAGGTTAGATTGTAGGTTAGAAGCTTCTAGGACTAGACCTAGGTTAACTGAAGGAGGCAGTACGTTTCCCAGACAAGAACTGGTGAATAAACATCCATTTTACAGGAATGTTTCTGTAGCTCGCAGACAGGATAGGAGGTGAACAGTGCTGTAGCCTGTGCACAGGAAGCTTTCCAGTTCAGAGCCTCAGTCTCCTGGGGGCAGCTTGCTTGCCAGTGATATGGTTGGATTTTCGGGAGAAACCACTACTGTGTTTTTAGGCTGCTGCCTAGTTCTCCGTATTTACCCCCAGAGCAGCCCATGCCCACTGGTCTCAGCTGGAGACAGCGACCGGGCTCTGAGCCACTCTGCCTTCTTCAGGTACCACCGCCCATGAGTGACCATCCAGCGACAGAGACCCAGCTCTTCACCTCCTGATCCTGACTCCCTTCCCCTCCCCCCCCAACCTCCTGCTCCTAAAACCCAGCCTCCTGGGCTTTGCCTCAAGATGTCACCCTCAGGCTACCTCTCACAGCTGTGACCAAAACCTGACAAGGAGTAACCTGAGGAAAGGTCTATTTTGGGATACTGGGGTGGGGGTTGGATAGGGACAAGGGAGGGGGTGACAAGTGCTAACAGCCCAGACTCCTCCAGGTCTACAGAGCTGGTGGTAGCCTTTGGCTAGACTTTGCACGAAGTCTGGTGGAGCCTTTCCCATTCTCCCTGCCAAGACTCTCACTATTGGATCTTCTGCCTCCGCTCTTTTCAGACTGGCCTTCCCTAGGGACACCTGCCTTTTTCATCAGCAGCTCTGGTGGTTCCTGCTGTCTGTGGAAGGTAACAGAGGAACAATGTGGTGAGTGGTATATAAAGATTTATTCTGTTGGGCGTGGTTGTGCACACCTTTAATCCCAGCTCTTGGGAGGCAGAGGCAGGTGAATCTGTGTCCTGGAAAGTGAGTTCCAGGACAGTCAGGGCTACCCAGAAAATCCCTGTCTCAAAATCTGCCCCCTCACCAAATACATACATACATGCATATATTCCTTTGTTTATTGCTTATTTTTCAGTCAAGTCCTCTCCATTAGTTACTTGTCTTATCACTCTGAAAGAAATATCTGACAGAAGGGGCTTACAGTTTCAGAGAAAGTCACGGCCAGCAGTTCTGCGGCGGCTGCTTATGTTACATGAGGGAGGGTGCAAACATGAAAGGGAACCATCACTGGGCCATATTTTCATAGTCCCAGGGCCTACCTCCATCAGTCTGCCCCATACCTCCCAACAGCTCCATAACTTCCTCCAAACAGCACCACTGGCTGGGCACTAAGCTTCAAACACGTAAACCTGGGTAGGGGAGTTGAAGCAAACATTTCACATACCACCCATAACAGTCAGTCTCTTAAGCAGTCCAGGGTGACCTAGAATTCACTCTGTAGCCCAGGCTAACCTAGAACTGCTCCTCCAGCCTTATCCCCCAGAGCACTGGAACTGTGCTATCAAACAGTTTTAAGTGTTCTGCACCTGCCGTGGAGGTCAGGCAGCAGCCTCACAAGTGCTGAAACCTATGAAAAGACAAAGACCCAGGGGAACGGAGCAGACAGAATGAACTACCTCACGTCCTACGTGTTTCGCCTCCAGTAACATCAAACCCAGAGTGCCTCCCCCCTTCCCCTGCCAGCAGCTTCTTGTTTTCACTGTAAGGTTTCAGATGAGCCGATAAGGAACAGGACACAACTCTAGAGTATGAGCGGTGCGATTCATCTCAAGTAATAACTGCGGAGCAGCTGTGTCTGCGTCTGACTGACTGACGTTGCGGGCATGGAAATGAATCCTGAGATACGTGTTCGGGAAGGACACCGTATCCAGAATCCTGCTCGACTCCACCTGCTTGAGTTAAGGCTGTGGTCCCGGGACCCAGCTGTTGGAGTAGGTGTGCTGCAGCTGGGGCTCCCAGAGGCTCACCTACAGTGAGAGTGGGTTCTGGCCAGATTTGGGGATTGCCAAGGATGGAGCCTAGTATAGCTCCATGGTATCCATCACAATCCAGACCTTACTTAGCTTAGTCCCCTTAGACGCAGAACCTGAGGGATAGTGTCCTGAGAACCATGTATAGAACAGGGCTGCCAGCAAGAGGGGGGTGAAAGAAACAGGACCAAGCAGGGATGGAGTGAACCAGAGCTGTCTCTCCACTACTGTGGATTCCAGCTTGAGTATTGATGGTGTCACATTGTTTTCCTGTGAGGCAAGAGGGGTGGCCTTTTGTATTCTCAGTGGCCAAACTGTCACCATTGCAGGGCCCTACTCTCCAGAGACGGGGGCGTCTGGGGGACACGGCTGCAGAGGCTGTCTTGTCCAGCCTCTGTGCAGGCATCTAGATGGACAAGCTGTTATTCAGAGCACTCACTGTGGTCTCACACTGCGCTTGTGCACTGTTCCCATCAGGACTGTGTGGGCACGTGAGAAGCTCAGAGTGTCATCTCCCCAACCATCTGCCAGCTTCAGGTGGTGGTAGGCTTGCTCTGGGGTCCTACGCTGAGGTCAGCTGACCCTGTCATACCAGCTGTCCCCAGTGAAGTTAGATGCCTCTGTCATTTGCCTCCAGTAGAAGCCCTGGGTCTTCAGTACTTGCCTCACACAGGACACTGCACAGTATCTGGGGGTTGCCAATGCTGCCAGCAGACTGGCAAGGATAGGAGACACCTGCTCTGCACCTGCCTTGCCAGCGATGCACCAAGGACAAAGCACTCCTCCACCTTTCCACAAAAGGAGGGCCACATGCATTATGAGATGGGTACCTGACCCCAGGGTCGCTTCTCCATTCTCTTCCAGAAACACAGACACCAGCTGAAGGCCATGGCCATGCTTTAAAATGACCTGCTACCAACAAGTGCAGACTTTCTGCCTGGGGAATGGGAAGGCTCTGGAGACAGAGTGTTGGTGGGCGAGAGAGGCGGTTCAAGGTTAGAGTGCACACTGGTCTTCTGGAGGACTGCGTTTGAGGAACACCCAGGCTCTCTTGCCTTAAAGTAAGGTTGCTGTGAGAGGGACTGAGCACAGGCTCCTGGGACAACAACCTTGCTGAGTTACCTCCCTGTGTTCTTTCCGCTGCTCCCATCTCCCATCTCTCTTCCTAAGAGAATTTCCCCAGGAACTGCCTCTTCCATCCCAACATCATGCCACACAGAAACTCACTTATTTTGCTAGCAATTGGGCTGGATTCTGACATCTGGCTGCCCAGCCTCAGGAAAGACAGAAAGTGTCCTGCTCATAGCAGTGGCCTTCCGGGAACCTCTGTGGTAGAGATGCTTAACTCCCCCGCCCACTGAGAGGGGTGTGGGATGAGGGCCGAAGCACAAACCCCACAGGGTTCTGCCACGAGGTGGCGCCCTTTCCAGGAGGTTCAGGTTGCCCGCACACCAGATCTACGAGGGAGCAAATAGCTCTGTAGGTTCCTAGTGACTTGGAACAGCCAGCCAAAATGTGGGTCTTATCCCTTGTGAGGCTCTCCAGGGTGGGTGGGAGTGGGAACACGAGCAGGCTGTGCTGGTGATACTGTGCTCACCTGCACCTCCATAGCTTGCTATGCCAAAACTCAGCTCAACATCAAGCTACATCGAGCCCTTCACAGGGACTCAAGCACCCGCTCCTGCCCACGCTCTGGCCCATGGACAGGGTACAGCCCTGGTGGCCCAATGACACTGGTGCAATGGGGCTGTCATTTCAGGGGTGCTGAGCCACTGTACAAGTCAGGCCCCAACTGTGTAAGATGCAAGGCCTGCCAGGAACTCTGGTGGCATCCTCTGCTCACTTCCCAGAAGCCCTTGGGGCCCAGTGCTAGTATACCTAGAGAATAAATAGCCATCACAGTTTCAAGGAGCCCCATTCTTACTTTCCTGCCAATGAAGGCCTGACTCTCGACTCCCCCTGGATTCTGGCTTTGTTTTGTTTTTATTTATGTGGTGCATGTGTATGCCAGTCCAATGGAGACCAGAAGCCATTCTTGGGAATTGTTCGGCAGTTGCTGATCATCTCTTTCTGTGAGACTATGTCTCTCACCGGGACTGTGGCTCACTGGTTAGACTAGACTGGCAGGCCACTGAAGTCGGGGCTTGTCCTGGCCCTGCCTCCCCAGACTGTAAGCACTGTACCGTTCTCGTTTTCTACTGTGAGCGCTGAGGATGGGGTTTTGGTCCTCAGCTCTCTGACCAACTGAGCTGTCTCTCTAGCTCCTTCTATTTTTCTCTTAATCTGTAAAAGACAACTCTCAGTTTCTGAAAACACCTACAGAGTCAGTCAGTCAGTCTGCCTGTCTGTCTCTCAAAGCTGTATTTTAACATTTAAAAATAACTGTGTCGCTGTCTCGGGTACCAGAGGCTGGCTTGAGCTCTGTATGCAAGTAATTTGTGATAGGGAGCCATGGCAGATGTAGTCCATGGAAAGGTCATGTCAGCCAGCCCCTGGGGTTCAGGACCACCTGAGCCCCAGCCAAGGCTCAAACACACACCCCACCAGAGGAGGGCACATTTTCAAACAACCCCTTCCTCAGTGTCCCAAGACTGGCTTGGTCACATTTAAACCTCAGTATTTTTGAAAGCTACTATGAATGAGATTATTCTCCTTACTTCTTTCTCAAGATATCTGTTATGCTTTACAGAAAAACCGATTTTGTCATGGTGTTTGTACTCTGCTTCTTTGCTGAAAGATCTAAGTTTTCTGGTTTGAAAGTATAAAATCTGCAAACAGAATTTGACTTCTTCCTTTAGTATTTACATCTGTTATTTTTCTACCATGTCTTCCTGCTCTAGCTAAGATTTAAATGTTTATGTTGAACACGAGTGGATACCCATGTTTCATTCCTAATTGCAGAGAAACTAATCTCAGTTTTCCCCATTTAGTCTAATGTTACTCACAGGTCTGTGTACAGAGCCTTTATTGTGTTGAGACACGTTCCTTCTATTCCTGCACTCTTCACAGCATTTGACATGAATGGATGTTGAATTTTGTCAGCAGCTTTTTCTAGACCTATTGAGATGATCATGAGATTTTTCTCCCTGTCTATACATGCTGAATTACTGATTTTCATATGTTGACCAATCTTTATATCCCTGCAATGAAACCACCTTAATCATGGTATAAAATCTTTTTTCAAGTGTGGTTGAATTCAGTCTACAAGTACTTTATTGAAAACATTTGACTTCAGGCTTTGGAATATAGCTCAATGCTAGAGGGCCTGCCATGCAGACACAAGGACCTGGGTTTGATCCCTAGTTCTAAACATAACAAGAAGAACATATATGAAAAATGTTTCTTAGTTTACAACTGTATGATTTGGGGCTGTCAAGATGACTCAGTGAGTAAAGGAACTTGCCACTAAGGCTCATGACCTGAGTTCAATCCTTCAAATTCTCAAGTAGTGAAAGGAGAGAATTGTTTCCCACATGCTTTCGCACACACATGCACAATAAAGAAATATAATGAATTTTTAAAAAGTATGCTTGCGCTCATGCTTGCTGGGAAAACTGGCCTATTGTTTCCTTTTTAGTTATGTCTCTATTTTGGTGTAAAGGTGATAATAGCTTTTGAAAATTAATTTTATGGTATTCTTTCTCTTTCTATTTTTTAGAACCAATGGAGGCATATATATGTTAGTACTTCTTTAAAGTTTGGAGACCAACAAGATGGCTCGGTAGGTAAAGGTCCCTGCCATCAAGCTGGGCGCTGTGCTTAGAGTCCACATGGTAGGAGGAGAAATCACCTCCAGCAAACAGCCCTGTAACTGTGGCACATGCACACACACGTAGACACAAACATGCTAAACAAACAAGGGTTTGTAGAACTCAGGAGCTAACCTGTCTAGTCCTGGATTTTTCTTTGATGGGAGACTCACTATTACTGTGTCAAATATTGTTGGTTATAAATCTATGTAAGTTGCATATATTCTCTTGTTTAATTTTGGTTGCACATGTCTTAGAATTTATCCGTTTCATTCAGATTTTCCAATGTTTTGAAATATAGGTTTTTCAAAGTATTCCCTAATGATACTCTATTTCAGTAGAATCTGTTTTAATGCTCCCATTTCATCTTTAATTTTATTTATTGGTGTATTCTTTTCCTGGTCAGTTTGGCTCTTTCAAGCTTGTCCATCTTTACAAAGAACTGGCTCTTTGTTGATAGACCTTTGGTATTCTTCCTCAAGTCTCCATATTATTCATTGCTGCTTTTATCTTTATTACTTCTTTCTTCTACTTGGTTTTGGGTTGCTCTTGTTTTTCTAAGGCAAAGAGATGCATCACTCAGTTATTTATTTGAGTGCTTTGTGATTCTTTAATATGTGCTCACAGCTTTGAGCTTCCCTCTTGGAACTGCCCTTTGTGAATTCCAAAGGTTCCAACAGGTTGGTGTCTTTGTTGTTTTGTTTGTTTGTTTGGTTTGGTTTTTCAAGTTTGGGCATTTGAAAATCCCCTCATTGACTTCTTCAGTGTACCCACATACCATGTACCTATATAGTTACTGTAGTTTTTCTTACTATTGATTTGTAGTTTTATTCCATTATAATTTGATAAGATAAAACAAACTAAAAAACAACAAAAAAGTGGCATGAAAATAGGAAGGTGACTGATAAGCAGGAGGGAATCCAGAAGGAGTAGGAGGGAAATAAAAGGGGGGATGCGGGTGAACATGACCAAAATACATTATATATGTGTATGACCTTGTCAAAGAATAAAGCACTTTAAATGACATTTTAAAAAAACTATTTCAATATTTTTAAGACTTATTTTGGGGGCTGGTGAGAGGGCTCAGCAGTTAAGAGCTCTGACTGCTCTTCCAAAGGTCCTGAGTTCAGTTCTCAGGACCCACATGATAGCTCATAACCATCTTTAATGGAATCTGATTCCTCTTCTGGTGTGCATGAAAAGAGAACACTCATAAAGTAAATAAATCTTTTTTAAAAAAGACTTGTTTTATTAAAATGTGTTCTATTTCAGAGAAAGTTCGTGTGGGCTGCTGAGAAGAATACTTCTGAGCAGCTGCTGGACGGAATAGTCTCTATATTGGTTAAATCCATTTCCTCTATATATCACAGTTTAACTCTGAGTTTCTGTTGATTTGGGGGAGGATGGCTCTGGATGGTTGTTCTACAGAGGGAAAAATAAGTACTGAATCACTGATAAAAAACAAAGTGTATAAAACCCACACAGTCAATAATGAAGCAGCTCACCAGACATCCAGTCCACCAAGTGTTAACCAGCCATTAAAATGCGGCCTTTGGGTTTGTATTTCCTAGGCTACAGCATTTTCAGACTAAACCCCTTGTGATGTACAGGGTTTCTAGCCAACTCCTGATGTAGGGAATCCGAAGCCTCCTCTATAGCCCATAACAGAATAAAGAGTAAGCTTTATGGTTCCTCTTTGATAGGATGTCAGCCCTTGTCAGCATAGAAATAGGTATCACATGGAACAAAAGAACATTCTTCAGCTTCTCAAAAGTATCTCAGGAAAGAACTGAAGCCATAGAGTGGAATGGAGAGCAAGGTGTAAGAGAGTTCTGTGGTGGTCCTAGTTGGCAGAGAGGAGGGTGGGAAGCCTTCTTCACTGACGCCAAAACGCAACAAATGGAGCATGCTGGGGAAAAGCTGGTGCTGCCTGAAGATATGAGAAAGCTCATAAAAGTCACAGCCCTTTGGGCATATCAGCACTATTTTCCAGCCTCCCAGCTCTGGCCCATTTCTCCTTCCTTGGAAGAATGATACTTCGTAAAGCGTATCTGGTTCTGTTACTAAAATCTATAAATAACAGCACTGAGGAAAAGCCAGTGGTTCACAAAATGCCCATTAAAAGCTATGCAGGCAGATGTGACAACATGACAGCTCAAAGCGTCCTCAGAAAACTGCAGTTGAGGACGTGTGTCAGGGTAGGACACTGCCCAGCATTCCAAGGCCCTAGACTCCATTCCCAGCATGAAAGACAGAGAAGAAAAATTAGGTGCATAACTGAAATCCCAGTACCTGGGTGGTAGACACTAGAAAATAAGGAGTTCAAAGCCAGCCTCAGTTAACACAGGAGCCAGCCTGAGACCTTGTCTCAAAGGAAAAGTAAAAAACAAAACAAAAACAAAACAAAACAAAAAACACTGAGAGAGAAAGACAGACAGACAGAGAAACAGACAGAGAAGAGGAAAGTTTGTGTAGAGAGGAGGGAAAGGGAGAAAAGAAAAGAAAAAAAGAGATTTTCCACTCCTGAAATACTTCTACCAAAGTGGGAATGTGGCGAGCTGGACATAAAGTAGAAAACACCTAGAACAAGTGTCACTTGGGGCAAAAAACAAGAGCTTTAAAAAAAAAAGTCATCATAACTGATTAGCCCAACACTCACTCAAAGCATACCTGGACCATTGCTCACCTCCATAGCCACAGCCAACACAGAGTCATCTGGCTTAGAATCCACACCTTAGAGAGAAATGGTGGCCAGACTAAGAACAAGAGCTGTAGACATGGGTTTACTCTTGGCACAGTTGTAGCTGCTTCTGTATCAGTATTGCTCATGAGAGAAACCACTATCCCAGCATCAACATTAGCAGACATTTCAGAAGCGTAAGAGAATGCATCAGAGATTACTTAGATCACATTCAGTCAATGGGTAAACAAGTTAGGGAGATCTGCCAACTTCTTACACTTTCTATTTATTGGCCATGATTAATATTTACAATTGTTGCTTATTGAAACGCAAAGTAACACAGAGTGGTGGGTGGTTATACTCTCCACAAAGTGCTCTAAATATTAAAGAATCTTGTCATCAAACAAGATCTATGATATAAATGATAACAACGGAGATAGGAAGGGAGAAGAGACAGTAAAAAGACTAGAAGGAAATAAGACATTTTTGTCTGTTTTAGTTTGATTTTAGTTTTTTCGTGACAGTGTCCATCTATGTAGCCCTGGATGTCCTGGAACTCACTCTGTAGATCAGGTTGGCCTCCAACTCACAGAGCTCCACCCACCTCTGTCTCCTGAGCGCTGGGATTAAAGGTGTGTACCACCACTCCCATTTAAACAAGAATGTTAAATTATGGCTGGCTAGAGGGTACACGTGACTTATATGTCTTTATGGCATTTCCTCCACTCTCGTTTCCTAAAATTAGGATCATGTCACATTGTACAGAAGCAATGCACACCTACGAGGGCTGAGCCTTCTCAGCTGAATCAGCATGGCTGTCAATAGGCACAAATGAGCCCATTTCCATGGCAGCCAACAAAATGTTGATTTTGCCTCTTCTGGTTAATAACCATCTCTTCGAGGGGAAATCACAGAATTCCTGGGTCTCCACTGAAAGGGATTTCCTTTCCCTTCCTTATCCCAAGATGGCAGCCAGATGTAGGGGGAACAGTGTCTTAATGTCCAAACCGAGGGTAACTGTGTCAAGCTCCCTGTGAGGCAGAAGGCTTGGCCGTGGCCTCAGCTGCCTCCCTGGTCTCGAGTCCTATCTTGCAGTTGTTATATGGTCTCCTGCCATGGTGTTATCCTGGTAAGCTCATCAGCTAACACTCCAGCAGTTAACACCCCAGGTAGTGGGGTCCCGAAGTGGGGTCCCCAATGGCACAGACACTGCTAGAAACATGTTGTATCTCACACAACCCTACGCACCACTAACCAGTGGCAGTGTCTCAATTCTACCATTTATTTTTTCTCTGTGGCACCAGACACATCAGACACGATGGTGACCCAGAGATCTCTGAAAGATCTGAAGACCCCAGGGAAGAGGGGGACTAGCCTGGATTTCTTAGATGTTTAGATTTTTTTTTCTTGGGTGTTTCTGTCCTCCCTTACACCTGGGATATTGACTTTGATGGAAAACACCATGGTTTACATGTGCCCTGGTCTGCCCCTCCTCCGCCCCCATTTCCAAATCTCTGACTATGTGTTCTCCTTCCTGTGGGCCAGAAACCCCTCTCTGTCATATCTCCCACATTTCCTCTTCTGTGGTGATTCAGCAGTGATGATTCAATATCTCTGAGCTTTGATTTCTGATATACAGAAACCTCGGCCCTGGGGTTTTAAGAATATACTTTCTTTGGGAAGTCTGGCTCTTGAGTTTATTGTCTTGCTATAAGATTTTAAGTTGACTTCAAGCCTAATGCAAGACCAGCATGCCTCTGATTAACACTACCTCCCTGACAGAAGCTGGCTTTGACTTCTTGTCCTAGCCTCTTGGCACAAAGGCTGCAAAGAAGGAAAAGGATGAGTTGTTGAAAAGGAATGCTTGTTAGGAGATATTGAAAACACTGCCCCGTTGTTTTATTAAATAGATGTAAATACAGATAAAAAAAAAGAAAGAAACAAAGCTTTATATCTGTCAAACCAGCAAATGTGTTTTAAAATCCTAGTACCTGACTCCATTCTGGCAAGTGGATGCATGCAGGAAAAGCACTGTGGAATGTGAGTCAGCAGCGTGTCCCCACAAGCCCCTCTAGGAGCAGACAGCTGCACTGGGAACGGGCCTCTGCACCACTCACGGTACAGAGAACACTTAGAAATGGTTGTTCTGGACCATGTCTTGCATCTGGAGAGCAGGCAGGAAGGTTTCCAGAGCTGCCATGCCATTTGAGGCTGCAGGGGCCTGCCTCTCCCCTGAGAATGGCTCAGCAGAGCCTGAGGAGGAGACCCCTACTCACAGGGTTGTTCTCGGGACAGGAGATGCTTGGAGAACCTATGAGCCACCCTCTGGATCTGCAGTCCTCTCTCTACAAGCTGCATTATTAATGATCTTCCTGGATCCTTCCACTAGTGTCTCACTCTGTAAGATTCAGACCATCATGGCTTCCTGAAACAGGCTCCCCTAGACTTTCAGCTGCTCCTGAAAGCTTCAGCTTCTATAAATGTCTGGGTCAACAAAGTCTAGACCAGTACAGGAAAAGCACAGAAAACTAGGCCTATCCCTGAAACCCATGGCATTGTCTGCTTGGACTATGCCTGAACAATGCCTGCACCTCTGCCTGGCTCTTCTACTCCATCAACCTGGTAACATAAACCGACACTGTCAGGTGGGCTTTGGGCAGGAGTGTCACTCTGGGGCACACCAGGTTTCACTGGCCGAGCACATACCCGTCTGTGGAATGGAAGCTGGGCTAACAGGTGAGGGCTAGGTTGTCAGGTGAGGGCAGAAGCTCATACAGGACACCTGACACCTGTCTTAGTCTGCCGTTTTGTGCTGTGCGGGCCCACACTTCTACCGCTGTGATGACAGGTGGCCAGCTGGACCTAAGAACAGAGGCAGGGTGGGAGGGCAGCTGCACCGACACATGCACACACAATAGCTCCACGTTGCTTATTCTGCTCTTTGGGAGGGGCAGGTGGCTTTCAAATTGCTTGAAGGTCTCTGCAAGGAAAAAAAAAAAAAACGGTTAGTTTGAAAGGCTCAGACAGGGAAGGGAACTATGGGGGAAGGTGACCCTCTCCCCCTGCGGTGACAGTTACTGGGCAGTGTGGTCTACGCTTGATTTTAGACACAATTTTGTATTAAATGTTTTACTCTCCTTGTTTCTTGAGTCTGGGGTTTTTGAGACAAGGTCTCACGTAGTCCAGGTTGGCCTGTAACTTGCTATGTAGCCACGGATAACTCTGAACTTCTGGTCCTCCTGCCTCTACTGACCAAGACTATAGTCATGAGCTATCACTCCTGTCTCAGGGATCTTCTTAAACACCCCACAAAAATATAGTTTGAGACTGATTTAAAAAAATGTATATATATATATACATATACACACACATGCTTAGGGAAAAGTCTGGGAACAGAGAGAGACGAGATAAAGCACAGCGGTATCTCAGTGTTCCCTCACTCCTCTGACTTCATCAAGACACAATAGTGGGTGTGATAGCCCCAGTGCACAGGGAGTAAGCAAAACTTCAGGAGGGTTGGTCTGCCCAAACCCACATTGCTGTATGGTGATAGTCAAAATTCACAGTAGGATTGGAGTTTCGGCTACCTACTGTCTATAGAGATGGCAAGTGTGTCTGATACCACATGAAAGGACAGAAAGCATAGGTGGTGACGTGGCCTGGTTTGGGAAGGAGGCAGACAGAGGGGCAGGTCTTTCCTGCCTACAGCACCCCTGCGCCCCTCAGCTCCTTTTTATCAGGACCACCCACAATGCTGGGCTTCCCACTGCCCCGTCTCCAGCCCTCACACCACCTTGCTCCTCCCTGGCAGGACCGTCTCTTCTGGTAGTTAAAAAAAAAAAAAAAAAAGAAGAAAGGAAGGAGGGAGGGAGGAAGAGGAAGGAGCAAGGAAAGAAGGAGGGAGGTAGGGAGGAAGAGAAGGGAGGGAGTGAGAGAGGGAGGAAGGAAGGAAGGAAGGAAAAAAAGCTTCCTCACTGTGCCTGTTGCCCACAAGTCCCCTGAGCTGAGCTAGGAGATGACTGTTGCTGATTCACTGCTTGGCCACTTGGGAGTGTCCTCAGGCGCCTGCAGGCTGGGAGAATCCTTTGTCTATTTATCTTCCGGTTATATTCCGGCTTCTCTCCCAGCCTTCTACTGCCCGCCCTTCCTATCCACCCACCCGGTGTAATGAAGGATCTCACAGAGTGTTTGATACTCAAGACTCAGAGATGTTTTAATCAGCCATTCCTCTGTCCATTTTTGATGGATTTTTGTGTTCTCCTCACCCAGGAGATGGTTAGCTTGGTTCCAAGCCTTTTTAGGAAATGAGCACCCTGCAGGGACACGGGAGGTTTCTGTCTGCATATTAAACAGAGGTCGGGAGATGACACAAAATTAGGGACCTGGCTGGGGGGAGGGTGGGGATTAAAGCAAGTAGAAGAACTGAAGGAATGAGGGGCAGGAAGGCCCAGAGAACAGGAGGACCCTCCGAGGGAAGCTGGAAATGAGGGAATGAGGGGCAGGAAGGCACAGAGAACAGGAGGACCCTCCAAGGAAAGCTGGAAATGAGGAAATGAGGGGCAGGAAGGCCCAGCGAACAGGAGGACCTTCCAAGGGAAGCTGGAAATGAGGGAATGAGGGGCAGGAAGGCCCAGAGAACAGGAAGACCCTCCAAGGAAAGCTGGAAAGAGTTTCCCACACTTCAAAAGGGCAGTTGCTGTTGTACTTTCCAAACACCAACAGGGCGGCTTCTCCCACCCCTTGCTCTTCCATAGACTTAGCCTTTCCTGTCACAAGCTGGAAAGAGAATTCACCTCCCCTTGCCAGTACTTGGGGATGGCTCTGGTGACTGTTCCATGACCCTCACCCAAGGCCAGAGGCACTGTTGCTAGAATATAATTCACCTCCCCTCGCTCTTAAGTGGTTTTTTGGGTGGTTTGTCATAGCACAGAAAGTCTAATGTCCCCTCATGGTTCTGACATGAAGGCAAGGAGGCCAGTCTGCCTCACAGCCTGTTCCACAAGGCTTTCTAGCTCTGAACTGTTCTGGGCACAGGGTCTCAAAACTTTCATTTGAACAGCTCCAGTTCTTAATTCTTCTCTATCATATCCAAAATACAGATTCTTCTGCATCCTCTGGTCTCCCTCAGTCTCTTCTTCCAAACAAAACACATCTCTCCCACCCTCCTTCTGGTTGCATGCACACGGTGAGATGCTAGCTGCTTCCAGAGTGGCTGTTACATGCCTTACCCTGCTGGCGCACCACACACTTCTGACCGCAGCACTTCCCAATAGCCTCATGTCCAGGCTGAACACTAAATCTCTGAGGAGCTAGAAGTAAGAAAGGAGCTTTTAAAACTATGTTTCAGTCTGAACCTGGTGGTTTGTGACTGTAATTCTAGCACTCAGGACATGAGACAAGAGGAGCTCAGCTCTTAGGCCTTCCTTGGCTACAGGGCAAGTTCTAGAGCAGGCTCCACTACAAAACATGGCTCTGTCAAGAAGAGACAAAACAGAAACAAACCAATCAGCTGGGTTTGGTGGTACCTGTCTATAAAGCTCAAATTTAAGAGGCTGAGGGAGGAAAGTGTTGAATTCAAGGCTAGCCTAGGCTATACCGGAGACTTTGTCTTGGAAAAGAAAAAAAAGTTTGTTGTTGTTGTTTGGGTTTGTTTTTGTTTTTGTTTGGTTTTCAGTGAAATGGAGGGGAAGCTGGGCACATAGCTGAGGTATAGAGTACTTGCTTAGCACACAGGAGCCCTGAGTTCTAATAAACATGGACCTGTGGCTGTGGTGGGACAAAACTTTTCCTGGAGAGATCCTGTCCACTCACAGTATGGATGCCACAAGCCCAGCTTGGTGAACCAGTGAGTTTTGTTGGGGTTACTTACAGGAGCAGAAATGAATCAAAGACAGCCTTGTCAGCAGAATCCAGCCTGGCACGATGACAGCTCATAAAAGCTGGGAGCCTGGAACACACTTCAGAGCCTGCAGGCAGCTCAGCAGGCTGGAGAGAGTCTTTTCCAAGTGACGCTAGTCCTCTACCTCTTGGCTGATGGTCTGGGCTCAGTCTTGTTTTATAGTTGTTGTTGTTGTTATTATTAACCCTGGGAGGAAAGGGCCTCATGAATCTGGTCAGTTTCAGGAACTTCCTGAAGCTATTTTGAATTGTTTATCTCCTGTTTAAAGAGCTTCCCTGCAGAAAGGATGGATGTTTCACCCTCAGAGGAAAATGTTATATAACAATAGCACATGCCTATATTTCCAGCACATGGGAGTAGGTAAGAGGATCAGAAGGTCGAGATCATCCTCAGCGACAATGCAAGTTTGAGGCCAGCCTGGGCTACAAGAATCCTTATTTTAAGAAAAGAAAGAGAAGAGGAAAGGAGAAAGAGAGTACAAAACCTTTCGGCAATAAGAACTTCTCAGACGATACCCCATTATGGGAACACACATGACAAAGCAACTTGCAAGCCTCGTTGCTTTTTAAATTGCTTTTAAAATTATATCATGCCGACTGGGATGTCTTTATACCATGGCTCTGAAACCAGCAAAGAGCAAAGGGTATTTCCATCAAGGCGCTGGGAGTCTGAAAGGACACCTACAGCTATATGGAATGTTTTTGCAACCACACAAAGCAGAATTGGAGCAGAAACCCCCAGCTGTTTCCCTGCATGAGTGTCTACACACGATCCTAAAGATGAGGACATTATTTCCTGATACCCTGTGAAAATTAGATGTGAGAAAGGAATGAAAACCTGGAGCTAGCTTTAGAAAGCACAGAACAAGAAAGGACATGCTTGATGTTAGAATTGGATGCAAAAGAAATCAGAGTGTGGAGAACACAGAAACGGCTTTGAAGGCTGACCCTGGCCACCACCTGCCACAGTTCTTTTCCGGAAATCATTTAAATGCCCTTAGACATCAGTCCTCCTTCAGCTCAGGGCCTGTCTGGCCCATCATCCCTTTGCTCCCCCTTTAGGGAATAGATGGATATTACAGTTCTGCCCTTGCTGGTTTTTTTTTTTTTTTTTTTCTCCCTGGCCTCCATGAAGTCCAGATTAATGATTCAGTCTGACTATGGCAGATACTTGGCCAGTTCCTAGCTGCTTGACCAGCAAAGTCCTGCCTTTTTTTCACTCTGTCCTGATCAGTTACCCAGTTGGGAGCTGAGTGAGAGGAGGAGGGCTGTCCCTCTTCTCCCGTTCCTATTGTAAATTCTTTTGAGACGCCCCCCCCCCACACACACACAATGCTATAGTTGCAGACAGGTTAAAAGACAGCTCAGCTTTGTCCTGTATCATAGACATGCAGGGTCCTGAGCTTTGACACAGAGAACAGAGAAGTCCTCAGTGGTTAGGAGTGTGTAGGGCTCTATCAGAATTAGGGCTCCGGCAACTTGGCAGGTGGCTCACAAAAGCCATAAATCCAAGGGATCTGACAACCCCCTCATAGGCACCTGAACATGCACATAGATAGATAGACAGACAGACAGACAGACACTGGAAAGGGATCAAATTCAAGTGACAGCTCTGATTTTCAAGGCTGCAGATCAGGCCAGGCTCCAGTTTTCAGCTTCTCACCGACAGAGGAGTGCCCAACAAACAGAAGACAAGATGCTGCAGTGAGGTACAAAGGACCAGCCTGCCGACAAAACGCACACACGTGCCAGTGCGTGTGCCCCAGTGCGTGTGCCCCAGTGCGTGTGCCCCAGTGCGTGTGCCCCAGTGCCTGTGCCCCAGTGCGTGTGCCCCAGTGCGTGTGCCCCAGTGCCTGTGCTTGAAACCTCTTTTTACTCAAGTATCCGACTTGGAAGAATTATATGTTGCTTCTCTGGAGTTCAGGCACAGGGTCTTTTATCTCAGTTTTGCTGTTGTTTTTGAGACAGGGTCTCCTGTAGCTCAGGCTGGCTGTGAACTTGAAATGCAGCCAGAGCAGGCAGGTCTCAGACTCCCGATTTCCCTACATCTGCCTCCTAAGTGCTGGCATTGCAGGTGTGCACCCCAACACCCAGCTTACACAAGCCTGTTTAAAGAAGGCAATTCAGGTTAGCAATAAGCAGGTGTTTGATTTTCACCTACAAAATAGACTTCTCTGAACTCTGGTGCTGAAGTCCACAGCTACTAGCATAAGTGAGGCAGGAGACTTGGCAGAGAGGCAGGCCTTGCCAGGTGTGGCACAGAATAGGACTGAAAGTGAAAGAGAAAAGGTTGGCTGGCTGGCAAAGCAGCCTTCGCTGGCCGCACTTCCCACCGCATGCTGGAAAGGCTGGAGAGTTCCTGTGATTGGTCCACTGAGTGTCTCACGATCTGACCACTTGGCTCTTTTTTATTTTTTCACTTTACTTCCTTATTGAAGCCCCTTCCTCTTCTCCTCCCAGTCCTACCCTTCCATCCTTTCAGAAAACTGGAATAGTTCTACCTCAAGACACAGCTATGGCTGAAGAGATGGCTCAGAGGGTAAGAGCATTGTTTCTTCTTCCAGAAGTCCTAAGTTCAATTCCCAGTAACCACATGGTGGCTCATAACCATCTATAATGCCTTCTTTTGGCCTGCAGGTGTATATGCAGACAGAACACTGTATACATGATAGATAGATAGATAGATAGATAGATAGATAGATAGATAGATAGATAGATAGATCTTAAAAAAAAAAGGCACAGCTATACCACTCCTGGGTATATACTCAAAAGATTCTCCACCATACAACAAGGACATTTGTTCAACTATGTTTATAGCGATCCCCTCAATCAAAGAATGGATATAGAAACTGTGGTACATTTGCACAGTGGAATATTACCCAGCAATTAAGACCAAAGAAATCATTAAAATTTCAGGTGGAACTGAAAAATGTCATCCTGAGTGAGGTAACTCAGACCCAGAAAGATACACATAGTATGTACTCACTTCTAAGTGTATATTAGCCATATATTACAGGATAAACATACTACAATTCACAGACCCAAAGAAGCCAAGTAACAAGGAGGGCTCCGGGGTGGATGCTCGACTCCAATCAGAAGAGGAAATAGAATACACATGCTCTTTATTCTGCAAAAGTAGCTGAATTAGGAGGGAGCCTGAAAAACACCCTCTCCCAGCAGATGTCAAGTCCTTGAGTGTCCCTCCAAGAGTCACAGCATAGAGTTCACAGATACCAGGAGCACCTATGATGTGGGCCAAGTTCATTCACAATAAGTGAAACAAGCCAGGCTCATAAAAACAAATACTGCATGGTTTCCTCTCAGGTGCAGGGTTAAGATTATGTGTGTGTCATAAAGCTAGAAAAGGGACCATGAGACAGGGTGAGCAGATCTTAGGAAAAGATGCTGAAAAAGGAAAAGGAGTGAACGTCAAGCCATAGGAAAGCAGAAGGCCCCTAGAAGAGGACAAGAAAGATGGTGGAGGATGGTTGTGGGGGATGAGTAAGAACAAGTCACGTAGGCCAGAGAGGTGACTCACAAGTAAAAGCTCCTGTCCGCAGAGCTGACAACCTGAGTTCAGATCACTGACATCAGATTCAGTGAAGTGTCCATAATCCCAGCACTCCAGTGGGAGATGGGAAAGGGGAACAGATGAATCCCCCAGCAGCTCACAGCCCAGCTCACAGTGCAGCACAATAGAGCGGTCAATCTTGCCCTGAATATGGTGGAAGGTGAGGACCCACATCAGAGGCCTCCATCCACAGTCCTATACCTTCATACATCTTGTAGATCCAGACATACACAAGCATCAAATAGTGTTGTTCTCCTCCTGCCTGGGGGCTGCCTCCCAGCAGTTCAAGAAGTCAGGAGAAGTGTGCCTGGAATGGATCACACACCCCAGGAACAGCTGTTGGCTAGTCCAACATTAATTCCAGAGACAAAGGCTGTACACCCATAGGGAAGTGAGTGGTGGGGAGGGAACTTCAAGGAGAGGAGTACATAATTGGCTGAAACTAGGCACTTCAAGGATGCTTGATTTGCATTATACAGCAGGCTGCTATCATAAGAGTAGAATGTCAGTGCTTAATTAACATAAAGGCACAGGGAGGGGAGAGCTAGCAGGGAGCTGTGTCAGAGGCCCTGTATCGTGTGGTTAGGCTGCAATTTGAGCAGCTGCCTCCCACATCTGCTGCCATGCCTGCCCCAACATGAGGATGGTACCCTCAGATTGTGAGCTGGAGTAAGCCCTTCCTTCCTTGTGTTGCTTTTATTTTAGTTATTTAATTGTATTTATTCATTTTGTTTGGGGAAGGTGCACAAGTGCTACGTAGGATGCCGATGAGGTCAGAGGGCAACCTGCTAGATTGGGTCTCTTTCTCTCATGTGTGTCCTAGAATCAAAGTGAGGTGCTGTCAGACCTGGCAGCAAGCATGTTTACCTCAGACCCTGATGGCTTGGAAAGCCCTGCTACATTGCCTATATCAGGTATTTGTCACAGTAACAAATTTAGTAACTACTTACATGCCTGGGCCCCAGGTTCGTATTTAGGTAGCCTGCTTCTGGGTTGCCTAGCAACCTATGATGTCATCATGCATTGTTGGCCAGGTAGCCACACCTGGCAGGCGTGGTTAAGTTGCTCCTTAAAAGGATCAACCCACTACTTTGTTGCTCTCTTGCCCGCTAACTCTCCTGTCCTCTCCCCTTTCTCTGTCAAGGCACTCCCCTCCTTTCCCCCTGTCATGTCTCACTTTTTCCTTCTCTCTCTTCAACTCCATCGAATAAACCCCTTTCATATCAAATCTGGGGCATCATCATTTCATTGGTTCTAACACCCTTTGCCCCTCAACTCACCGAACACACACATTTTCCCCATGGGAACACCATGAGCCAGCCCTCCCATACTGGCTGACATCACATTTCCCCACGGTCACAGGGATGATTTCCTCCTTACATGTTAAGGATATATCTAAATTATTAAGATATATTTGAGAAGACTGACTGAGCCACCAGAAAGGGACTGTGTCCTCTGTACAAGCCAGGTCCAGGAAGCATTTCCCCAAATAAACAGAAACAAAAAGACTGATTCTCTTCCACCCAAATAGTAGAGTAGCAAACAGCAGAATGTCCTGGCCTGTTATTTAGCCATGAGCGCACGCACACACACACACACACACAAACACACCTCTGCACGGAGGGTAAATAGCCTGGAAACAGATGGGCAGCATCTTGACCAGCAAGGCGCACTCCACTGGAGAGAGCCCACACCGCTGGCTTCTCGCAATTGGCACTGCTGCTGACCTTTTCAGTTACTAAATAAACCTGTTCTTTTCCCAGCTCTGATCTAAAGAGCAAGTTCTTTCACTGAACCACTCACTTCCTCCGCCCAGACTTGACAGTTTTGTCTGCTGCAATTCTTAACAAAGCCGATGGGCCGCAGCCCAGGTGAGAGCTGGCCTGCGTCCTCTCCTGCTCTAACTGTGGAACCTCTTTGCACTCCCATGTATTTCTTCTCTATAACCAAGAACAATGCTGATGCATTCCTGTGGACTGGGCCAGTCTGTGAGCGGAACTAACCAGGGCTACCGGGCTTGGCAGTAATTACTGCCCTCAGTGTTCCTTCTGCGGGGGCCCACCCATCACTGGTCACTGTAAGATAAATAATAAATAAACAAGAGATAGAACATTATGTCTGCCTTCCAGGGAGGGGGCCATCTGGAAACATGTCCATGTTGTAGAGAAGGGATTCTTTAATCCTAGCATGTTCTGAAATAACAGCTTTTAAAGAGCGTTTTTGTGTCTTAGTTTCCCTAGTGCACCTAGGTAGGCCCCCCTCATCCACCCGTACCCTAAACCCCACCCTATAAGCAATAGAGGCCCAGGTTCCTGAACTTCATTTCCTGGAATTAAGACAGAAGCTGCCAGCAGTGAGAGCCGCAGGGTTGGGAACACTTACTCACAGCCGGGTCACCCAGATTCTCCGGACAATGCTGCAGACAGAATCTTCTCTGTGTACCTGGGAGGTTGGCCAGGTCCCTGCCCACAACAGCCAGGGCTTGTCCCCCTTGCTGTTCTCATAGGCTTGCCATGAAGCTCCCTTGTCTGCCTTTTTCTTTCTAGTTCCCTCAGTCCCAGCGGCAGCCCTCCACCCTGAGAGAAACCGAAAGGTGGGTGAAGCTGCACGTTGCCTCCTGCTGACTCACCTGCCTGTGCTCAGTCAGCACCCACCACAGCACTCTGGGCAGGCAGCTGTCTGTCCCACGTGTCTGATTTCTCTCTACCATCCCCTGAGCCCACTCCTTCAGGGGCAGCTCTGGCCTTGCTGCCTCGGAGCCCACAGCTCGGGCCCTGACAAGAGCACAGGAACTAAACGAGCTCCCAGGCAGCCAGATAGAGCAGTGTCTCCACCCACCATCCTTAGAACCTGGGTCTCTAGAAGGAGGAAGCAGGGACCTGCATTTTCCCTTGCGTCCCCATGAACCTTTGCATGTTTTAGAATGGGGGGTTGCTTTAGATTGTCCCCACACTTGGGAACTGCATTCTAAGTTAGAGCCTGAAAAGTAGTTTGTTTCCTTCCTGATGTGAGTCTGAGAAGCAGGAGAGAAGGCCACTTCCAGGACCCCAGCACTATGACACTCAGTGTCTGCGAGTTAGGCATGCTCACATCCTGCTCCTGACTCCTCCTGTCCATCTACGTCCCCCAGGACCAGATGCCAAGAAAAGATTAGACAAGCAAAGACATGACTGGGGAAAAGGCATGGTATCAGCAAGCCCCGCTGAGAAAGGGAGAGAAAGGATTGCCTCTCAGGAAGAGACAACTGGTCAGACAGTGATGGACGGGGTCACACCTAAAGCAGAACGGTTCAGCTATAGTCTCTGGCCCTCTACTCAAACCTAAGCTTCATGTTAGGACTCTGAAGATGTGCTTGGTTGGGGATGGGGGCAGTCTGTATGCTCCTCTTCCCCATGTGGCCACACCGAATACATCTTCCTCTGTTTCTCACTATTACTTGTCTCTTTTAATTGGCACATTGCGACAAATGGCTGAGTCTAGCTTATAGAGGCTACAAGACTCCAGGCTTCGGCCCTAAACACTCCAGTAACAGGGTGAGCCCTGAAGCCAGAGGGCCCCTGCCCTCTACAAGGTCTGGTTTCAGGCACAGTGGAACTCTAAGAAACATGGCCTCTTAATCCACTGAAGAGTAGATTAAGAGCAAGGTTGGCCCTGCCAAGAGTGCTGTCTACAGTTCGAAACCTGTGAGGAACCCATCACAAGGCCAATCCAGAAGTGGCAGATGCCCAACCACTGCCAATGGACACATGGTCTGGCATCAGTAGAAACTTCTCTGACCACGTCTTAGACTCCCGGACACTGTGGGAATCTGGGGATCTGCTGAGCTGGAAGAAAAGACTCTAAGCAAAGGTGGTGTGGACCTAGTCTCGCTGAAGCCCCTAGAGGACTGTCAGGGGCAAGGTGCCTTAGACCCGCACAGACATGCTCTGATAGCTCTCGGCAGCTGCAGCCCTGCCAAACCCCTTCTCTCAGATGGAAAATCCTGAGAGACTGGAACCGCAGGTGTTAGAGCATCCCTGAGAAATAGGAACCGAGACGCCCGGAGAAGCAGAGGACGTCTGTGGGCAGAGCTTCCCGCTCTAGTGTTCTAGCCTCAGCCCATACTTGGGAAACACGGGCATGCCATGGGAGTTGAGAAAACAGCCAAGTGCCACAGCAAAAGAGGGAGGTGGAGTTGGAGCTGGGGTCTGCTTCCAAGCCACAAGACGTTTGGTGGAACCAGGTCCTTGCTGCTTCGCTGGCTAGCAGAGCCTCTTCTAGTTGCCCCTTCTAGCCCAGACACACAGGCACACTTGCCCCATACATTACACACATACATTACACCTGCGACCCCATATATCCCTAACAAGAGGCATCCCCAGACAACACAGCTGGTCATACCTGCTCAGAAGTGGCTGGCGGTGGTGGTGGTAGTGACTGGACACTGCCTCAATATCCTACAGGAGCAGCCACATCCAAAGGACACCATACGGATTCTAACTCACACACCTGCAGGCTGCCCCAGCCTTCTCCTTAACCTGCATTCCTACAGAAAGACCGGGTTCCTGTCCTCATATCCGTGTCTCCCCGCCCCCGGGCTACACTCCGGCCACCCTGGACACAGCAGCTGCACCCTTCAGAGCCTTTGCTGGGGCTGTCCCCCTGGCCTTCTGTGCCCTGTCCTTCCTTCTCCTTGTGCAATACTCATGACCTATTGTTTACATGGAGGACAGTGCAAGAAGGTGCTGATAGCTGGGGGCCAGCATTTCCAGGCCTGGGTCCTTGGTTCCAGCCTCGACTTTGCTACTGAAGGAGTCTGTGAACGTGCTCAAGTTAATCAACTTTCCCTGGAGCTCTTATACATAAAATGGAGCCCCAGACTCCTCAGAAGATTATGATAAGGATCAAAAAAGTGATGAATAGTGTGTCAAGTACTTAGCAGAGGGCCTGAAAATAATAGACAGTGATCTATCCTTTACCTATCTACCTACCTACTAACCTATACATGCATGCATACATACATCTGCTTACTTTTCTCTCTCTCCATATATATATATTTCAATTTATATATCTATCTATTTATCTGTCTTATTGTTTATCTATCTACCTACCCACCTGTTTTCCTGTCCATACTAAAACAACCAGGTCTCATTCTATAATAAGACCACAAGGGCTGATAAGACCAAAGAGAGACAGACAGACCCAGGAATGCCAAGTGCAAAATTATTAAGAAGTTGGTGTTAGAAGTATGGTCCTGGAAGGCAAGAGCAGTGAATCAGGTCCTGTGAAGTACCTAGGACAAAACTGGCTTTGTCCAAGCTCAAGTGGTTTCTCTTAAGCTAATATGGAGATGTCAGGCACCTTGATGGCGCCAGATGCTGGGCTGTGGAACTCCTTGTCCATTTCATGGTTTTGTTCACTCACAGTAACCCTGGCAACCAGGTGGGGAAAATGATGAGGGCACTCCTCAGGGGGCTGGCAAGGGTGGAGATGCTTCGGTCATACAGGCTGCCAAGCCGAAATGCCACGTGTCTATCACTTCTCCTGCTGTAAAATCCTCTGATCCAGGCACCCTTCTGGGGTCTGGAGACTCCGGGTAGCTTTATACATTTGTCATAGATGCAGACTGACTAACTGCATCACATCTGGAACAGCAGAATGTTTGAAAGGAGCATCATAGTGTCTGGAGGTAGAAGCTCTAGCTGATTTAAGGCAAGAACTTCTTCACAGGAAATGATGGTTCTATTCGTTGTCCCTCCCTTCCCAGCTGAGTGGCCTTGGGAAGATGTCTGGAAAGACCAAAAAGACTTCGGATGCAGAGCAAACGCTGTTTAAAGACGGAAGGGCCGAACAGGAGTTGATGAAAGGGACTGGCTTCCTAAGGGTGGCTTTCAAGTGCCCCCAAGCCAGAGCAAGGTTGTGTCCAGAGGTGGGGACTCCCCTGCAAGCAGGAAGTCCTACAGCAAGCTGACCCCCACATAAAGGGACTCTGGAGGGATGGGGGAAGAGTTACATAAAGCCCCATGCAAGGAAAAGCTGCATCTGGCTTACATGGCGCCAGGCCCCACCATGCCGTGTGGCAGCTTTGAGTGGTCTGCAAAGGTGTCCTTACACCTGTGTGGCGCTTGGTCTCAGACGTCAGCCTGATTAAGTGATGCCTAGGATTGGAGAAAGAAAGATAGCTATGTATCTGTGAGAATGTTTCCAAAGAAAACTGACACATGTGATGGTGGTGCAAACCTTGAATGGGACCAGCACCTCAGAACAGGCCAACTGCCCAGATAAAGCAGAACGGGGGTGGGGTAGCGGAATGTCTCAGCAATAAAGAACTTGCCCCTAGGCTTAATGCCCAGAGTTTGAGTTCCAGAATGCTCATGGTGGAAGGAAAGAGCCAGCTCCTGCAGGCTGTCCTCCTGCTTCCACAGAGGTACTGCGACACACACCCAGACTCTGCACAAAGGCAAAGCTGTGAGCCGGGAGGCCCCTCTCTGTTCTGAGTGACTGCGGCTGAAGCCACTGCCCGACATCAGACTCCAGCATCCTGACTCTTCATCAAGGACTCAGTGACACTCCAGGGAGATTTTAGGCCTTGGTCTAAAATCTGGGTTGAGACTGTTGAAAAATGGCCAATTTCCTGGATGGGAACCTGGTTCTCTACCACTCTAGCATGCAGACAGCCGCTGTTGAACTATCCGGTCCCTATCACGTAAGCCAGCTCAAGGAAAGTCCTCTTATAACGTATACATGTACATTCTCTTGGTTCTTTTCCACTGGAAAGAACCCTGCCTGACACTCTTGTTTTCTGATAAGGGAACTGCAGCTCAGAGGTCACTGCCAAGGGGACACGTGCCCCACGGATGGTGATGCCACTATTACACCCCAGAGCAGCTGGCTCTAAAGTCGGGTGCATGCCCCCACACCCTAGCCCATCTTGGTCTATCTCAGCTTCAGGGAGCTTTGGGAAGGTATTAAAATGTTCACTACTCCAGCCTACAGTAGCTAGAGGACTTGCCAGAAAGATCTCTGGTTGTATGTCTTCATTGTCTGTTAAGTATCCGTGCAGAGCTGTTCCTGGTCACGTTTAGCCCCATAGAAACTGCAGCTCTTCAGAGTCTAGAGCAAAGTAAAGGTTTTTGAATGAACAGATGAAAAATGACAGCTGACAGTATGATAGACAGAATGTGAAATAAGCTAGGAGACAAGGCTTTAGACAACTGTGAGAAGGGATATAGATTAGGTTCGTCGCCCACTGTGCCCGTGAGGGCTCATATGAGCGTGGCTGAAATGGTTAGACACTCACCTTGAATGAGGGCGGCATCACACTGTGGGCGGGGGGCTTGGACTGAATGAAAGGAGAGAGCAAGGTGAACATCACACTTCACCCTTCTCTGCTTCTTGACCCCAGATGCAATGTGACCGCCCACTCCATGCCGCTTCCCCCATGCCTTCTGTGCGGCAAGGAAACATATCCCCTTAAAATGAGCCAAAATAACCACTTCATTTTTAAAGCTGTTTTTGTTAAGTATTCACCACAGCAACAAGGATAGTAAATGACACAGACCTTCCTCCTCGTTCTGCTGCCAGCATCAGCCTTCCCTGCTACACTGTACCTTAGAAACAACTTCCCCATAAGTAATTGCAGTTTTCAAAATTATAAATGAAGGCTGAGGCAGAAGGATTGCTGCAAGTTCAAGAATAGCTCAAGCTATATAGTGAGCACCAGGCCAGCCAGGTAGCAAGACGTTGCCTCAAAACCATAAATAAACAGATAAACAAACAAACAAACAAATAAGCTGCAGACCAGGTATGGTGATAGAATCCTGTCATCCCAGTAATAAATAGGCCCAAGGCAGGACAATCAGGAGTTAGAGGCGAGTGTAGGCTACAAAATGAAACTCTTTCAAAACAAAATGACGTGAAACAGAACCACCAATATGAGGTAAATATATTGAGTCTGTTTTTCAAAAATCAAGAACAAACTTACAATCCCACCCTGTAAAAGTAACTTTTATTCTTGTGAAGTAATTGTCATCTCCAAGGCTTACTGCCTCTGTCTGCTAACTTATGCCTAGTCCTGGAAACATCCAGCCTCTGTCAAATCTAGTCTAGGCCTAGAATGTTTTCAGCCTCTGAGATTTACTGCTGAATAAGCTCACAGTCTCTTGCTCTTGTCTGAACTATGGCTGGCTGGTTCAACTCAGTTGTTCTGGCTCAAACTCCTCTCCCAGCTGACTGGCTTCTCTGCTGTTCTGGTATAAAAATAGCTACACAAACTCCGGTCTCAGATATGGATGGTTTATCAGAATACCTCCCCAAACTGATCAATCAAGGCCACAGTAAGGACTCTGAGCTAATTGTGACCTCTACAAGGGCTCACAGCAGGGCTCTTATAGAAAAATAACCAAGTGCAAAAGACATGGTGAGGGCAGAACAAAGAAACATTACGTTTTTGCCTAACTAGACAAAGTTATTATCAGCTAACCTTTAAGCTCATTGGTTCTAGGTGAAGTAAGTGCGGGTCTTCCAGAGAACAGCCCAAGTGTAACCGAGTGCAACCAGGTGTATAGAAAACAAGAGTGCAACTAGAGTGTAGCCACGTGCATAGATAATGACTCTATTGAATCATAAGGTCAGCTATGAACAACTCCTTCCAGGAAGCAGAGTTGAAAGGTTTAAATTTTTGAACTTAATTTCACCTTAGAAACAAAATGGAAGCTGAATACAAAGATGGCTGCAGCTTTGTCTCAAATAACAATCTACAACACTGCTTGGCCTCAAACGAAATCTAGCAATCTGTTCTGATCTTCTGGCTCCTTCCCTCTTCACCTGTGTCGAGCTTGTTCTCTCTTCAACCTCTCTCTGTAAAACTAACTCTATCAGTAAAGTTGCCTCCTCCTCTCTTCTGCACTGCTCTCTCGCGAGTCGCCTGTCCCCTCTCTCCTCATGAGAGTCAGCGTATCCTTTTCTGTCACATCTTTCTCTGATTTGTCACTTTCTCTGCCTCTCAAATAGACATCACTTTCAAACACATTTGCTTTCTTCTACACACTAACTTCACCTTCATTGTTTGGGCTTAAAAGTGAGTACTAAGGGCATGTCTGCATGCCAGCCAGATCACGCAGACCTAGAAGGTCTCTAGAAGTGAGCCCTTGCCACAGTAGCCGTGCTTCTGGGTTAAAGTTTCTCACATCACCCTGACAATAATAAGCATACGCTCATCATCATCTTGCCCCCCCACAAAAAAACTGTCATAGGGTTTGAAAACCAGTTTAAGTGGTACTTTATTGTTAGTTGTTGATAATCAGTTTTTTCATTCAGCACATACATTTTGTCAAAGTTTTCTTTCTGAATCACTACTTGGTAGCACTGTCTTGCTGAAACACTTTTTATTTAATCCCTTTATTGAGACAGGGTCTCATGTAACCCAAGGTCTATAAAGTTACTAAGTAGCAAAGGATAACCCCAAACTTCTGATCCTCCTGTCTGCACCTCTTAAGTGTTGGCATTAGAAATGGAACCCTGGGCTTCCTGCCTTTAGGTAGGCTCTGGACCAACTGAGCTATGTCTCCAGCCTGTTAAACACTGAAGCGGTTTCCACTAGTTCTCTGCAGGAAACATCTTCCTGCCTGCAGGTTTTTCTGAAAATAGAATTACGTCCTGGAGACAGGTTCCTAAGAAAAATAATGTGTCTAAAGCAATTCACGTAGGAAGGGCTCTAAGGAGGAGTCCCTCACAAAGTTCTCACAACAACTTTCATAAAAGTTGTATTTATTTTTATTTTAAGTGCTTTGGTGATTTGCCTGCATGTGTGTCTACCTGAGGGTGTCAAATCCCCAGGGACTGGAGTTATAGTTGTGAGCTGCCATGTGGGTGCTGGGAATTGAACCCTGGTCCTCTTGAAAGGCAGACAGTGCTTTTACTGAGTCTCTCCAGCTCCACAGTGACGTTTTTAAACTGTAAATTGTCATTGATCATTGGAGAAAATGCTGTTCTTGTCAGGGATGCATTAGAGTTTAGGAATGGTGTAAGAAGTAAAAATCACCTACTCAAAAACACGTACATGTTCTTTCCTTTCCAGTCAGCTATTCTTTGAGTGGGAAATGGGATATTTTTGTCTGTTCCTTTTAGCATATGTGTAAATTAATTATGACGATACTCTAAATAAGTCAGGGATCCTCTTTCCTTTGCAAGCAGCAGCTAAGTGTTTTTCCATTTCATAAATACTGGATCAAGTAGAGCACAGCTTCCTGTGAGCCCATGCCTTATCAGTTCCATTATCTTATTTGAAGACACTTAAACAGCCTCCAAACCTTTATCTTTGAAAAGACTTGCCATGAATGAAGTTGGGAGTCATGGCTTAAAAAAACATTTGTGCTTTGAGTAAACAAATGAAAAGTCCCCCACCCCCCAAGACGGGTTTCTCTGTGTAGCCTTAGAAACTCAGGGAGCCACCTTCCTCTCCCTCCTAGTGCTGGGACTAAAGGGGTGCACCACCATCACCCAACTCATGAAAGAAAACTCTTAATAGAAGAGTAGCTTGTGCAAAAGACTAATTTCAAGTCTTTCCTAGACTCCTGAGTGGAATGGCAATAACCAGGTGTGGGTTTTGTTTCCTTGAATTTTTTGATAGCTGGAAGAAACCCAGAGACAGATCCTGGCCAGGAGCTCTGACCAGGACCTGGCTCAGTCCTTGAGAAAGCGTTGACTTTGCATGGATTCAGGCAAGTCACACAGCCTAGATCAAAGTTTCTTAAACTGAGGCTGTGGCCCCATACACACATACGGCAACAGTGTTGGGGGTACGGACTGGCAACACTAAAAGATTTCTGAACATAAAACAGACAAAAATTAATTAAAAAGCATATGAGTCATCAAAATAAGGGATTCTGTTGGCACCCAGCAATGTCGGCTCTCAAAACTTCATTGTAGCCTTGGTTCTGAACACATGCACACTTTGCAGTGTGAGGGGCCTCATACCACAGTGCCAGTGAAGGCTGCCAGAAACACTTCTGCCCAGCCCTGAGGTTAGCATATGCTGTGAATTGCAGTGTTTGGCCGAGCATGCAAAGGTTTCTTCTTTTAAAGGATAATGGTCTAATTATGGAAAGCAAAGACTTAATAGTTTCCTGCCATCATTCCTCAGCATGTAAGTATAAAACCAATATAACCTTTGGGCTCTATTTTGTGAGATAAATACATCCTTCTCATTAATTTAGTGTTTAATAGCACCCTGGTGAAAAGAGGGTCTCAAGTGAAAAAGTTTCAAACTAGACGGTGTAGGCCCTGATACTGCAGGCCTCCTGGCCATTTCCTTACACTGTCCACACCCTGTAAACAGTTTTCTCAACACGCTCCTCACTAGTCTCTTAAATTGTCACCTGCTGGCTGCCCCAGCTGGACTCACAAGTTCTTCCTGAGGCAGCTGTGGTGTGCAGAGCGACTGATAGGGTGCTTCCCCAAAGCAGCCATCAAAACAGGTGGTGCTGCTTCCTCCTCTTGGACAGGCAAAGGTAAGTGCAAGGTGTCCACAGTGAAAAACAAAACCACCATGATCAAACAAGCAATGCCCTGGGGCAAAAGAAGTCCTAAGCTATCATTTGTGTGGTAAAACAGAAAGCCAAAACCACAAATATCAAAAGAAGAATGTGTGATGGATGGATGGATGGATGGATGGATGGATGGATGGATGGATGGACAGATAGAAAGATAGATAGATAATGCCAGAACAAAAGAAAGAACCCTCCAGCTGAGGGAAAGCAGGGAATCGTGGCAATCATAGAGAGAATGCCACTTCTCCTGTTTCACTCACTGCAGACTAATGGTGTTGAAACAATCCAGGAAAGGAAGGAAAGCTATGACTTTCTCTTTAGAAATAAAGTTTATTAGGAGAAAGGATTTCAAAACCATAATCAGGCCTCAAAGTTGGTGGAAGAATATTAGATGAAAAAAATTGACTCTCTCTCATACACACACACACACACACACACACACACACTACACATCACACCTGACAGAGAAACTTGCTTTTAAATCTAAAGAGGAGCCTCAGTATCATAAGAGAGATGAGAAAAGACAAAGATAGCCTTGAGAGGGGTGGGTGGGGCCAGGGGAGCCTCTCCGGAGGAAAATCCCGAGAACAAAGGAAATATTAGACCTTGATGGACCTGGGGTGAGGGACACAGGGGCACAAGACAGGACAGAGGGGCACAGGGGCACAGGACATATGGGCACAGGGACACAGGACACAGGGGCATAGGACATAGGGGCACAGGACACAGGGGCATAGGACATAGGGGCACAGGGCACATCATGTGATTTAGTTAAGCATAGCCTGCATAACAAAGAACAAGGAATAGTCAGGTCAGAAATTAAGCACAGGCTCCTCCTAACTGTGCCAGAGAGCTGCAGGGAGCTGATCTCTTCAACTGCCTGGTAAGAGCAACCACTGTCTTAAAGGGTCAGGCTTGTGTTCTAACAGGTGGAGGAGGAAAGTCAGCTGTCCCACAGCTTTCCAGAAACTCCTAGCTTAGGAACTGACATGGGAAAGAAGAACTGGAAAGATGGGAGAAGAGGACAGGATAGGAATAGAATGGAATAGACAGGAAAATTTTAGCATCTTTGAAAACCTTATGTTGATGTTCCTTAGTGTGGCCTTTGTTTTCTAAGGCAGCTTTTCAGGGCCTTCTTTTGCCCTCGGCAGGTATTTCTATCTGAGTGGAAGTAGGCAGCTTCCTTGATTGACAGCTCCAGGTTTTTGAGTGCTGAGGGCCCATAGGCTCAGAGGCCCTCCCCCACAGCAACCAACTATCTAGGACTTGTGACAGAGGCTGGCCTTGGTAGGGTCAGGCAGCGGCCAGCATTATGGTTCTCATAAGACTGGATGTGGAGACCCCTGTTCCTAACAGGAGCCAGTGTCAACAGCGCTTGGTCCTTGGGTATCAGGACTCTCAGCTCTTAAGAGGGATAGCAAGAGAACAAAGACAAGACAGGACACAGTAACAGCTACAGTTGAGAGGTCCAAGCTTTCAGATAGCGGAAACGCTGGACCTGGGAAGCTAAACGTAATTTTTATATATAGTTGAAGAGCAAGGCAGGATAATTGCATACAGCTGAACAAGCAGGTGGGGTTATTAAATGCAAATAAACAAAGTGGTAGGGTTTAGGGCACACGGCTGGATGGAGAAGGCAGGCTTAGCTAGTCTCAGTAGGAGCAGTCCCCATAGGGGACTGTCTTTAGGCCATAAGATTCTGGGGGTAGAAAGCTATGGCGGCCGTTTTGGCTCACACTGTCAACATCTACAGAGACCTCTGTGAAGGCTTTGCTGTGTTCCAATGGGTCTGAGGCCAGGGTTCGTGACATGGCTGTGCCTCTGTTACCCCACATTTACTCAGGGCTTCCTCGGCTCCCCACACCAGGCTGTGGCTCTTACAACCATCCACGTTTCTCAGTCACAGACCCACCGTCTCCTGCCTTCTGCTGCTCTTGCTTATCTCAGCAGCTTCCCCACCTCACCCTACCTGTTTCCACCTCCAACCACTCTCGGGAACTCTTCAGAACCTTTCACCTCCACTGCAGTTTCCACTGCTTGTCCCTGACACCGCTGTCTATTCTTGGCGTTACCAGCTCAGCCAGCTCTACCTGTGATGAAGATCTCAAGCAGGAAAACACCATTTAGGAGAAGTCTCTTACTGGATTCAGTGATTCGGAGGCAAGGGGCAGTGTTAATCCCAAAGATTGGAGGAGAAAGACCACCAACTCAAATCATCATGACAAGATTAATTAAAGAAAGCAATCAATTAAAGATAGCTTTTTATTCATGTACACAGGCTGTCTCCCCCTAAAGCAGAATTCAAGATGTGAGGAAGACAAGGTTTTTATAGCTCAGGGGCAGAGGGGTTTCCAGATGGGAGATGTGAGGGGGGCAAAATAGGCGGGGTTCAGAAGTAGAACCTAACAAGATGGTCATAACAACCTTTTGAAGCAAAGGTGGGGTTTCAAAATGATTATAATAACTTTTTGAAACAAAGGCACGGTTGTCATTTCCTGGCACAGGCAGTCAGAACCATTTGTAGTTAAGCTTACAGGTGAGGCACAGCCCAATCCTTGAGGAACAGAGGTTTAATCATACACAGGAGTGCACCTGGTCCATCTTTACTATAAGATGGCTTTAAGCCTAAGATGGAGGCAGGCTGGTTCAGCAGCAGCACAGCTATTTCAGAAAGTGAGGTGAACACCTGGAAGGGTGTGGCGGCATGAGCGGTATGCAAATAAAGGCTTGAATTTGGACCGACCACAGAACAGCTTCTAGTCCCACCAACCACTTCTTCCTGAGTTAGTAAGGAGCGACTCCAGCTACCACCTTCATTTAAAGGTTTTTTCCCCTCTCTGACATTTGTAAAATCTATATTTAAATATAAACGCACATACATATAATATATATGTGGGGATTATGGGTGGCCCAAAGGGAGGGGAGAACAAGAGAGGATGATGGGGAATATTTTTCCTCAATGCAGCATGTGTATGACATGAAAGCAGAAGGGAGACTATTTGAGAATTACAAAACCAGGAAGAAACTGCAAAGAAGGACAAGAGAGAAGAATACGAGCAAGATACAATGATGTTCACATCTGAAAGTTCTGCTGCCATGTCTGACAGCCTGAGTTCAGACCCCAGACCCACACTGTAGAAGGAGAGAACTGACTCCCACAGGCTGTCCTGACCTCCACATGTGCTCCATGGCACATACATGCCCACAAACAGAGAGAAAAGAAACAAATGTTATTATTTTTTAATTTTCAAGGGCGAAAAAGGGAAAGAATGTCATAAGGAAAGCCGTTATCTTATGATAATAAAATTAGTTTTAGGAAAGAAACATAAAAATTAAGGTAGAATGGCTCCTAAGTGTCTTTGCTGGCCCCTACACTCTTATTCATATTCAAGTAAACCCAGCAGGAGAGGGATGTGGCAAGTATCTCTCAAAAACTGCCATGGGAAAGGCAGAGATTCCCGGCAAACAGCACCCTGGCCTGCATCCAGAACAGCAAGGCCATGTTAATAGCTTGTGCTCTGGGAAGAGGAACTCAAGATGTCATTTGACTTCTTCAGTCTTCCTGGCCCCAAGCCAGTGACCCTAGCCTAGCCAAGAGAAAAATGCCAGACATCCAGGCATGGGCACACCTACAGTCCCAGCCTGGAGGAGGCTGAGGCAGGAGGATCACCATGAATTCACGGCAGCCTGGGCTAAATAGAGAGCGTCCCAAAACACACCCAACTAGCGCTCCGCTCCTCAAAAACAAACTAAGGAGCAGGATGTGGCATGCTTTGGGAGACAGAGACATCTGAAATTTCAAGGCCAGCCTGGTCTACAAATAGAAACTCAGTACAGCCAGGGCTACACAAATAAACCCTGTTAAAAAACCAAAACCAAAATACTACCCCCGCCCTGGGGAAGCTTCAGCAGAGATAGCAGGGCTAGAGGCAATTTGCTGTCGTGGAGATGAGAATGGATATCAGGTCACAGCTGGGAACAATGCAGCCTTATAATAATAATGTTGAATTACTAAGTTCAACCACTGTACCAATGCTTTAAAGTGAGATGCCAGCAACAGGGACACTAGAAGAAGAGAGAGATCGCTTACTTGTGGGGGTGGGGGTGGCAGTATGGTCTGAATCCGGCTGAGAAGCCCCTAGCCCGACACAGGCCTCTGTGGTTCAGGAGAAACCTCTGAGCTGTCAGAAGTCCATGAAGAGCACTGGACTAAAGCCATCACTAATGTGACCGCAAAATCATACAAGAGTGTCCCTAAACCAAAGGCATTTCAAATGAGGACTCTGGTAGAACATCCATCCTAGGACAGATGGATGTTTTCATGTGGAAAAGTGAAACAACAGCAAAAGCAATTGACAAAGGAACAGGTCTCAGCTGAGAACACAGAACTGTGGTCAGACCCAGGAAGGCAACTAACGTCTGAAGAGAAGAGGACTGGCTTGAGTTTTTAAATACTTGTTTCTACTGGTCCCTGTTCCTCGTAACTATTCACAAAATACCCACTGACTGACTGTTGGCTTCCTTCCTACAACAGCAGTACAGGAAGTATCTCTCAGCATCCAAGAGACCCTGGTGTTGAGAGAATATCTTGTGTACTGTATGGCTGCAACCCCTGTCAATAAAAATCTGATGGCCTATAGCTTATGCAGGAAATAGGAAGCAGAACATTTGGAAGGCAGAAAGAATTCTGGGACAGTGCCAGGAGCTATCATCCTTGAGTGGAAGAAACCAGCAACATGGCAAGGTGTAGATTAGTGAGAAGCCAGCTATTTGGCCTAGGTATTTGCAAATATATTTTGAGTCTCGTGAGTCATCATTCCGGGAGCTTGAATCCAGGAGGAAAAACTGCAATACACTGGTTACAGGAACCCAGGGATCCAGAATTGGTTGGTACTCAAGCGTTCCTCCTGTCAAGTGGCACAGTGCCCACATTTGTCCTGTGTGCTTCCTCCTCTATATAATCTTCTCTAGATTAGGTATGATATCGAATGCAAGAAATAAGATTTGCTGGGAGGATAGCCAGGTGCATGCCTATAATCCCAGCACTCTGGGAGGCAGAGACAGGTGGATCTCTGTGAGTTCTAGGTCAGCCGGATCTATAAAGCAAGTCCGGAACAGCCAAGACCACACCAGAGAAACCCTGTCTCGAAAAACAAAACAAGCAAAGATTTGCCAGGAAAGCCTTGTCTTCAATCTCAGCAGAGGAGACAGAGGCAGGAGAGGTTCTCTATGAGATCAAGGCCAGCCTGATCTATATATTAAGCCAGCCAGCCAAGACTGCATGAGACTACAAGATGAGACTCTGTCTCAAAAAAAGTATTGGGTGTGGAGGGGCCTTCAATTTCAGCACTCAGAAGGCAAAAACAGGCAGATCCGTGAGTTTGAAGCAAGAGCTTGTCGGAAAAAGAAAAAAAAAATGAGGAGGGATCTAATGGCTCATTTTCAAAATAAAAATACTTTGAGTCAGATTAGGTCCAAATACAAATAAAAAATACTGACCCCTTGTTGGAGCCTGCTAACCTAGCTATCACCCCCAACATATTTTGCTAAGCTATCCCCTGCCACCCAAACTATAGTTTAGAGTAGACAGCTACCGCCAAGCTTCCCTGCAAGTCATGCACCCAATAAGCTTTAAAACAAACATGGCATAAAACATAGAGAAAAACCTATTCATAGTTTTGTTGAGGAAAAAAAAAGAAACAGTGACAGAGGGAAAGATAAGACCTAGATGACCTGTCATATTGTCTTGATGAATTGCTCAGGCTGCAGAGGTAAGTGTGGTGGTCACCATGCTGTTAGCTCCACGGGCAGGACAGGTAGCCAGTGTGTATGCTCAAGGCAGAGGCTTCCCAGAACACATCCAAGCCATCCAAAGCCGTGGGCTGGGGTCAGTAAGTCTGAGGGTAGGAGAGCATTCCAGACAAAGGTCCATCCCCCCTGCCCTCGGCCCCACCCTTCCCGGCTCCCAGGAGGACCTCTCACCACCTCACCTGACCATGCCCCTCCTCACTCTGATGCCACCTTCCTGTCGCTGGCCTCCACACTAAGGTGACACAGGCAGTGAGGGTCTTTGGCCAGTCTGGAGAAAAGTCGTAGCAGAGCTGCTTTACAAGCTGTGAGGTGTGTCAGTGCAGGCTGCAAGTGATGACAGGGTGGGGCAGGCACAGGGTGCCAGCCAGATGTGCCAGCTGAGTTGGGGCCACGCTGTTTTAGGAAAGAAAGCTTGTGGACTACTGGAGGAATGGGTCCTAAAGAGTAACATCTGGGTTCTACTCTGAAGGTCACCTGAGATGTGACCTAACTTTGCCACATACCTTCTCCAGAGCCATACCCATCAGGAAGGGGACAACTGGACTGAGCCCAAGCCCTGTGGTTATACCATTTAACTCCCTTTCTACTGGGAGGAAAACCCCAGAAAGCCACACACACTCACTCAAAAGTTATCTTCCTTGCAAATGCAAAGGAACAGCAGCAAAGGAAGACATGAAGCAGGCAGGTGGGGCCCGACAAGGCTGTGGGTCATATTGTTAGGCACTGTGGTCTCCAGAGCTAACAGGCCTGGCCCCTCTCCTCCGTGAGCAGGTGACTGAGAGCTGGCTGACAGGCTTAGGAAGGCCCTGTCTCCAGCTCTGTGCTCCCTGTTCTGCCCCTGGCTTGGACAGTGCAATCCAGAGAGCCGTGCACATCTTTGGGCTTTGGGTCACTCTGAAGTAACCACAGAAGGTACTCCCTGCTTGGCGTTCCTGAGCCATAAGGATGAGCTCACCAAGCCCGCAGCCTGTTACAGTACATGGAAGGCTCAGGGCAGATTCTTCTTAACCTGTCTTATACATCCTATGACTAAAATTACACCAGATGGCTCCTCTGGGGCAAATTACCAGCAAAGTTAACACCATGAACCCCCAATCTCATCCAAGATTCAACAAACTCCTCTGTTTCAGGCTCACAAGGAGGCCCTCATCAAAATGTGACCGTTCATCTCAAACTGCACTGGGCATTTGTAACATTAAGCACTATTTGTGTCCTCTGCTAAACAGATGGAACCACTTCACTTAAAGAAGCTTCCTGACAGACTGACTTCCCTCTCCTCTTTGTTCCAACTGGAGTAAGTCCTGGCCTTGCTGTCTCCCACAGGCCAGGGTCCAGAGAGGACCATCATGGCCTTGTATTGGAAGCCAGGGGCTCTGTTACCCCCTTTCCTTTTCTTTGTCGGGAGAGGATACAGAGCAAATAAAATGTCTCATAAGCAAGCAGCCTACTACTGAGTAAACCCAAGACCGTGTGTGTGTGTGTGTGTGTATGTGTGTGTGAGTGTGTGTGTGTGTGTGTGTGCAGGAGCCCAAAGAAGCCAGGGTGTCAGTTCCTGTGGAGCTGGAGTTACACGTAGTTGTGAGCCGTCCAGCGTGGGTGTTGGGAACTGAACTTCAGTCCTCTAGACAAACTGCAAGTATTCTTAAGCCTGTAGTATTCCAGCGCCTGTCCTTTTTAAAAATGAAAGCTGTGTTCATTCTTTCAGGGTTGCAGAGTTCAAACAGCTCTTGAGAGTACAGCGGGGTAGCAGGGCAATGCATACATTGGTTTTTTAAGCACTGTTTTCCAAGGAGGAACATAAAGATAAGAGGAAGGCAGCTTCCTGCTGAGAGATGACACTTCCAGGTATGAACGAGGCTTTAAAGAAGTTTGGATCCGTGGTTCCCTTCCCATCCTAGCTGTAGCGGCACCTACCCATAAGCCCCCGTACCTGAAAGAGGTTGAGGTAGGTAGGGCTATTTGAGTTTGCGGCATAGCGAATCCCAGCCAGTCAGAGCCACAGTGTCTTTAAAAACCCCAAAGGGTTGTGGGGAGCAGAGCTCTTTATCCAAGTCCCACATCCTTAGCTTCCATATCCACATATGTGGTTGCTACCATGGCAACAGCAAACACAGCCAGCTGCACTGTGTGCCTTCCCATCAGGTACTGCACCAAGTACGGAGCATTCATTTCCTGGAACCCTGCAAAGACATTTTGTCATAGTCTGAGCTCAGAAAGGAAGAAACTGAGGGATGAAGTAGTCCAGGCCGCTAGGAAGTTGCAGATTCAGCCTCTAAATGTAAAAACCTACCTGGAACATCCATCTTAGCAGCTGCTGAG